>JAZDUH010000157.1:19655000-19977500 GCA_036419115.1 Scarus forsteni | reverse complement strand
TTTTTTTTTAGCAAATTATTAAGCTTGTTTGTATATTACCTTTGCTAAATTTTGCTGATGCATCTGTTACAAAAAGATTAGCAACCATTTTTTATAACCTCAGCTAAGGAAGATAAAGTTTTGTTGGCATAAAAAGTTGTTTGTTTGTGAACAAAACAACTCAAAAATATACAACAGCTTTTGATGAAATATTCAGGGAATGCTGGACATGGCACAAAAGAAGAATTGATTAGATTTTGGTGCTGAGAGGAAAAGGGATATGATTACATGATGTTTTTAAGGATTTACAAGACAAGACAGTTGTGCATGTTTTTGCAGGTAACTTAAGTTTTGAACCGATTTTGATGACATTCGGGGAATGGTGGTCACAACATAAGGAGGAAATGATTACAGTTTGGTGTTGATCTAAATCTGGGTGTGAATCAGGGAATATTTGTCAAGGATTTGTTAAAAGAACTAGATTGGGCAGTTTTCCACCTTGTAGATGACATACGCAACACTGTTGGAAAGACTCAGCGGAGGTCTGTGTTTTCCAAGCACTTCTAGTTAGTCTTGTTTTTAAGACACAACTTTTTTCGACTAGTGCTGTTGCTAGCTGGTTGTCTTTATACCAGATCCACTTAAAAACATGTTGGAATTTAACTATTTAGCTGTCTGCCATAATAACTGTTCAGAATGTTTCTTCTTAGCATATAAGCATTGCTTCCTGATAGACCTATGTATATACTGTATATAACCTGTGTGTGTGTGTGTGTCTATCTATCTATCTATCTATCTATCTATCTATCTATCTATCTATCTATCTATCTATCTATCTATCTATCTATCTATCTATCTATCTATCTATCTATCTATCTATCTATCTATCTATCTATCTATGTGTGTGTGTGTGTGTGTATATGTGTGTATATATATATATATATGTATATATATATATATATATGTATATGTACATATATATATATGTATATGTACATTTTAAGAGAGAGAGATCATTTATGTTTAAGTGCAATATATTTCTAGTCATATAGCTTATATTTTTACTCATACATTCATTGTACACAGTCACACTTATGCTTATTTTATTCAACCTGTTTATATTTTTAAGTTGTTTTTAGTTAACTTGAGTTCATTTTCAACTCTATAACCTAATATCCACGTTCTTTGATGAGTACAAATAATTTTGTCTGAGGCACACTACACTATACCTCCTTTTTAAAGGCCAAGCCTCCACTTGTCAATCAAAAGTCTTTTCCAGACTCATAAAAGCCGGCAGACTGTACTGAAGGATGATTTCAGTCTAAAAACACAGAGAGCCATTTGTTGGTACATCAGGCTTCCACGCTCAGGATTTCACACCAGCCAGAGAGATGACAAAGAGCACGATCGAGTGTGTGTGAAAAGCAGCCTGGCCGAGCATTCAAAACTGCTTGTGTCGCTGCCAAAACATGAGAAAGGTGGTGTCCTGTGTCCTTACTTCACCTTATGCAACTTCACTGTGTGGCTTCTTTTCACTTTAGAAAACTGACCTCTGTGTTTTGAGTTTTAGTCTGAAGTGTGGGGGCTCGAGAATTATGACCAGTTTTTAAATCACAACCTCTTTCCACCATGTCCAATTGCAACTGAGATTAAAATAAACTAAGCCTGTGAATCTGTCCCACTTCATTAGATCAGATCTTTCAAGATGGTCCCTGGGAGGTTGTGTGAGTAATTATCACACCGTGTTGCTCAAACGTCTTGTTTGACACATCCTTAGTTGTTTCATGCTGAGTCAGGTGCTGGGGCTGCTGATCACGCTGTTTCAGTCCCTCGGTTGTGGTTAAGATTGGTGATGAGAATTCTCAATAGTTGCATATACTGTACACAAAAACCAAGTTACTCAGCAAGAATGAAACAGGGATATTTAAAACTTTGTATGTGTCATTAAAGAGCACTGTTTTTTCTATATATTGCAGGTTTTGTTTAAACTCTGTGTGGGAGTGAATTTTTCAGTTCTTCATGTTTTCTTGGAGATGATCCAAATGTGTCCCTTCGGTGTCCTGAGAGTAATTCTATGATATATTTTGAACTGGCCACGCTCCCACTCAGTGAAACTCACAAATCAATCTCAAAGTCTTCGCTTGGTGTATCTTCTGACAAATGCAGATCATGAAGATCTGAACACTTTCTCTTGTGATTTAAATGGGTTTTTACCTATGAGATGTCATGTTGTCTCACTCTGACAGGCTCAAGCAGGAATATTTTTTACTGTAATTTTTTTCTCTCTGTGGATCAGCCATCAGCTAAACAGGCAGAGTTACAGTTCATGCACATCTTCATGTAGTTTGTAGAAAGGGAACCCCAACAATGGTAAAAGAGAGCATCTGAAGGTTCACACACTTAGTGAAGAGTTCTTGTGTCCTGTGAAACCACCACATCAGTTGTGGTTTAACAGGTATTAAAGGGGACATATCATGCTTGTTTCTCCTTTTCACTATGCCAGACTAGGATGCCTGTAAAGCATTTCTGCCCTCAGTACAAGTCATTTAGTTCCTTCATTGCCCCACAATAGCGTTCTCAAAATCCTCATTTTAAGCCACTATGAAGGTCTCGTTGAAACACGAGGATCTCAGGATGACCTACAGTAACCTCGCAAAATCACAGCCCTTTGTGCTCTGGTTGGTCAGTTCTATCGGGGGTTGAGCCAGCCTGTCCTTCTTCTTCTACTGTATTTTCAGGCAGGCTCAAAGCAGCGACCGCGTATTGAGTCCCCCTACAGGCCAGAGCTGGTACTGAGTGAGTGTGAGCTAGGGAGCTATAAACTGCTGCTGGTGGATGTGTTCCTCAGTGACGGTTTTGTGGCTAACGGACATCACGGAGGAGGAAGTGTTTTATCAGATTACTCCAATAAAGAGACAGGTACCTCGTGTCGTCACGACGATTTAAATCTCGTGGACATCTCGCAATGACCTATTTTCAGAGGCATCAAATCTCGTTCTAGGATATCAGAAAAAATACAATATCTCATTTTTTGAAAATTAAGGGGATGTAAGGTCTTGTTTTCAAATGTATTATATTATATGTAAGTATTAAATCATGCATCAGCATGATATGTCTCCTTTAAATTCACTATTTGTTGTTTACAAAATCTGGCTTCTACATTCACTTCTTAATAACAATAATTCATTATTTGAAGACATTTATATTTCAATAAAAGAGTCTGAAAGGTCTCAATATATATTCAAAATTACCATTTACAAATATTAAACAGGTTCAAAACCAGCTCACACATGACAATTGTCTGTATCTAAATATGGGGAGGTAAATACTTGGTGTCTCATTTTATGTTTGTCTGCAGGTTTTGGTGGGCCCCACATCATGTAGGGTTTTAGATTTAATAATTATGAACCTTCTTTGCAGGAAGAATATTTTTGTTTGATAAAACTCTTAATGAAGCATTTTACAGTGTATCTAAAATCCAATAGGTATGAGATTAAAATATGCTCAGGTCACTCATACATACTGTGTTACTTTGAAAATTGCTAAGATTTGTTTTGATCTCTGTTATGATTATTACTAAGTTTATATCAATATAACAATCTTTATGTCTCAAAAATAATTAAGTTTTCCCTAATAAACAATTATATAAGGCCACACTACATTATTGTGGAATATTTAGTAAAATAACCTAATGACACACAGTGGCTCAGTGGTCTGCAATCATTTCCACAGACTGTCCAAGAGAAACAACAATGTCAGTTTCTAGACTGCACTGAATGTTATTTCTCATATTCTGAGGCCTAAAAATTAAACTAAAAATATATATTCCAAATCCATTGTCACTGTAAGGTTAATTCTCACACAGCTATGTTTGTTTCTTTGAATGAAAGAGGAGTAAAAACAGCCTGTAGAATGATATTACTAATGTAGTATGAAATTACTGTAGCTCATTGGAAAAAAAGGTTTTGGTTTAGGGAACATGGTGCAGTGGTGAAAACCCAGACTCACTGTATATGTCGTGACCTTTTTCTTGCTGTCGCACAAAGTTTTTTTAGTCTCAAGTTAAAGGTAAAATCTCATAGCTGTGTTTTTTCTTCCTCAGGACAAGGAGAACGTTGTCAACTGGGGATCTGACTGTGTCGTCCTGTTGCCCTCTTGACCTTTGCTGTGACCCCTGTGTCTCTGAGCAGCTCTACTGTCAGCGCTGATTATTTTCTAAGAGATCTGAGAAAAAGAGGTGAGTCAAAGAGGAAGACACAGCGTGTGATAGAGTGAGCTGACTGCGGGTCAGCACGCTATGCTAAATGCAAAGGTGATCAGCATCAAGGGGCTTTGTGATCTGGAGCAAGAAGCAACTCTTGATCGTTTTGGCGTACATGTTATCAAGTCAGAGCTTTCAGCAGCACGTCTCCTGGGCCAGAATCCTCAAGAATAGGAGACTCATCTGTTTTTCCAAGCATTCAAATATTTCTCAGTAAAGATAGAAACTGTTCAACTACATTTCTAATCTGGCCCTGTCAAAGGTCAGGCTCAGTTTGCCACCTCAGTGGAGTAAATCCCCTCATTCGTCAGAATGCTTTTATTTTGCAGCTTTTAGATGATCTAGGTCACTTGTGGTAATATTCAATAGCTTTCTATTGAAGCTTATCACAGGGGGGATGTTTTTGCAGTAGTGGGGATTCAGCCACAGTCACCTGCATCCACTGAGAACCTGCCATCAAGCTCCTGTCTTCATATCTTAACAGGACAGTGAGTGTCGGGGTTGGAAATCACCTAGGTCCCTTGCCCCCATATTGAAAGGTGGATTGTGAAATCTATCTTGAAGATTCAAAAACAAGGCAACTGCCATGACCATGACCTGGATGAATGAGAATCTGCATAGCCGCATTGTGAAATCTACCAGATAGTTACTTTGATAACATTTTATTTCTGACGTCTGAGTTGTGTAAAGCTGATTCTGTTGAAAAAACTTCATTTCCTGATGATTGAAACAAAAAAGGCATTTAGGTATTTAATTGTGAATAATGACTTTTTAAATTTTTTATATTGAAGAAACTTAACTCAAGCTAAGCTACAAAAACACATACTGTAAGTGACACCAAGTCAAATCCTCCCAGCAGACAGCGTGTTATGACTCTCACTGCTCTGTCTGAGTGTAATCTCAGCACTGAGCGAGCTCAGCTTTAAAGCTCCAGTCAACGAGTGGCAGGTTAACATGAAGCATCCTGAAAGTGGCTCTGAGTCATCTTGTTCATCAAAGAGCAGCTTTCACTGCGCTCTACAACTGTTTCATTTACATCAGTGTACAGACTCACACATCCTGACCGGTGGATGGTTGTGTGTGTTGAGAAAAGAGGATAATAACACATAAAACTAATATACTTGATTTTGATATCCATAAAGATTGAATCAATAAGGTTGTGATGGATTCTGTGAATATGTTAGTTTATTATTTCCATTTCTTCTCTAATTTACTGTAGTTGTCTTTGATTTGTAATGCTGGTTTGTGAGTTTGATTAAGCTATTAGTTTGTGAAAGAACACGCCTTCAGTTATTAGTAGTTTTAATGATTGCTTAATGCTTTTTGTCTTGGAATTGAAAATAATTTTAAATCAAAAATCCCGGCAACATTTGGTAAAAAAAATTACCCTAAAACAGTACAACAGGATGCTTACCTCCTGTATTTCTGATAACAAAATTATAGCAAGCACTTTAATTTTAAAACTAATCAGTTTTGTGATATTTATTTGATGAATTAGGGCAAGACTTGTTTTATGTAATGTCTTTGTCATTTTTAGATACTTTTCTATGACAGTGGAAAAAAAATATTAAAATCAGAAATCAAGTTTTATGTGGAAAAATCAAGGATTTTATTTTTAGGTCATTTTTTCTAGCCCTACTTTGGTGTATTAGCTCTTTCATGGTTAAAGACTAAATATATATAAAAAAGTAGTTTCCATAAAAATAAAGTGACTCACTCAAAGCAACCAACAAAAATATTTTTAATGTTTCTTTTTGTAGAAATAACACAGAATTGGTCGAATAAAAAAATCTTCAATAACAAGTGTGTTTAATTACTTCTTAAACACCGATGATACATTTTGCTGTCATCTGAATCATTTGTGCTCTTTCACTTCAAACCTTTTATCCTGTGGTGAAGACAGATGTTCTTCCTGTAAATCAGTTTGTAGTCCTGCCTGTTTTGTCCTCCTTAACTACCACCACCAATGAGGTTATGTTTTGCTGGCATTTGTATGTTCTATATTTTGTTAGTTTGTGAACAGCATAACTCAAAAAGTTATTTCCTCTTAAACAGATTTAGGTGAAATATCCAAGGAATGTTGGTCATGGTGCAAGAAAAAGTGGATTGATTTTTTTGTGGTGTTCCCAATCCAGATGCAGATCAAGATTTTTTTAAGACAGTTTTATGCATTTTTGCTGATAACTTAATTGTGATTTTTTACAATTTTAAAAGGCTTGCTCAGAGAATTTTGGTCATGACACAAGGAAGCAGCGATTAGATTATGTGGTGATCTAAATCTGCATAAAGATCCAGGAATTCTATTTAAAGGATTCCATAACAGTGTAAGAGAGGAGAGTGTTCCACAATTTTTCAGTAGCTCGCCTGACAGTGTTGGAAATTCCTTGGTGGAGGTTTGTACTCTTGGAGCACTCCTACCTTTTAATTATATGTTTACCATATTAAGCTGTGACTCTTTCAGAAACATCGCCCACATGTTCACCTTCATAAATCAGACAAATGAAAGCACTGGAACTTCATCACATTTGCTTTTTGAATGTGAAAAATATTTAGCATTTTGAAAGATATGCAGAGGAATCATCAAACCACTTCTACTGTGACATAAGAAAGCAGTTTAATTCTGACAAGGACGACTGTATTGACAAACGAAACTGGATATAAATTCTATTTTGTCCATCTGTGGAAATCAATGATATCTGACGTTGAGAGACTATCACAGGTAGGACAGCACCTGTTAATCTTCCAAACATTAAGCAAACCTGGCATAAAAATGACTTCTTAAGCTCTGGAATTGTTTAGTATTGTCTAATATATTTTCAAAACCAATACTAATCATATTCGTACAGTGTTGATAGATGCTGAATATCGCTCAACCACACCTATACTTTGTCTAAGTAACTAGAGCTACTGTCACTCTGTCTTGGAAAATCCAAAAATCTAATTTAAAATAAAAAGGCAAAAGCATCAGCCCCACTCTTTAAGAGGTTTACCTGTCTTTACGAGTGCCACCACGAGGCCAAGGAGCACCAGGACGAGGACTCTGCAGATCCAGCTGCTGTGAACCATGGTGGCTGTGAGTGACAAACTGCAGACAGAGCTAAGCCAAAGGTCTTGGAGCGGTAACTTTAATGGAGTAAACGACCCCTGGAGAGGAGCAGGAGAGGAGTAGAGGGGAGCAGAGCAGAGGGAGAGAGAGGTGGGCAGCTGAGGGGTGGGACTATAGGTGTGTACACGACTGTCTGGACAGTGTCGACTTTGTGAGCACATCATCGCAGGGCAACTCCTTCTCCAAACTTCTTCAGCCACATAGCTGGGGGAGAGGGATAAACATTCGTTAGCTGATGGCCCTGCGCTTGCATTTGAAGGACATATCTGAAAGTGCATGATTCAGTTTCAGAATCTATTCTGAAGAAAATAACGTCAGAGAAAGTCAGGTGGTGTAGAGTCACTTTGGTAAGATTTACATTGAAAAGGAATTTATACCACATCACAGACCTGCAGTCTTCAGCTGTGCATAGATTTGAACCTGTCAAGAAAAGTCTGTTTAATAAATTACATCATGGCTGGTTGTATGTCTCTAAATGTCGGCCCTGGGATTGATTGATGACTTGACAAGTGTATACCACCTCATTTAATCAGGGCTGGGACAGGCTCCAGACCCCGCAGACTCTGGCAGGATAAGTGGATATTAATTTGATTCAGTCCTGGACTTTTGTGTATTTTTTCACAGATATTTAGTAATTTGCTTTACCGACAAAAAGCATAATGAGCCAGCCCATTCCTCCTGCCCCTCTGAAAATAAAAATGATTTGATAATTTCATAGTTTTTATTACTTGGTTTGGTTGTGCAGCTTTGTCAAACTTCGCTTTTTAAAGGTCCCGTCCCAATGAAGTTGGGACATTGTGAGCAACATAAACATTAAGAGAATACAAAGATTGCAAATCCTTTTACGCCTATATTCAATTGCATACACCACAAACACAAGATATTTAAAGCTATGGTCTACGATTTGGAAGCTTGGTACATCTTAATAACACCGTATATAAGGCCGTTATGGTCGTATGGTCCGATCTACGCAATATAAAGACCAAAAAGAATGAAAAAAATCTATTCAGTATATCCGCTGCAAAGCGGCATAATAGTTGACCAATCTGAACTGCGGGGAACGGCGGTTCAGATTGGTCCGTGAGTCCATCCAATCCCCTGCCTCCTCTCAACAGCCAAACTGGTTTTCAGATCGTAGACCCTAGCTGTTCAAACGGATAAACTTTGTTTTTTGACAATACTCACTCATTTTGAATGTTATGTCTGCAACATATTCCCAAAAATGTGGGACATGGGCATTTTTGACCCTTTTACCATGAACTATTCCTTTATTAACACTCAGAACCATTGGAACAAGTGCAGAATGTGACTGGAATAAGCAGGGATGTCCCTAGAAAAGATGTTACTTGGATGGCAGCATATGTTGCTCAAAAACCTGTATGTGCCTATCAGCATTAAAGGTACCTTTGCAGATGTGCAAGTTACCCATGCCACGGCCACTAACACACACCCCATACGGTCACAGGTGCTTGCTCTTGAACTTTGTGAAAACAATCTGGATGGTCCTTTTCCTTTTTAGCCTGGATGACAGGACGTCCATTATTCCTAAAAACAATTTGAAATGTGGACCACAACATACTTTCCCACTTTGTCCATCTCACATGAGATCGTTCTGGGTGTTGGTTAAATAATGTTTCTGCCTTGCAGAGTTTAGCTTGCACTTGTAATAGATGTTGCGACTGTTTACTGACAATTTTCTGAGGTGTTCCTGAGCCCACTTGGTAGTTCCCTTTACAGAATCAAGTCAGTTTTTGATGCAATGCCACCTGAGGGATCCAAAGTCATGGCATTCAATGTTAGCCTTGGCCTTGCGGCTCAATAGTACAGAAATTATGGACTGTAGATGATGAAATCCCTAAACTTCATGAAGTTGCACATTGAGAAACATTGTTTTAATTTGTTGACAATGTGGTAAACCTGCCTGAGCCTTTAGGGGATAAACTTTTATACCCAGTCATCTGTTAACCTGTGGAGTGTTCGAGGTTGTTTTTGTCTTTTTCTGCTGTCCCAGCTTTTACATATACATGTTGCAGCCATCGAATTCAAATGGGTGAATTTTTGCATGAAACAACAAAGTTAATCAGTTTGAACATTTAATACATGGTGATTTGAGCGTTCAGTTGAATAGGTTGAAAACAACAAGTCAATCTTTGTGTTCAGTCATTTACCTTTTAACCAAAGTCCCAACTTTACTGGAGTTGAGGTTTGTAAACAAAGTGGATCTGAGCTCAAAGTGACAAAACAGTTAGTCGTTGACAGAGCCTGCCCCTCACCTGGTATCTCCATTCACTGCTGTTGGAGCACACCACCATTGAGAGGGAGGTGAATATGCATTTAAAACAGAGTTTAACAAACCTAACTCTCCACAATAAAGAGGCATGTTCACACTTAACATGGTACAGAAAGGTCAACAAAGTTAATGGACAAACCATCAACTGACTGTTGAGTCGTGCTAGACAAAATTTACTGTGTACTCCTCAAGACAAACTTGGACATGTTCTCCCTTTGAATAATGTCAATTTTTATAGTATTTAATATTTTTGAGGAACCTGATCACCTTTACCAGGTACAAGTTGTAAGGACCGTGCATTCATGGAATGAGCAACACAGCTAAATGCATGAGAAGCAAGCCCCCAAACAATGCACAGGCTTGATCCATTCATATAGAAATGTGCCTCACTGTGTCAGACACTGAAGCATTGTCTGTATTTACAGATCGGTGTTTACAGGCCATGCACCTAGATGACAGCAAGATAATCATGTGGATAAAGAGATTGTAAATTAGATTCTTACCCATATATTATGCTGGGTGCTGTTTTTTGATCCTAAGTGCACATAAATAATATTTCAAACTATATTGAACCTCGAATTTTGAAGGAGGAAGAGACTGCTTTAAGATAGAACGGTTGGGAAATACTATCATACTTTTTATTATCAAATGTGTATTTTATTAATGTTAATTCTTGTGCTTGGAGAACTTTTTATCAAGTAAACCAAGTGGGTCAATGCAGACTTCAACATCACAGGTAATATAAACTCATTCACACCACATTAACTGAAATGTTTGCTGCTAACTATCTTCATACTTTTTGAGACAAGGATATGTTTCATTCAGAGGCCTTCTACACTTAAAGGCAGGTATTTTTTTGAGTGAGTGAAAATTCACTATTTGAAAAAAAAAAAAAAAAAGTTTTTAGTTGTGCCTTGAGCCAAAAAAGTTTGAAACCACTGGATTAAGGAATGGATGTAAATCATCCATCAGATTTATCTAAGGTTGAAAATCAAAGAAATGTGCACAGAGAAGACCATCAACACCATTTTACTAATGGTCAATAGCTAGATTAACAATGGTTGGACTTTTGGTTGGTGGAATAAATTTTAAAATGTCATTTCAATGCAACACTAAGTTTTTTCTCCCCATGTGTCAATAGGACGAGCTCTAAAACGAAGGAAAACCTCTATCATAAGAAGTACCCACCAATGTGAGAGCCCCAGCATAATGCATGTAAATCACATGAATTCTGAAAATGTGTTTTCTCAATAGTTCAGACACAGCTGTGAACAGCCCACACATCAGACTGTTTTATTATTTCTGCAATAAAAAAGTATGACTCCAGCAGATCATTTTCATATATTATAATACAGATGCAGAATTGAAAGTTTATTCTTTAAACAGCCTAGTAATTTACAAGAAATAGATAACTACTTGGAACTTTTGAACATGTCCTTAAAACAGGACATTAGTGGGCACGAATCCTTGGGCTCTACTTTGCCGTCATTATCCATGAACACTCAGCAGAAAACAGGGAGGGGAAAGAGGAAGAGGAGGGGGTTGAGTGTGAGGGAGACAATTTTCAATAAATAAAACAAAAATGATTGATATAATATTTCTTACTCGATCCCATAATACCCCAACCACCCACCCATACATCCATTCTTCAAAAAATCCCCAAACAAGGGAGGCCAAATTTGAAATAGTTGTTGCTGATTTTG
This sequence comes from Scarus forsteni, assembly GCA_036419115.1. Classification (NCBI taxonomy): domain Eukaryota; kingdom Metazoa; phylum Chordata; class Actinopteri; order Labriformes; family Labridae; genus Scarus; species Scarus forsteni. Next base: position 19,966,161 of record JAZDUH010000157.1, on the reverse strand, counting down.
TACAGCAGGACGCAAGAGGCCGAGAAGGTGAAGGAAACATCTTAAGACTTTTCTCCAGAGTTCATCACGTGGTCGCTCTCTCAGCTGGTTGATAGTTTATCAGCGGTTTATTTTTGATTCAAGGTTTGTCACTTTTAAAGGTCTGTACGCTTCAGGAAACTCCCCATCTCAGAAGATTTCCACCATTTGACATAAAGAAGGGATAGCCATTGTTGGTCTGATAAATGGGACACTGAAAATAAAGATAGTAGAAGCAGTCGGGGGGTTGTGAGAGGGGTTCAGGTAAAACAGCTGCTGTTCAAACTGGATACAGTCAGTTGGGTTTGCTTGGCCGCAGTCCCTTAAAAGTCCTCCAAAGTCTCAATCTCGCCCATATTCAATCTCTCAGATGACGCATTCACAGAGAAACCTGGAGGAACAAAAACAGGGACACAGTGAGTGGGCGAGACGGAAAACTCGGTGCTTCTTGCTGCTAATTTTTCAGAGTAAAGGGACGGGGGTTTGCTCTCACCTAAAAGGCTGGGGTCTGCACGGACCATCTTCTGCTTCTTTTTCTTCTTCCCTGAGGTGACGGTTTCAAAGCGTTGCTGCTGCTGCTGCCCACTCATGTGATTGGACTGGTAAAGTGATGAAGATCCTGTTCCACCCCATACTGAGTCCTGATTACATAAAACAGAAATTATTTCATGTCCCAGTCATGTATCAATGACAAATACAAAACCACATCCCTCTACCATTACCAATATTCATTACTGTAACCAGCTGCTGTTTCTGGAGATGCATAATATTATCAGATAATGATTTAAAAAGCTGATGGAAGGAATCAGCAGTAATGAAAACTGGATTCAATGGTATTGGCGGATTTGAACATCTCTGCCAATATTTACAGCAAACTAGAGGCTGTGTTCAAGTTTTTGCTGTCAGTCATTCTGAGTCTTTCGTCATGTCTTTTCTTTAGTTGTGTTTTGTGACCGTCATTGTCTTGATTTAGACACTTTCTGTTCCTAGGCAAATCTGTACAGAAAGGCGAGTTTAAATTCCTAAAATAGCAGCCTTACAGCTGCTGTGTGCAGCATGCGCCCAGCTCATGGCGAAACCTTTGCCTCTATGTGTGGCAGAATGATGATTGCTTTAACTTTGTGTGCTTTTGTGATTGATGTATTGTCATTTAGAACACTTCGACAGCTGCAATGTTTGAAAAAAAGCAAAGGCCTGTTGTTCAAACATCCCAAGTGTGCTATTAGGTGCTATTTGACCAACTATTTCCACTTTGAGTGATGCTGAGGTAAACAATTCTAGTACAGTTGTACCGTTTGTTGATATTACAGCTATTATATGAGATTTTTTATGGCAAACTTTTGAGATTAAAATTACAGCTGGGCGATAAATCATATTTAATTGAGATTACAATCGCTGCCTACCACAGTTCTGAAAGTAATTGTTAAAAGATAACCGGGCAACATGAAATGTCAAACTTTTATTGAACAATAGAATCCCCTCTCTATGGCCCTGCCATGGAAGCACCCTGACCATATATGCTGCCATGATGCCCCCTCTCTGTCAGGGCAATAATGTGCACTAACATTCTAAGTTATTCTATTTTTTATTTTTATACTTGTGTAATTTAACTTCTTTAATATTTTGCAATCCAAATACCGTGGCCATGGTAATGAAATTTTGTCCAACATATGCACTGACAATGTGTAAACTGCATGCCAACAACACGGGTCTGAGTTAGTCTTTTTCTCCATTATCTTTATGTACATGATTTTGAGTTTTTAATCTTTTCAAGTAGGGCTGAACAATTCATTGTAAATTAGATTAAATTGCACTATGGCTTGTTGCAATTTTCAAATCGCAGACAGTGCAATATTTTTAACCCAAAATGTATTGAACATTTTGGCATTGTGATGTAGTTTCTTGCAATTTCATGCCTATTTTAACCTTTTTAACCCAGTTTTTACAACTTTATGCCTATCTTGCTCCCATTCATCTTTTTTTTTTGGCCACTATCAGACCATGTTTGGAATTTTTACATGGTTTTTGAAATTTAATCCTAATTTTGCTGCTATAATTAATTTTCCTTAGTCACTTTTGAATTTTTCTGCCTTTTTTTTTTTTTACAATTTCATACCTATTTTGCCCCATTAACTTTTTTTTCGCTTTCGTACTTTTTTTTTTACCCAGTTTTTACAATTTCATACCTATTTTGCTTCTGTTCTTCACTTCTCCAATTTTTCTCAAATCTTTTATCCTTAGATAGATTGAATGTCATATTGGTTTTACTATAAAATGATCTACTGCTTATGTTTGATTAAGAATACATAAGATGAGGAACATTAAAACAATCGCAGAGTAAATCGCATCTGCAATATTGGGGAAAAATATTGCAATTAGATTATTTTCTCAAATCGTTCAGCCCTATTTCCGAGTATATTTCCTTGCATGTTTTAAAATCGGAGAGTAATTGAGTTTCAAGATCAGGAACAGCATTCTTTAAAACAATTGGGATTATGCAAATATTTCCAAACCTGTTAAAACCGCTTAACAACTTTGGCAAATGCTGATATTAGTCTGATAATATCCTGCATCCCCAGTGTTGAATAGCCAAATCCTACCCGCCGCTCCTGCAATTTTTTTTTAAAACTGTAAATACACCACTGCAGCATCATGTCGCCGCCTTCACATCAGAGTCCTGCATTAAATCGGGTGTCGCGGGTGCTTAGGCAAATAACTATCTTGCCCATAGTTGTGTCGCTATGGTTTGCTTACATTTAATAAAATGCATTTTTCCTCTCCGCTTCTGAAAAACGCCTCCTCGCTCCTCTTGTGCAACACCGATAAGCCGCAACCAAACCGTCTCTCTGCAGGCGGAGTCCCCCACATGCAGTCTTTATTGAGGCTGCTGCCATGGGCCGAGACGAGCGGTGATTCAGCTTAACGCCAGAGCAGAGGCCACCTAAAAGTGTCTCACAACACTCCCTGTCATAGAACGAGCCGATAACTTCTGAATCATTAATTCTCTTTAATAACAGACTCAAACAGCGTGTCATACAGTTCGCAGTTCTCTCTCAGTCTACACTTCCGTTACCCTCAGCCAATCCCGGGCTTCCCTTAGCAGCGTTAACATTACAAAGATCGCCTACTCTGAAGATGCTCACTCTGACATACTACTATGACACTCCTTCCCTAAAAACAATTCAGTAGAAATGCTTCTCACGTCCCAGTTCTTCGATAGTATGATATGATTTGCTGCTGCCAGGGCTGACTACAGCCAGAAAGTTCAAAACGCTGGTTTCTGAGCAGCAGTACAAAATCTGTGGCGGTTTTCGGCGGCAACCGCTTATCACATGTCCAAATCATAGTTGTCTGCCGCCTGTCCTCATTGAAATGACTGGAAGCGGCGTTGTGTGAAGGGATGATGAAGACACACACACGACACATACAGACATACACACACACTCACAATCAGGCGGCAGATGAAGGAGCGACCATAACGGTAAAAAAATATAATAAAAAAAACAATTTAAACAAACATTAATGGATGACCTGAAGCTTACCAAACAATCTCTCCAAGCAAAAATCTCAGCATTTTTAAGCCAATTGTCCTTACTAAGACGGGAAGCACAGCTAGCAGCAGTGTAGGAAACTTTCAGCATGTAGTTTCTCCTCATTGTCAGTCACTTGCTATAACTTTATGATTCATCTTCTCTCCACCTGCTGAGCTTACATGGTTACATGAAATGTTACATTCTTCCTGTTTTTTTTAAATACTTTTTATACTTTATGCAGTTTATTTTAAATTCTTTTGAGAATGTTGTAGTTGTGTGCCCACAGTGCTCACTATTTATTCAGATCTAAATGCTCTTTAATTATGATATTATGGAGCATTATTGACAGACCCCCCCCCCGCAACCCCGAACCCGCCGCCCCAAGGCAATGAACCTAGAGGAAACACTGTAGTCTGTTTACCGGTTGACTGCATAACTTTACACTCCTCTGAATTTAAACCTTCATATCAGCTGCTGTGAAAATGGTCAACAAGTAGCATCTCTAATGTACATGAAAACCACAGAAACAAACATGAGCTTCAACTCCTTTAAGAAGGAATGACAGTCAGCAAACATTCTAACAGTGACGTGAGAGAACCCCCGCAGAAATGTTCAAACAGCTGCAGTCAAAGAGCATGAAGGCAGAGGCTCAGTCTGATGACTTGCTCTAAAAATACCACAAGTCAGAAGAACTTAGTGAAATTCAGGTGATTAGATCTTCATGGCTTATTGAGGTAAAGATGCCTGAAGAGGGACCAAAGCCCTGCTGCTGTGTCTTCCTGTCATAGTTCAGCCCTGCTCACCTGCTGCTGCTGCTGTTTGAGGGCTTGCTGTTGGTTCTGTGGTGCCTGTTTCTGTTGGTTAGCGTTCTGTTTGGCACGGCGTTCCAGGAACTGCTTGGCAAAGTCCTTGGCCTCGGGAGTGTCCCCCAGATAGGCCCTGACGTAATCGTGCACCTCGTAAGGAGAGTCCACTTCTTTCAGGAAGGATGCAAACGTTGGAACTGGCAGGAGGACAGATGGAGAGTATTTGTGAGCATCCAAAAAAATGCTCCATCAATATTTGTGGGTGGCTTGCCTTTGCAAAACACATTTAGACAGTCTTACCATCCAGATTGTTGGCCGTGTTGAGCGTGTGCAGAGTTTGCTCACACCATTGCATGAAGGTGTCCTGCTGGCTCTTACCGACTCCTTGGAACAACTTTAGCAGCTTTTCCTCCTCTTCTACCTTCTTATTGGCTCGCCCACTCACTGAGTTACTTTATATGGACAAAGACATGCAGGAGGAAGAAAGAGGACAGTTTAGATTCATGTGCTTCTCATAAACTTCCAGCCTTTTTCAGCAGTCTTATTAAATACCTGAGGTTGGCGTTGCCTTTGTTGTTCTTTTGTGTGTTGCCTTTTTTGGATGGAGGAGGTTGCTGTACCGCCTCTTTAACAGCCTCATCCCAGAAGCCAATGTTGGAGTTGTGAGTGTCGCCCCAGATACTGCTGGAGTCTGAGCCCCAGTTAGTGCAGGACGTGTTCACAGATCCCCACACCGAGTTACTCAGAGTAGTCTGAAACAAGATAAAAATTTTTTTTAAAAAGCTTTAGAAGGCACGAAACCACAGTTTATATCCATGCAAATGCAGCTGCTGAAAGCCTTTTCCAATTATAATAGTTGGTTTCAATTAAGCTTTTATCACTGAGGACCATTAGTAATGCAGTGCCTTTGTACCAATGCTTCAAAAAACTGTAAAACTAAAGATTTAATGTATTTTTATTTTTACTTTAAACAAATGCTGTCTGTCCATCAAATGGTCACTCCTGCTTTCTGCTAATAAATCACATGACAGAGGCAGATGAAGGATTAAAGAGGTAAAGAAATACGACTGATGATGAGGCCTTGTTTCATTTGATGATACTTGACTTTTGATGGTAGTTTAACCTTCTGAAGTTATTTGATCAGAGTTTTGAGCAATTATCTTTCAACATTTTTTTTAAATGTCTTTGACTTGAATGAAATCATTAAGACGTTTAGCCATATCTTTATATTAGTAGAATTGTTAAATAATTTCAATGGTAACTCCACTGTGATCCACACCCACTCTGCTTATCTCCTTTCTTTCTTTATCTTCTAAATTCATATTTGGTCATTGTGCATTTATTCATAGAGGACAGTGGGTGGTCCGGTGCCTGGGAGAGAGCGGACAGGCTCAAAGCCTGGCAGTACTCCCAGAAGACAGTGGCCTCTGCTCAGGACATGATTACAAACATCCCACAGAGCCATTCTTCTTAGTTTTTTCTCCATCTTTCTGCCATAAAATGCAGTACATAGTGGGTCACGTACAGTTCTGGTTTGAGAGCGGATCTGTTGTGAGACAACTGGGTGTTGCTGTGGTGGCGGCTGCTGATCTTTCCTTTGCTTCATCAGCTGAGCTTCTTCCCTTTGAATCTCCAGCAAAGATTTGGTAATAACAGGCTGTTTGGCCACACTGCCCCAACCAGACAGCTTGGCCTGTGGCTGCTGAGCCTGCTGCAAGGCCTGCTGCTGCTGCAGCTTCAGGAGCTCCTGCTGTTGACGTCGCTGCTGTTGAAGCAAGAGAAAAACAGCACAGAAATCATTTATAGGTGCACTTCAGATTGTTTACTTCCACAGGCCAGTTGTGTCTCTCACCTTCATCTGTAGCAGCTGCTGCTGCTGCTGCTGTTGTTGAAGTCTCCTGAGTGCTCATTGCTCTTACCTCCTCCCGCGCCTGTCGTTCTCTCTCCTCTTCCAGTTTCTGGATCTCAGCCAGTGACAAGGCGTTCTGGTTCTGGTTTATGGCGTTGGCTGACTGCTGGCCCCACTTTGAAGTGGATGGAAGCTAAAAAGAAGCAGCAGCCATTTTGTCAGTTTTAGGTGCACTTCGTATTGTTTACTTCCACAGGTTGAAGTTGTGTTCCCTCACCTTCATCTGTGCGAGCTGCTGCTGCTGCTGCTGTTGTTGAAGTCTCCTGAGGGCTTCTTGTTGCTGCTGCCTCTGTCTTTGCAGCTCCTGTTGTCTTTGGGCCTCCTGCTCTCTCCTCTTCTGCTCCTCCTCTTGTTGTTGAGCTAAAGCTGCTGCAGCAGCAGCTGCTGCAGCCTCCTCCTCGGCCCGCTTCTCCTCCTCACGTCTCCTCAGTGCTTCAAGTTCCTCCTGCTTCCTGCGCTCCTCCTCCTGAAGTAGAAAACAAGGCAGTTTAGGACACCTTTGGAAAAAGTGAAATGGGAGTGAACTTGGATATTATCCATTTCAAAGTTACCTGTTTGCGAAGGAACTCCTCCCGTTTCTTCCTCTCCTCTTCTTCCCTCCTCCTCTCCTCTAATCGACGGAGGGCTTCTTCTTGTGCTAGTCTTTCCTCTTCCTCTTTCTGTCTGCGCTGTGCCTCTTCAAGCTCCCGCTGTCTTCTTAATGCCTCCTCCTGAAATGACAACTTTTTCTCAGTCTCAAATCGGAAAGTAGATAACACATCACTTTCTTACAGCAGACAGTTTTCTCTGGTGTTTGCAAATACTTCACCTGTTTCTGTCGTGCAAGCTCCTCTTCTTCCAAGCGTTTGCGTTCCTCCTCCTGTCGGGCTCTCAGGGCCTCCTCTAGCCGTTTCCTCTCCTCTTCCTCTCTTTTGGCTCTCATTTCTGCCTCACGTCTCTCCAACTCCAACTGTCAAATCAAACCATGGGGCGAACATGGCACAGATTAGATGAAACTTTATCATTGCACATGTCACAGGTAGAAGGCAGTGAAATGCAGATTGGTATCTGCTCTGTTGTAAATTTACAAAATCAACTGTAAATTTGATTTCCTTTGATGTTTTCATTTTTAATGATCTGTTTGTGTGATACAAACAGCTTTAGTTAATGTCATCTTGTAATAATTTACTTTTTAACACTTGACAATTTAGATTGAGACTTCTAAAAACCATTTTATTGTTAAAAAGAAAATTAGACAACTGGTTTACCTTTGCAGCCTTTGACTTTTCTAGCTGTTGCATCTGCTCAATGGTTGGAGCCTGAGCCATGGAGTCTATGGGTAGATCCCACACACTGCTGCTGTCCCATGCTGTTGAGCAGAAAACCAAAAGATCATCTCAGCATTTAAAGACTTTTCTCAGATGTTCATGAAATTCAAAAAACATGAACAAAACAACACTGCAGAATGCTAATGTGAATAACAAACACTTCTGACTTAACAAAAGACTTGTTTACGAACGAGAGACAGTTTCTTCCATCTGATGATCTGATTTGCCTCAAACATAATTCATATTTGTTTCTTGTCATTATTGGTGTTATTTATCTTCTTTATGTTATGACATGATTTCTCTATGGCCTGTAATTTAAGTTTCTGTTAATCTGTAAAGAATCAACAATCTTCCCTGGCTAAACCCACGTGTGATGTTTTTGATTTTTACATCAGTTGGGAAAAGACAAACTCACTGCTTGGGGCAGACTGTTGGAGGTTCGGTGTGCAGGAGGCCTGAGAGGACGGGTTCTGCATGTCCCACACAGATCCAGAGTCTGGTACTGACAAGGACCTGGTCACAGGAGGTAGAAGGCTCTCAGAAGCTCTAAAATTAAAAAGAAAACTGATATGAGTGGGGGGCCCTTCAAGTCTTTTCAGGGTCATTCCTCAGTATGACAGTGCTGGTAAATGGGTGGTAGTTAGTAATTTGCTACAGCCATAGCTCTGAGCATTAGTGCCAGTGAGTTACTGACCTTAACTTTAGAGCTTGGTACTGCTGTAGTAGGAGGTTAATCTGCTGTTGATGCTGCTGTTGCTGCTGAAGAGGAGCTGAGTTTAAAGCTGCAGCTTTCTGCTGGGCCAGGGCCTGGGCATACTGCTGCCTGCATGGCAGAGGAGAGATGAGGAAAATCACAAAGAAAGTTGAGTTGAGGGAACCATCACAATGCTAACATCTGGGTTGGCCTACAAAAATATGCTTTCCCTTCACCACCCATAGTTTTATCTCAAAGCAACAACCACATATCCTTTTGCTTTGCTGTTAGGTTTGTTTACATCTCCGTCTGTCGCACATGCAAAGAGGTCTTGCTTACAGTGGTCAGGGTATCTGACATGACAGAACAAATTGTAGGAGGCTGGACGAAATCAGATATGCCAATCTTTCAAACAGACTTTAAAGGACCACCTGGCTCTGAAACCCTACAAATATCAGGTCAGGCCACAGTCTGGATTTAACTGTGTTGTCTGATCCCAGTAGAAGATGGACTCATCTGGCTGACATACCTGAGGAGGTATTGATACTGGAGCTGCTGTAACTGGTATAAATTGAGAGCGGTGAGTTCTTGCTGCCTCTTTAACCTCTCCTGATCACCATCACCCTGTGTCACAACAGACAGAAAATGTTAATTACAGAGAAGACAGCTTCATAAACATGAGGTTAATATTTAAATAACGAAGTATGTTTACATTTAAATGATGTAGACCTTTGAACACAGTTTGGTATTTTGTATGATGAAATGTGTCAGAGTTGGGAAACTGGTGAGTGTCTACCAACTGTACCACCACTCCCTTTGCCTCTGAGAGGTGCATATGCATGAGTCTGCTCACAGGTGTGCACATTTTACCATCAACTTTGTTTTGTTATAGCTCAGATACTTTACATGGGACAAAATAAAAGTATACATTAAATCATAATATCCATTCTTCAGGGCAGTTTTTATTTTCTGAGGCCCAGTACCAGGCCAGGGGTTGCAGTCCTCTGCACTACAGAGTACGACCATCTCAGAACTAGTTTAAAGCTTCTTTTCACCTGTAACTCTCTTATTTACTCTGAGCTCTTGGTCTTTACAGTAGTAATGTACAGTATAAGTGAGCGCAAGGCAAGTTCTTCCCATACAGAGCCGATCGCCCTCTCTACGGTTAATATTTTTACTTTCAACATGAAGCTAACACAACCCCACATCAAAAACACAAAACTGTTTTCTCTACATCCTGAAACATCCTCACGATCAACTGAAAAGGGCTTGTTGTGCAACACTTCACCGACATGAAGGGTTGCTCTGAAACATTTTACAACCAAAGAAGTGGGCTAGTACACCACCTACTGGTCAAGATTAGTAATGACTACAGGGCTGGACTCCATAGTTCATCTTTACTTTGAAAAACACAAACACACACCTGTAGAGGTGGAGGGGCAGGACCCGGAGTGAACGGTACCCTCCCCCATATCTTCATGATTTCCCCAAGCGCCTGAAATACTTCGTCACAGCCTCTTTTCACTAACAGAGACATTGTGAAGTAACCAGCTTGGAACCACTCAGCCATCTCCTGGTTACTGAATGGACCTGAGAGAGCACGGGAAATTTAGAGACCATCCAGCAGAATTCACAGTATTAACATTTAGTACTTAAGACCATTTCAACCATGTGAGACCTCTTTCCCGCTTACCCTGAATTTCCCCTTGGGGGTCTTTGTAAAACCACTTGAGAGCAGCTTCATGGGTGAGTGGCAGTCCTGCAGGTTTGGGCTTCTCTGAAGTCTTTACTGTAAGTCTGTCATCATCCATCACGCCATCCTGAAGGTATGCTACCATCTTCTCAGCCTCCTGAGGAAAGATGGATCAAAAGATACACAGTTAGGAGGAGCCTTTCTGTCAGTTAACAGATGTTTGTGTTCAGACTGATTCACCAACCTGCTCGAAGTGTTTTAATCCCTCATCTTCGTCTGTTTCATGAGGCACAACTGTGGGCCTGCCGATAGGTGCTAGTATACTTGAAGGGAAGGGCAAAGGATTGTTCATCTGCACAGGAACTTCCATGGGCTTTGGCTGCGGAAGCTGGATGGCTGACGATGGAGCAGACACTTCTGAAAGGAGAGTGAGAGGGACAAAGCAGATGCAAATTAGGAAAAGCCCTGAGCAGCAGGGACCTCTCGGCTGGCTGGCTGGTAGTGAAGTTGAAGACTCAGGCTCTACCTGAACGTGTGGTGGAAATGTGCGTCATGGGTAGGGACTCGAGCATGCTGTTTGACATGGGGATGTGAAGGGGGACTTTGCAGGGTTCTGGTGGGAGCTCCAGGGGAGGCTGTCGTTCAACTGGCCTCTCAGAGTCTTCTGTTCTGCTGGGCTGGCTCTGGGACAGGGACTGGGTAGTAGTGGGAGTTTCTAACACCTGAGGGGCAACAGGTGCAGAAATGGCTGGGGCCTCCTCTGAAGCTCTTTGAATCTCTAAAATATCACAAAAAAACAGAGCTGTAAAGAAAATGCCATGTGACTGCAAGGGTCATTTTTCTTTAGTTGGTGCACAAGAGCTGTGAACATGGTGAATGCAAAAGGTGCCCAACTTGGAGCTCACACATTTCCTAACTTGTCACCCAACTTTAGTCTTTCGGTATTGAATGCTAATGCTGGCATAATGCACTGTATTTCTTTTGATATCTTAAAGAAAAATTAGTTCAACAATGTCACATTTATGAGCCCTGGTTTAAAACTGTGGCCACAAACAACAATAAGAAGGCTACACCAGTGTATGAAGGAATATCCTGTTGTTCAGCTTAAGGATCAAACCTCTAAACCACCAAGAACAAATTGAAAGACAACTGAAGTAAAAAAAAATATATATTTGAAAAATATATATTTCTAATTTGCAAACAAAACAATAGAATTTAAAAGCCACAAATGTGTGCCTGTCAGTCCATGCAGAATGAGGGGGGACTTTTGGCTCACTGTTGGTGACTAAAACATCTCAACCTTGAACCTACACAATGTTTTAGTCAATAAAGAGTGGGAGTGATGTTAACTGAAACAAATCCAAGAATCTAAGGCAAATATTCAACTGTTTTGATCAATGTATATCACAAATATCTACCACACATCTTTCAGTTAAATCCCAGCCAAAGTCTGTTTTTTATGGCTCAGAGTCATAGCATTTTTTTTCACCATCTTTGAGCTATCGTTGACTTAAGGTGCCAAACGACTCCCCAGAAAGTGTCATTCAGTGACAGTTCAAATGCCTCAATCAAAAGTAAAGATGGATACTATTAGGGCTGAACAATTCATTGTAAATTAGATTAAATCGTAACATGGCTTGTTGCAATTTTCAAATCGCAGACAGTGCAATATTTTTAACCCAAAATGTGTTGAGCATTTTGGCATTGTGATGTAGTTTCTTGCAATTTCATGCCTATTTTAACCTTTTTTAACCCAGTTTTTACAACTTTATGCCTATCTTGCTCCCATTCATCTTTTTTTTGGCCACTGTCAGACCATGTTTGGAATTTTTACATGGTTTTTGAAATTTAATCCCAACTTTGCTGCTATAATCAATTTTCCTCAGTCACTTTTGAATTTTTTTGCCTTTTTTTTTTTTTTTTACAATTTCATACCTATTTTGCACCAATTAACTTTTTTTCTGCTTTCGTACCTTTTTTTTAATCCAGTTTTTACAATTTCATACCTATTTTGCTTCTGTTCTTCACTTCTCCACTTTTTCTCAAATCTTTTATCCTTAGATAGATTGAATGTCATATTGGTTTTACTATAAAATGATCTACTGCTTATGTTTGATTAAGAATACATAAGATGAGGAACATTAAAACAATCGCAAAGTAAATCGCATCTGCAATATTGGGGGAAAATATCGCAATTAGACTATTTTCTCAAATCGTTTAGCCCTAGATAATACTGTTAGGCCACATGCTAAGATAAAGTAAGAATTATTTTTTGATTACATCCAATTCACTCAATCATCCACTGCATAATTTTTAACTAAAATATAAATTGCATTAATCAGGAAGATTAGAAATATCAGTTTTCATAGCTTCATGAAGAGCCCAGAGCCATGTGTTCATAAAAACAGGACACTATTAAACTGACAGACCTTTATGCTCTGACTCTGTTTCTATTTCTTTGGTCTCCTTTTGGGGACTGTCCTCTTCCTCCAGGCCTTCTTCACACTCTTCCAAGGGTCTGAATTCGAGCTCCGCCTCCTCCAGGATTGGCTCCTTGGATGCTTTCTACATATATAGCAGAGTATCCATTAACAGATGCAGCAGTGGTTCTTTTAAAAGTCTTTCTAAGTTATCCATTAGCTCTGATTTTTGATTCTCTGAGGTGCTGCCTTGCCTTGAGTGAGAGGAAGGCCCCTGATGAGTCAAAGGTGCCCGCCTCTTCATCGGCGTCTTCCAGACACCACTCTGGCAGGCTGTCCCTTTCATCCTCCAGGCTGCCGCTGCCTGACCGTGGCCTCCTGTAGCCTCGCTCGTCCTCTCTTGCATCGAATGGGAAACGGCGACGCTGATCAGGGTGTTCCCGCCACCCTGCTGACCGAGGGCCATCTGTGGAAATAGTTAGTGTTTGATTACTTAGTCTCAAAAAAATCAAAGTATGTGGAAACAGCATTACTGAGCAGGGTGCTTCAACATAAGATTTCTCTGAAATACAGGAGCAGCTTAAGTACAGAGCATGTGCATTTCAAAAGCTGTTTTATAAAGTCACTATTACACAAATAGTCCTAACACAAGTAATAATAGTGGAACAGTCAAAAACATCACTGATTGTGTAGGCTGTGCAGCAAATTTTAATTCAGTTTTGCACCGAAGTAAATCATTCCATGACAGACCATGAAAAAACATAACACCACTAGAGCTGAAATGATTCCTTGAATATTCGCTAGTACTCGATTACAAAATATCCTCGAATTAAATTTTGTGCCTCGAAGCCTCGTTTAATATATAATTATACATATAAATATATATCTGGACTACTATGCAGTGCACGGTGTTTGACACGGACGGTCATTTCTGTGGCACACCTCGCCTGCTACCTCCTTGTACAATCTACCTGCTTGTACAATCATGAAGGAAGAGAAAAGAGAGGGACAGAAAGGAGAGAGTCCACAAAAGAAATGGCAGAGAGTGTCCCAAGTGTGTGGTCACTACAAGAAGGGACGAAAAGAAAACATGGACGAAAAGAAAACATAGTGCAGTGTGTCTGATGTCAAACTGAGTGAGCTTAGCACATAGCTTAGCATGATAGCACGTTGTTAGGGCTGCAACTATTACTATTACAACACTTTAAATATGCTCATCACAGACATGTGTCCTCTTTCCATGGTGGAGGACACAGGATTTAAGAACATGATCAAGGATTTCAATCCAAACTATACAATGCCCTCCAGAACACACTTCACAAATATAATTGCAGAATTATATCACTACTTTGTAAATTAGTATTGTATTGGCTTTGTTTTAAGCCAGTACTGGTTTAAACTTTGAAAGCTGTTAAAATAAAAACCCCTTTCTGAGGAATAAACGGCATTTGATTGCTGACTTTTGAAAGTCCTAACATGTTGCATTGTATACAACTGATTTATTTGTTTAAAAACAAAAAAGTATATTTCGTCAGAGTACTCGAAGAAATAATTGACAGAGTACTCGATTCCAAAAATACTTGATAGTTGCAGCTCTAAACACCACACATGCCCTTATCAAAGACCTTCCATTCATGATATGTTTACTGTTACTGTGTCCAGTGCAGTGCTCACCTGGGCTCGGGGGACACCATCGATCACTTTCCCGACGAGAACCAGCCAAGCGCCAGCCCCCATCATCATCCTCACCATTCTGATCATCACGAGAGGAACGCCAGTTCTCACTCTCTGATCTTGTGAAGTCATGCTTCCTTGGAAGGCCTGTCCCTACATCCTCATAGTTTCCTCGGACTGTAAAAATAGAGGATGGAGTTTAAGGTCATTCACATAACATTAACACTCACGTAACATTAATGGCCGGCTGATAAGTTAATTCCTTTTATACTATCAAACCACTTAAAAAGGCTTAATAATGGCATAAAAGGTAAATATATATATATATATATATATATATATATATATATATATATATATATATATATATATATATATATATATATATATATATATATGTGTGTGTGGATGACATCAAGACCAAGAATTGAAACTGTAAAAAGATCCTCTTACTGTGATTCATCTGAAAATGTCCTGGAGCAGCATCTGCAGGATTCACAGAGAGGGACAAGTTGATAAGCCTGTGCATTTGAGCCAGTGTGTACAAGATATATTGATTATTTGAGCGACAAGCATTCACACCAACCTGGGTCTTTTCGACCTGGTTTTTCAAACCTCCTATCTCCCCTGGCAAGAAAACCACACATTACATAAAGCTGGGACTCCAACATGTGTAACTCAAGCTGATGTTCATCCGGGTATTTTAATACCTCTCCTCCCAGCTCTGGGAACGATGCATCTCCCTCCCTCCTCGACCAAAACCTTCCACATCATCAAAACTTCTTTGGTAAAATCCTCCATCTCCTCTCCCCCTGCCTGCATACAAGTCACAAGTTATAATGACCTCGTAAACAAGACCAAAAGAGGTATGCATGTTTACAGCTATGTACATCTACTGAGAGTAAGATTCTTCATATGCTGGATCACAGTGCCATGTTTTGCTTTCCTCTAGCATCAAGAGGGTTTGCAGAATTCAGCTGGAGTGGATCTGCATTTGTCTGTCGGCTCCATTATCTATGTCTGTCACACTGAAAACAATGTTTTACCAGCTTTGAACAAGTGATTTTCTACTTAGGGCCATGTCTTGATGGTAATAATATTTGCTGTTTATGACATGGTTGGTCTACAACCCCTCAATGTAACTAAAGGCTTTGGATGTCAGACATCGTTAATGGCAGCCTTGCCTTCAAGTGCTTATTGTATAATAAGTCTAAAACACATAGCTTTAGCTGTCAGCATGTATGCTTGGAATAAGAAAGTAAACATGGCACACTTATTTCTAATATTCTATTAATTCTTACCCCGACCTCTTGAGGTACTTCGGCCTCTTGGTGCCCCTGCTATCGGACCCCCTCCTCGCCCCGTCAGCCGAAGCACAGCTGCACTGTTTACAGACATGGAAAAATTTCTCTGCAAATACGAATGGAGAGGGGAAAAAAGTCAATGTTAACTTTTCACGATACACCAACTATTTGCCTGGTAGTAGTTTGTAAAACCAATACAAGAACAATTTGAAGCAAGACACACAAGTATAGGGCCAAATGTCAGTGAGCAAATGGGACATTTGTTTTGGTGTGGTGGATCACACAGAGCATTTCTAACAGGTAATGGGTTTGCCAGTGGCCTGAACATGTTATGGAGGTTGCTAACATTCAAGGTTGTGCAGCCGGGATGTATTTCACACTTGTTATGCAAACAACTTCTACAATGGTTTCATCACAAGTTAAAACAAGCCAAGAGGGCAGACTTGACAAACAAATATAGACAAAGCATTGAACACTGTTGGCTGAGATGCACATAAAAGGCCACTCTCCGGCAAAGGCAGAAAGCAACAGAATGCACACAGTATTAAAACCAGCAACCAAGATTTCTAGAGGCCTTCTGCCTGGCCTTTTCAAGAACTCATGAAAACATTTATTGGAAAAGTTAATGGATGTATCAGCTTCACCACTGATACCTAAAGCCATTAAGGAAATGCATGATGCAGTTCTCCGCGCTAAAATCTTCAACAGATGACACAGCCATGACTAGTGTCTAACCTACGCATTGTTTGCATACTGAGTAGCTCCCTATCAACAAGGCTTCACTTTGACAACAGAGTGTGAGTGGTGCTGTTTCAAGTTGCATATGGTTTGTGTGGCACATGGTGAATATGGTTGCAATTTATGGTTTTCATCTGATTGGGGTTGTTTGACAAAGTTGGGACATCCAAAGGAAGAGCCACATTAACTGCTCCCAGTCTCATGTTCACAGAGAAAAATATAGGTTAGCAACTTCACACAGGAAATAGAATGGATTGGTATTGAAGACCAAAGTTTTTTTTTTATCACTACTTCTGCTGTTCATATTTCTTAGATATACACCTGATATCATGGCATGAAGTATTACCTGTTCCTCCTCTGTAAATGACACGAGCGCCAGAGGCGGCAAGGGCTCCTCTTGCAATATGGGCAGAAACTCTTTATCATGTAGGTCTATAGGGATCTGGAAGAAAGAAATAAACAACACATTTCAGTTTTTATTTAACACCAAGAAGAATCACACTGTCACACCAACAATTTGTATGCAAACCATAATGAGCATCAACATTCCAGCTGACTTTATGAATACCAACCTTGTTATCCTTTACATAAAGTGCTAACATTTCTTCTCTCCCATAACGATAGTCTGCAAGTTTATACTTTGGCAATGCAGGTGAAAGGGGTGGAGAGGCAACTGCACAGCCGCTCCCACCACCACTGCTGCCACTGCCACCTCCAGACAGGGCACGGAGCCTGAAGAGAGAGACAGGGTGGCACAGGTAGAATGAACAGCGAAATTGGAGGCAACACTGTTACTCTGATGGCAAAGAGCACATTTGGACATGCATGATAAAGCTGCACCAAAGAGCCAAAAGCAAGCCAGTTTTACAACCTACAACTTATCTCCATCAGTTCAATCGTTAAATCTTGTTAATTTATGTACCATTCTGGTCCAAAGTTGAGTGTCTGGGTTTCGGCCATTCTTCCTTGAAATTCTAAAAATATGAACAGAGGAAACAGGATTAGTATCACTGGAGAAAATCAAAGTGAAGCAGAAGAATGAAAAAGACACCATTATCAAACTGGAGCAGATAAGAATAATCATAAATGCCTTCTTTTAAGGAATGATCTTTATAAAAAGCATTCACTGAAAGTATTTTTGTTCATATCAAACTGATTCATTCACCATTTTTTATGCTTTGGCAATGAGAATGTCTAACATACATGGACAACATTACTACAGGGCACCCTGGCTCCTGACATTTTTTTCTCTTTAAGATTAGACTTGGTACATGAGAAATGGCCTTGAGCTTGATAAACACTTTTCAGTTCTTTTTGATGGCTCAAAGCCTTTTAAATACCAGCTGATCACACTTAACCTCACAAACTACACACGCAGAAGGCAGAGGATCATATGCAAAGTATCCTGTAGTACTATTCAGTCTCTTTCATATACACACAACTGATGCAGAAGTGTGTTTAACGCCCTGTCACTTCCACATGACATTGCAAGAGAGTAGTGAAGAGAGCCCCAATACTTCCACATATTATATGACCAACTCTACCACTGATCCACAGTCAAGATTTAACTATTACTGTGACACATGACCTCCTGTCCCTGTGCATTTATGAAACAGCACTGCAGTGAAGCTCTGTTTATCTTTACACCTCAATTCATTCACATTAATTCTACTAGAGCATTATATATTTGGGAGGAACTCAAGAAAGTGTGGCATGGTGCATATCAAATATTCACAAAGGCAGACAGTGGAGGCAAACCGTCACAAGGAAATAATGTAAATGTTTTAAATAGCAGCATTCATGGGGTTATGCTGTGTTGAGCCTGCTTTGTTCACAGGTCTTGACATGTGTGGTGAATGTTTCAATGTTTGTTCACGACCACCTCAAATTAATTGTCATACTTATTCTTTGGTATTGTTTTTTCTTCTTTACTTTCATCTATATATTTCAATATGTTAAATGTTTTAAGAGAGTCTGAATTTGAGAAATACATGGAATAAAAACATAAACATGTCAGATCATGTTAAATAACTGTACCCTCCAGATTAATATATATAAGGAATGCACTGACCAGCTTTTTTGGGCCCCGATCCTGATCACATTTTTAAGTAACAAATATCTGCCATTTCCAAGTCCTGATCTGTTATTTACATTTACCTGGACAATACAACTAACAAGTGTTTTTTTTTCTTTTTTTTTAAACATTATTATGTTGACAATGTAACAAGATGCCATTTTTAAAATTCCTTTTGACTTAGTCTGACTAGCATGAATAAAAACAATTATACTCATAATGGTACAAGTACAGAGTGGCCACTGGACTCTTAAAGTATTTCCACACAGGGTACATGTTAGCCACAGCGCTCCTACTGCTATGTCACTAACTCATTGACGATTAAGTGTGCACAACTTCCTCAAATTGACGTAAACAGTTGGGGTGAAGCAATTGGTCAAAATCGTGATCCTCATTTTAATTAAACAATGCTCCTGTTGAAACCAATCCAATACTTATGCCGATACCAATAAAGTTTTGGGATATCCATATATATTCTTGCAATAATATTTTTTCCCATTACTGAACAACCCAAAAGTACACTATCAGTTACTGCATAGAAACTTATAACCTGAAAAATATAGTAGTGTCTAAACATTTCATTTTTTATCTCGAGTTATTTGGTAACTTTTCATAAAGAACGTATTTTTGATTGGCACCAATCTGCTTCTCAGATTTACTACAATCCTTGAGGTTTTGTCCCCCACCTCAATGTATTCCAGCTCCTCAGGATATACGGCCCATCCCATAACCACACAGGCAGTGTACAGTTTCAATCTGCTAAAGCTATTTTAAGACGCCTCCCAGCCTTCAAGCAAAGCATGGCAGACACCTGTAATTGACAACGGGGGTTGGCTTAACTTTGGTTTACAGACATAAATAATCATGCTTCACCAACAGTGTTTGTGGTGCTTGAATGAGCTTTTCTATTGCCAGTATCCTCTGACATGAATGACAATACTGATTCACTACGTGGAGAGGAGGACCCTGATACTTGGCACAAAGGGTGACTATAAACCCACTACACCACTAGCCATATGGAGGCAGGGTTTAGCCACGTGTAAGTTTGTATGTGACACAATAAATCCAAAAAACGAACAAATACGCGACGATCTCACAGTCAGTCTCAACAGAAAGTAAAATCTGAATAGTGAACTTGAGTTTACGTAGTTCTGACAAGTTTAACAGTAACTTTGAGCCAAGTCAACTGGACGATCAGTTCACATCCAGACATTCATTTTTCTCTGATTCATTTAATCCAAAGAGTTTTACAAAAGTAAATAAGCTGACGTACGCCAAGACCACCGACCATCACATCGTGTCCTGTAAAGTTGTCCGACTGATTGTTACAGTAACGCAACGTGTAATGACATCGATGATCCAACAGCAAAGACAGTAATAGCTCCAATAACGTCCATATCGAACCTACAAAAACTATTACACATATTAGTCCCATATTGTACCTACACTGCTGTGAATGAATTACTTGATAAGTTTGTATGCAGTTCACGCAGCGGCCAGTTCTAAAGATTGGATAAGCTAACGCATTGAGCTAATCAGTCAAACAACTTAAATACAAAACAACGGGCAAAACAGGGATCCATGGACCACCACTAAAGTTCAAACAACTCAGGGATTACAGTATGGATGAAGAGTGACGCGTTGGTATGACTGGCAAGACATTTCGGGCGACTTAATGAGGCACATTTGGGTTTTTGTCGCTAACAGCAAGTCCCAACCGACGGTGGGTTAGCCAACGCGTTAGCCAACAGCTAACTAGCTTACATCGTTTATTTCAAGCCAAGCTCAATTTGCCTTGTCACGCTCTGGCATCGGATTGTTTGTCAGAACACACTTTTATTCCACTTGATGAATTACAGTAATGTCACACACCATTCGCCAAAAACTAAGCAATCTTCCAGCGCGAGTTAATCCCTATCTGGTGTACTTGTGGCTAGCATGCTAACAGGTTTGCTAACTAGCTACACGCGGCCTTCGGGCAGCAACAACATTTCCTCGTCGACCCTCCCCGCATTTCACACGGCCCCGACCCGCATACAGACATACTACAGCCCGATGCTGCTGGGCCGAGAAGACATGGTGGTTTAACAACTGAGCCAGCCCCCTAAGCTCCCCCAGAAAGGGTCTCTTTGACCTGTCAGTTTCATTAAACGTACGCTCTGTCTCCGCCTGTGTAATAAACTTTTGCTGTCTTACCTCTGCTTGTTGTGACAGCAAAAGGTTTGTGTACGAGTTGTGTGGCTTTCCCTGGGCTCTCTCTCTCTCTTCGTTTTCCACAAGATGGCTGAGTGTGGGTCATGTGACAGCAGATAAAAACCCCGTATGCATGCCGTCGCATTTTTTGCTGAGTAGTCCGTTTTCGTGAGCATGAAGGTGTTTACACCAAATACATTAATTCAGAAGTGAGTGTACGTGGATGCGCTATTACACGCGGAATGATTTTTATGAAGTAGAGAGTTTATCCATAGGGGAAATTTAAACGATTCACGCGGTTGTAATTCGTGATATTTTGGTTGTACAAAGTACAAACAAGTGTTAAACATCACGTCAAGCGCAAAAAGGGAAAATGTGCCACTGAAACTGCTGTGTTTTTTTTTTATCATTGTCATTAATCACAATATACGCACTTTATTTTATCAGGGTGTCAGTCTGACCCTTTTCTTTGATAACTGATCAGTTTTACCACTTTCAAGAAAGGTAGCGTCATTTTAATCTTACGATTTGTGAGTATTAAACACTGCAAAAAAAAAAAAATCAGTATTATTTGTAATCATTTACATATCACAGGTTCAATGTTTTGCCTATTGTATGTATTTATATATGTATATACATTATACGGGTGATTCTTCAATTAAGGGAGTTTTTTGTCCCCAGGGTAGAGTTTCAAGAAAAATGTTTTTTAAAAGAACATTTATTGCGTTTATTAAGGCTAGGCTAAATGAACTATGAAAAAAAAGTGTATGAACATTTTAATACTTTTTCTGTGTGTTGATATTCAAATATGCAAGAATTTCACTGTTTTGAGCTTGTCCCCAACCCAGGCAATTTGACATCAACTCTATAATAAACAATAAAAAGTTGTGAATTCCCTTAAATTTTACTTTGCATTTCCTCATAACAACTTAAAAAGACATTTTTCAAATTCATATAGTTTATAATTGTTTAATTTGCTATTAATTTATAGTTAAATATCGCTGTCCCTTGTACTTCTGTCAGTACCATCACACTGAACACTTTACAGAGTAATAAAGTTTTAACAAAACATACTGAAATTGTTGCATGCTAATTAGATGCTCCAAAGGAACATTCCAAGAAATGAGGCTGGAGCCTGATTTTTTGATACCCACATATGTCAGTAATAAGATGATTTATACATCCTGACCTGTGAGAATGTTTATCAGACGTCATTACCAAACAAGTTACTATTTGAGCATTTTAATTGAGTAATAGGAAATTTCACTTTATTTACACATATTTCGTGTACATTGTATGCTAGCTAACCAGTTAGCTTAGCAAGTATAAAAATTAGCCAGCATTTTCTGCAAAGACTGAAATTTGTCATTACCATCACATGTCATTACCATCACACAGGTGACTGTGATGGTAATGACAATTTATCTTTTTATTACCTTAAAACTTTAATGCATTTGCTTAATTTACTATTTACTACTTTACTTTGATACATAACTGAACAGTAACAAACTGTAATTTACATTATTCTTGTTTGAAGATGTCAACATGACCCCATCTAAACCAGCTCAACGGTCAAAAAAAATACTGAGACACAATAAAGGAAGATCCTAATATTATCATGTTAGTACAATCAAAGCTACACAAAGGTCTTTGTTCCTGACCAATTGATGAACCTTTTTAAATAGAAAAAAACAGAGATTAAATAAGATTATTTTTTCAACATTTTAAAAGCCAAAAGTGCCCCGAATTGAAGAATCATATTTATCAAAAATAGTTTTTTAAATTTCAGTCTGTTTATTACACACAATTACTTTGCATGTAGTATATTGAAAATAGTTACATTTTCTGCTTCTTTAATCAAAAACATACTGGCATCCTGACAAAAACTTGAAATTTGAATAATTAAATCATGAGAAATTAATGAATATCAGATGTTGGTTTAAGATCCAGCGTACAAAAGTTTAAAATAATATTAATGGATAGTATAAACCTCAACCAAAGGCTAACTTTAAAGGCAAAATTTTTGCACTCAGGTGTCTGACTGCATTTGATGATCTTCAGAATATTCTAAAGCTTATCAGTCAGTGTTGCCGCTAATATCTGACATTTAAATAAAAAAGATAAACATTTCAGATTGAGAATCTTTGCTGTTTGTGCTAACACATGCTGCTTTACTTGCCCAAATAGTTTCAGTATAATTTCAGTGCTCTTCTTCAAGTAAAAATAGTGCTAGTCACTATTTAACTGTACAAGTGAGCAGATATAGTAGAGGACTGTCATAGTATTTATCCCTTCACATGAATTTATACAAAATAGTAGAAACATGACAGAGAAACAAGTCACAATACAAAAGAAAAAAAGAAACTGATGCAGATATGAAAACATAGTCTAATGTAATATATAAGCTTATGATGTTGGTAAATAGGTGCAAAATGTTGCATATTAACTTAGTATTTAGTATTATAGAACTGTAATAACTTTCTCCAGCTTATTGAAATGACTTCATTTTGAGTTCTTGTTTGGGAAACACACAAAGAGCAAGTTGTCTGTTGTAAACTTTGACAACTCCTTGTAGACCAATTTCTGAAGGGTAAACTGTAATAAGTAGAAGTAAAGTGTTTTAGTTACATTAGATACTAGGTAGTAAGTATGGCTAAAAGAGAACACACATATTATGCTCAGGTAGTGATACAATTAAAGTGAAAAGAACCTCATTTTAATTGTATAGGAACTGAATACTTTGAGTGCACATTTCTAAAGGGGCAGGGAGAGTGTGATAAATGAAATAGTGTCTTGTTTTGTTTTAGTAGTAGAGTATACTGCCATTTGACCCAAATAATAAAGCTCCAGATTTAGCAGTTTTCTTAGATAAATGTAATGTGTGATGTACAGGAGATCAGTGAATACATATTTTGCACACTCAATGAGTCATAGTTTTATACAAACACATTAAATTAGTAAAAGATGCAGAGTATAAATTATAAGTATAGACTGACTATTTCCTGGTTGTATTTGTTGATTAAAATTCAATGTAAATGTTTATTTTCTCATAAAATCCTATCATTAAACTCAATCTAAAAAGTAACAGTCTTTCTTGAATGTCTCCTTTCTGAAACATCAGGAATAGAGCACTGAACCAATATCATTTTGACAAAGAGCATTTTTTCAGTGTCGAGTTCCCTGATATCAATCTTTGTATCAGTATAATGAACTTATAAAATTGGTACTGTAAAAAAATGAGTCACTGCAAAATTTTGTTCATCCAGAAGACTATGCTGAGGTAAAAGTAAAAGTTCTGGTTTTGAGAACTACTTTAAAATATCATGTGTGTTGT
This sequence comes from Scarus forsteni, assembly GCA_036419115.1. Lineage (NCBI taxonomy): Eukaryota > Metazoa > Chordata > Actinopteri > Labriformes > Labridae > Scarus > Scarus forsteni. The sequence continues at coordinate 19,942,464 of JAZDUH010000157.1, read as the reverse complement.
AAAGCAGTGTAACTACAGTAATGTTTGAACGCAATTAGTTTATTTTCCTTCTTGGCAATAATTTAAATAATTACATTTTTTGAAGGAAAGATTAGTCAAACGTAATTTGTTTACATTTCTCAAGTAAGTTGCCCCAGCTTTTGATTTAAGTAGCAATTGCCTGTGGATTTGGCATATGGAAAGTTGTTTTAAAGCCTATTAGCAAGATTATAAAATAGGCTCCTGCGACCTCCATTCACCAGCATGGCCGAAGCCATTGGTTGCTGAAGCTGCACTTTAAATCCTGCAGCCCACTGTGAAAAGCTTGAGTGTGCAGCACAGGTAAGTGTGGTAGGCCTATACTTAGAGGAAATCCGAGTAGTATTGTATATTTTATTTTTCAAATAAAGCATATTCATATATAATCCCAAATTCTGTTTACAGACGTGGTTCATTTTTGTTTTGAGTGCTGCTTGACAACGACCATGGTCCTCTTTCTCACGCACTCTCATTTTATGATGTCGCAGCGCCTCCTAGAGGCCTGACACACCACACTGAACTGACAGTAAAGATGGCACTGAATAACTTACTTTAAAAACACCGTATCCGTGTTTCACATCAAGTTGTACTTTCTTATGCATGTTAGAGCCGGGCCGGGAACGGTGTTGTTGTTTTATGTCCGTTTTACGAAACTCAGTTTAAGTAAAGTTGAAATTCTTTCCCAATTAGTGAAAATTGTGAAAGATTTCCACCTAAAAAGCTCGTTTGGCATTTCTAATGAGTCTTGAATTTACAATTACCTTAAACGCATCACGTCGGACCGTTGGGAACGACGCTATGGCGCAGTAAAAACCGGTGCGCTGCAGCGGCGGCTAATTACGGATTTACTCTTGTTTTGGACTGAGGTAGGACAATTTTGTGTAACCTTTTATAATCTGGACTATTAATTCTACTAAAAACAATTTAGGCATCACACTTTAACTTCCTCGAAATATAAACGGCAAAATCAAAACTAGCTTAACAGGCTTTAGCCTAGTTTGATATCAATGTTAGCTTGAATGTTGTTCTGGTTAGCTGATAAAGGTCAATTAAAGGTATAATTATTACCATTTTGATATTCAAACGAAGAAATTATGTATTAACCACGACGTTGTTTATGCCTATAAAAATCTAACAGAGTCTTAAGACCCTAAATTGAAGTTCAGTTGTCATGTAAAAGTTGGGTAACTGAGGCTAAACGGCACTGACTGCAGTCAAGGGGCCGATAAGAAACTTTCAGAAACCTGTTTTTCTTTTTGCCTTTAATAAGGTCGTTTCTATGATAGGGTTACTCTAACAGTTTGATAATATATTTTGATTTATTGACACTTATTGTTCATGATTTATGTCACTGTGAATCTGAATGCCACGGTAGAACAATTATAGAGCGATCGAAACGTCCAAGCAGGATGAGTACTTCAGCACCAGTAACAATGTCTACAGAAGGTTGGATGTTGGGATAATTTAACGTTGTCTAACTTTGACAATTGCTGTTGCGTAATGAAGTCGTTCTGCAGTTCAGTTATTATTGGCGGTGATGGTGATTCATCCGTGTCGGACTTTGTACTTCTTCTTTGCGATCAGAGTTGGTGATGCGAGGCTCGTTGGTCTAGGGGTATGATTCTCGCTTAGGGTGCGAGAGGTCCCGGGTTCAAATCCCGGACGAGCCCTGTTTTCGCATCTGTCAAATAGTGTTTGATTACTTTATTTGTAATTTAAATTTTTGAAATTTGGTTTCTTTATTAGTCTTTCTCAGTGGTGCAAAATTCAAAGTTGTATTTCTTATTTTTTAAAGTAATACTCACAGAACCTAAAGGAGTAGACCTCGGCATAGATCACAAGATATTGATTAAAAAACATTTCTACTGTAACATTTATGCACTCTTTCTACAGCCAAAGTACGTAAATAGAATGAAATGTGTTGCTCAAAATAAGGGAACATTTGTCATGTTTTTATAATTTTCCAAAAAGAAACATCAATAGAATCAAGGGAACAATAAACTCAGCAAAACACAACAGAAAAAAACAGATGTGGGGATGTAAACGTGCAGGGTGTTGTTTAATGTATGAGTATGAGTTTGCTTATATATATTTAATCAACATTGTATTTGTATAAAACTATTTATACACATTTTAGTTATTTGTTATTTAACTGTAGACCTTCCTACTGCCACGGAATGTTATTTTATTCTGTCCTTTTCTTTATCCTCCACTGCTCAGAGTCACCAGTTGACTACATGCTGCTGTCTCATCTGGATAGATAAAAATCACTGTTGTTTTAGTCACAGTCACAAAACTGCTCTTTTGTCAATAGTACCAACAGTTTTTTTAATTTTGATTATTTATCTAATAATGGCTGATAACATTTTAGGAACGAAGTAGCCTAAGTGTAATGAAATAGAGTGGCAAACATTTGGCAGATTCACTCCATCTCCCACTTGACAGACAACCTTGTGTCTTTTTTAATGTACTGTTTTGTTTGCATGCTCGATAACATATCCGAAGTTGAAACGATATTGTGATTAGAAAGTTCAAATATGATGGAGGAGTTTGCGATTTTAAAACGAAAACATATTGACCCCGACGTGATTTGAACACGCAACCTTCTGATCTGGAGTCAGACGCGCTACCGTTGCGCCACGAGGTCCTGTATTTAAGTGTGTAAAATATAGGTATAGATACTTTGTATCGTAAAATGTGTCTGCCTAAGGACAGGTCATACCTTTATGTCGGATGTGTTTTCACATGGTCGGAGATCATGGAACAGATGCAAGACCAATCCACTTAGGGAGCAGGCAGGAGTGACGATACTGTCCTCATCCTATGAATGCCACCGTCCCGCATCGCCGTGTTTTAGTACTCTGCTGGTGTCCTATTCGTACCGTGGCCGGTTAGCTCAGTTGGTTAGAGCGTGGTGCTAATAACGCCAAGGTCGCGGGTTCGATCCCCGTACGGGCCACTGTTTTTATACTTGTGTTGTTTATTGTTCAAATACAATGGGGAAGCAAAATCCTAACACCTGAGCATCAACAAAAGAACCTCAATGTAACCCTTGTTGGTACTTACAGTCTTCTGCTGACAAGATTGATAGGAATCCATGAAGGGACTTCAGATGGAAAGCACAACTGGAAATAAACAAGGCAGCATTCAGAGAGGGTAATCCACTGTCAAGGTAGCTCACATATTGCTGTTAAGTGTGTATAAGCACAGTTTCATGATAAAGTTAACATCACAATATGATTCCTTGACCCTGAAAACCCACCCCTGGCACTCAGAATAATGTTGATATCACTACTAGTTAGACAGTTATTGAGCAAAAATGGTCGTTTGTTCGTGGTGGTTATCTCGATCACAACCAAAATCGAATTATTTTTAAGTTGGGCCACAATGCCAACATTTCCTGAAAATGTCAGCACAATTCGTCCTTTAGTTTTTGTGTAATCTTGATAACAAAAAACAGCTGGCAAAAACATAACCTCCTTGGCAGAGGTAAAAATGTACACAGTAATATAAACGATAAAAGCTGAGGTGAGGATTTCATCTTAGTTTTGAAAATGCATTTTAACTAAAACACATGATTAATTATTGTTTAACTGATCGTATGGTTCACACTCTACATCACTGAAGAAAAGGGGCATCAGATGGAAATAAAAAAGAGAAACAGAGATTATAGGGCTTGGCAATATATTTATTAAAACAATTCATATAATTTTCTGCAGAAGATTGAATAATTCAAAATATAGGTTTTTTTTTAGCTTGCTCCATTGTAAGTTTTTGCAATGTCTGAAAATATAAATGCTAAAGGTGGAAAATTTTCATAATGGTAGGCCCTGCCAGGTTCTGCAAAAGCACACATGTAGGCTTGCGTTGCAATGATACTGCTAGTCTTGTTTTATTTTGTAAAATTTTTCCTTGTGTTTCTTGTCATGACATTGCTAGTTCTGTTTTATTTTGTGTGACTTTTCCTTGTTTGTCTTGTTTCGGCCTCTTGGTCCTTTTGTCTTGTGTTTTTCTGAGTTAATGTCATGATCCTGCTCTTTGTCTAAGTGAAATTATCCATTTGTTTTCATGTTTTCTGTCTTGTCTTGTGTTTCCTCGTTAATTTTTATATCCCTTTGTTCCATGTGGTGTTTTCCTGCCCTCCCTTCTGTCTGCCTCTGATTATTTTTCCCTCCGCCTGTGATTGTCTCACCTGTGTGGATTACTCCCTGGTGTGTTTCGTCTTCATGTTCCCCTTTTGTCTTTGTGGGTTCATTCCTCTTCATGTCACAGCTTTTGCGTAAGTCTCCAGTATTTCTTGTGTTCCCTGGAGTTTGTAGTTTGTCTTTTTTTCTTGGACTTTTTAGTGACTTTGTTTTGTTCTTTGCTCTTTGTTTGCCATGGTTGCCAACTTTGATACTTTGAAAGATAATTTTCTGTTGTACTTGAATTTTACTAATGGATTAGTTTTTAAAAAAAATCCCTTTTCACTTAATAATAGAGCAATTTCTTTTTATCTGCTTATGGGTCTCTCTTGCTTTTGTTTTTAATTTACTTTAGTTACAAGTCTTGGCATGTATTTGTTTTGTTTAGAGAGTTCCATGTTAATTTGCTGTGGAAATAGTTCTGTTTTCAGTGTTTAGACAGGCCTGGCAACTACATGATCAAGATATTATGACAGGCACTTTAACAATATGAGGGCAGTTCTGTTTAGTTTTGTAGAGTATTTATATATATATATATATATATATATATATATATATATATATATATATATATATATATATATATATGTATATGAAGGAAACCTGACTCGGGTAATTTTTGGGTCACTTGGAATTAAATATCCTTTGAAAAAAATTGGGAGGGAAAAAAAATATTAAAACTGCAGGTTGTGGGGAAATGAGGGATTTTATTTACTGGCCATATCGCCCCGCCGTCAGAGATGAATGAAATCTTTTAAAATGGGAAAGAGAACATAAAACATTTCTCTCATTTTTTTTCCAGGTCTTTTTTTGTTTCATAAATGTCTATATTTCTAAAATCTTTTTCTACGACAGGAAAACTCAGCCATAAATATTTACAGTGAGAAAATCTTAACTACTGTACATTCTGCCGTGTGAGCCATCACACATGTCCACCACAGGGTGTCACCAGAACTCAGCTTAATGTGCAAAGCAGTTTCTGAGCTGTGCTCTCAGGCCTCCACAACTTCCCACAGCCTCTGAATGTTTGTCTATCACCTCAAGCTCCAAAGTGGTGAAGAGAAACACCCTGTTCTACTTAGGTGATTACTAACAAATACTGTGCCAGTATCGAGGAATAAATTAATTTAAGATGCAAGGAAGGGGGATATTTTTTCCTCTTTAATTCTTGAGTTTGAATATTTTTTCAGAATGCAATGATTAAAAAATCTCTGAAGACACTACAATAGAATACATTTAATGCTCAACTGAAACGTTAATTGTTTTGCTTGTTATCACTTGTTTGATGCCTATTATCCAATAAAGCTCAAGCTGGGGCAACAGAAGACGGGGAAAGTTGAGGAATCTTTTAAACAGACTACCTGCTTGAACATTCAACAGGCGAACAGGTGATAGGAAACCGGTGAGAGCCATGATTGGGAATAAAAGAAGCATCAGGGAAAGTCTCAGATGTTCACAAGCGAAGAAGTAGCTTGTCTTTGTCATGAATTCAATTTAATATAGATTGAAAAGGACTTGCAAATCATATTCTGTCATTTTTACAACCTTTTTTGAATTGGAGGCGATGAAATACAAGCCAGTGAGTATTTACCAATTATGAAGAAATATCAGCAAGTACAAAGAATACGTGTAAAGTAATAAATTGTTAACCACAAAAGTATGATAGGAATTTTTGCAGGTAATAAAGAAAGCAACCAATAAGAAAGAAGTGTCAGACTATGATTAGGAATGTTAACGAATAATATGGCACCCAATGAGTAAGGCAGTTCAGCCAATAAGAATCAACTAATTAGGAGAACCAACTAAATAACACATTTTAGCCATGAAGTAAGAAATATAAACTGACTAGAAAAAATATTGAAGTATCAACTAAGTAAATATCAACCAAGAACTAAGAAATATTGACCAATAACTACAAGACACATTAGCCAATCTGAATTTAATGCTAGCCAGTATGACAGAAATATAAATATGAATCTGTTCTGCAGGTCTTTCTTCAGGAAGAGCTTTGTTAACTTTCGAAAAATGCCCGGCTGTCTCCACCAACATATTGTGAGTTGATCTACCCTGTCATTCCTCTGTGAATGAATCCTTCTCTGTCAGCGTGTTTGCTGAACATGTTGAAACTTCAAAGGTTGATGCTTTGTCAGAATGTTCTGTTAAATTGTAAACATTAGGATGGGGCAATAAAGCAGGCAGTGAACACAAACACACAGTGTGAGAAGATCATTTCCATGGTTTACACAACAAACCCAGTCTTTTCATGGTGCCTGTGGTCAATATGAAGTTCTCATGTGACTGAGCCCAAGACCAAGAGAGACATGATGGAAAACTGTTCCAAAAAGTGAAGAAAATGTAATTTCCACCGAGGAATTTGACCCCTGACTCCCATTTACGTTTTATCCTCCTTCATCATATCAATTCTGGGAAGGAGCGAGTCGCAGTCGAAACATGTCAGCTGCCTCTCACATCCACAGAGGAATGTTGGCGAGTCTTCACAATGTTGTCAGTCAGCACGCCAGATAAGAGAGCTCAGTTCATAAATAAGATTGATGGTGTTGCATACCACCAGTTCCTGCTCTGTATTTTCCCATACAAGCTCCTCTGTCGAAAGCATCCGCACTATCTCTCCTGCTCATATCCTCTCTGCCCAAGTCCAGGCTTGCAGAGGTGTTCAAACGAAATTCCCCATTCAGCTATTAAAGCACACCTCAGCCTGATATGTTCCAACTTTTCTTGGTTGTATACAGAGCTGTAGTCAGACTTCCTTGGCCTGGGGTGGCCAAACTGGGTCTCTGCCTGTTTCAGTGGTGGCCTTAACACTTGCTCGTCTTGGAGGTGGTACATACCTGTGGATATATTTATTTAAACATCTTTCAAAATGTCATAAAGGACAGGAGCGACATTCACTCATACTTTTGTAACAGAGGTCATACCATGTTTTTTTAGTTGAACATGTGTCATTCTATGTCTAAAATGTCTCCTTCGTGTGATAAGGTGCATACAGATGGTCTAATATACACTTATGCCAAAAGTATTCGCTCATCCATCCAAATAATCAGAATCAGGTGTTCCAATCACTTCCATGGCCACAGGTGTTTAAAATCAAGCACCTAGGCATGCAGACTGCTTTTACAAACATTTGTGAAAGAATGGGTTGCTCTCAGGAGCTCAGTGAATTCCAATCAATCAATCAATCAATCAATCAATCAAACTTGATTTATAAGGCACTTTTTATACTTAAAAGCAACACAAAGTGCCTCAGCGTGGAACTGTGATAGCATTCCATCTGTGCAACAAATCCAGTCGTGAAATTTCCTCACTCCTAAATGTTCCACAGTCAACTGTCAGCTGTATTATAAGAACGTGGAAGTGTTTGGGAACAACAGCAACTCAGCCACGAAGTGGTAGGCCATGTAAACTGATGGAGCGGGGTCAGCGGATGCTGAGGCACATAGTGCGAAGAGGTCACCAACTTTATGCAGAGTCAATCGCTAGAGACCTCCAAACTTCATGTGGCCTTCAGATTAGCTCAAGAACAGTGCGCAGAGAGCTTCATGGATGGGTTTCCATGGCAGAGCAGCTGCATCCCAGCCTCACATCACTAAGTGCAATGCAAAGTGACGTATGCAGTGGCGTAAAGCACTCCACCAATGGACTCAAGAGCATTGAAGATGTGTTCTCTAGAGTGACAAATTACGCTTCTCCATCTGGCAATCTGATGGACGAGTCTGGGTTTGGTGGTTGCCAGGAGAACGATACTTGGCAGATTGCGTTGTGCCAAGTGTAAAGTTTGGTGGAGGGGGGATTGTGGTATCAGGGTGTTTTTCAGGAGCTGGGCTTGGCCCCTTAGTTCCAGTCAAAGGAACTCTGAATGCTTCAGCACACCAAGACATTTTGGACAAGTCCATGCTCCCAACTTTGTGGGAACAGTTTGGAGTTGGACCCTTCCTCTTCCAACATGACTGTGCACCAGAACACAAAGCAAGGTCCATAAAGACATGGATGACAGAGTCTGGTGTGGAGGAACTTGACTGGCCTGCACAGAGTCCTAACCTCACCCGGATAGAACCCCTTTGGGATGAATTAGAGCGGAAACTGAGAGCCAGGCCTTCATGTCCAACATCAGTGTGTGACCTCACTAATGCGCTTCTAGAAGAATGGTCAAAAATTCCCATAAACACTCCTAAACCTTGTGGACAGCCTTCCCAGAAGAGTTGAAGCTGTTATTGCGGCAAAGGGTGGACCGACTTCATATTGAACCCTATGGATTAGGAATGGGATGTCACTTAAATTCATATGGGAGTCAAGGCAGGTGAGCAAATACTTCCAATGGACTCAAGAGCATTGAAGATGCCATCTGGCAATCTGATGGAGTCTCTTGGTGGTTGCCAGGAGAACGATACTTGGCAGATTGCATTGTGCCAAGTGTAAAGTTTGGTGGAGGGGGGATTGTGGTGTCAGGGTGTTTTTCAGGAGCTGGGCTTGGCCCCTTAGTTCCAGTCAAAGGAACTCTGAATGCTTCAGCACACCAAGACATTTTGGACAAGTCCATGCTCCCAACTTTGTGGGAACAGTTTGGAGTTGGCCCCTTCCTCTTCCAACATGACTGTGCACCAGAACACAAAGCAAGGTCCATAAAGACATGGATGACAGAGTCTGGTGTGGATGAACTTGACTGGCCTGCACAGAGTCCTAACCTCACCCGGATAGAACCCCTTCGGGATGAATTAGAGCGGAAACTGAGAGCCAGGCCTTCATGTCCAACATCAGTGTGTGACATCACTAATGCGCTTCTAGAAGAATGGTCAAAAATTCCCATAAACACTCCTAAACCTTGTGGACAGCCTTCCCAGAAGAGTTGAAGCTGTTATAGCGGCAAAGGGTGGACCGACTTCATATTGAACCCTATGGATTAGGAATGGGATGTCACTTAAATTCATATGGGAGTCAAGGCAGGTGAGCAAATACTTTTGGCAATATCGTGCATGTTGTTTCTGTGATCTCACCAAATAGATCGACTACTGTGGCATCCTACGTTCATTTATCATCAGTTTACGCCCTTTGGCTGAGTGCAGAGTGTAGACAGTAGAGTGAATGCAGCACTGTTGTTAACATGATGCTGAGCAGCACTGAACTTTCAAGTTCTCGCAGAGTTTACTCATCAGCCAAACTCTGATGGGGACCTTGAAGTGACAGAACATCTCAGACAGAAAAGGGCTACAGCACAATCAGTATTCCATGTATAAAAACAAGAAGGCTTTTTGAACATTACTGTAGTGATGACACCATGGCAGTCATCGAAATTAATTAATGAACCTGATTTCAAGCAAAATATGTCCTCTTTAAATAATGAGCAAAAAGTCTGAGCACGCTAAATAACCACACACATATTTTTGATGAACGGTCCATAAAAACAGTGCAGTGTTATGGTCATGGATGAGATGTGCAGTTCACTGTAAAGACAGAAAACGAGTGTGTGCTTTGTGCTTGTGTTGTTGATTAGACCAGTTTATTAAAGCAGGACCCTTCAAAACATCTTGAACCACTTCTGTGCAGGTATGACAAACATTGTTTGTTGACATTTCTCTTCAATTCTCAGTCCTACCAGTTAATAATGAATTTAACACTTTTGAAGATCATTCAACATCATTTGCAGATTTTTTACCTCAGTGCAACAAGATTTCATTTTTTTCTATTTTGAAAATCTAGACAGGATGTCATTAAACCAATTCTGTTCTATAATCATGACATCAAGCAAAATACTTGTGAATTTACTTATTTTTTCTCTGATCAAGCAGCCGTGGGCCAGAGGCTTGCACTCACTTCTTGCTTTTAGCACAGCTGATTGGGAACAACTGTTTGAAGCTTTTTATTGAAGGGCTACTGTTACGGTCCCTTACTGGGTAATATATATCATTTTCTATTTGAGGTGCAGCAGGGGACGTTACGGGGATCACTAGGGCCCAGTGTGTTCCCGGACTATAAAAGGCTGACTTCCGCCGCGGCCTCTCTCTCTCGATCTCACCTGACATCCTTCGGCCGGCCACGCAGCAGCCACATTACTTTGGTGCACCTACACGCATTTCAACACTTTACATTTACTACATCCATTTTCTTACTGATACTCACAAACACACACACACCGACAGCACACCATCCATTTAATGACTCCAGAAATATAACTGTTTAATTTATTGTTTAATTAATAAATGCCCTAACAAAGGGCTTAAAACGTTGCCTTCTGTGTCCTCCCCTTTATTTGTTGCAGCCTTATGAGCCGGGCTGTAACACTACCCAACGGATATGTTCAGCTGCTTTGCAAGTTTGGATTTCCAGACTTTTTGTTAAGAATTACATTTTTAAATACTGTTATACTTTTTAAAAAACAGACTATCAAGTCTTCCAAGCCAATAGTGCAGAAAATCCACAACTTTCCTTTTCAACTTAAGAATTTTTGAAATAATAAATTGTCCAATGCTCAATGACCAAATGTTGTGGAGCCCATTTTTATTAGAGGGAGAACAAGTGGTCTAAAGTATGGCCAAAAGTGGTCTTGTAAATGAATATAAACGGATGTCCAAGCTGGCCTGTACTTAGAGCAGATAATTGAGTCATACGAATGTGACAAAAAATCTTTAGTTTACAAGAAAAACGTTCAAGTTGCTTTTAGTATAACAACTGTGTACAATCACTTATGAAATGCAGAGAAAAAACACTTGCAGTCTTTAGTTGTATTAGCTAAACTTGTTTATTTACAGTAAACATGAGCCCTTCCTCTGACAAGCAGAAAGTCAATCTTTATTCAGGGTTTTTGGGCAGCAACTGGGGTGGCCTATTATGTAGAGTTGTTGTGACCAGTTTCCTGTCACAGAAAAGTGACTGTAGTTACTTTTCAAGGCTTAATGTTAATGGATAACATGGGCAAATAAAGACTAATGTTTATTTAATCAGATGAGAGTTCTTAAAAGTCTCTTGGAATATAACCCACATAAGCCAACATTTAAAGTGCTAATAGTGAGAACTGCCCGCTTTTCTCTTCTCAATACCAGTTCTGATACCAAGACTTGCATTATGACAAAGATGTGATGACACAGCTAGTTTTTTTTTTATTTACTATGTTGCTCTTTTCTTTATCTTTGTGACCTCTTGTTTTCCATGTCTGTTGTGTTTCCTGTTTTATTTTCCCTCTGTTCCATGTGCTGTTTCCTGCCCTCCCTTCCGTGTGCCTCTGATTGTGATTCCCTCCACCTGTGGCTGTCTCACCTGTGCTTGGTGTTTCCCTAGTGTGTTTAGTCTTTGTGTTCCTCATTGTCTTTGTTGGGTCATTTGTCTTTCCAGTCTTACACTTGTGAGTAAGTCTTCAGAGTTTCCAGAGTCTCAAGTGTTTCTTAGTGTTTGTAGTTTTTTTTATTAATTTATGGAGATTTTGACTTGTGCTTTCAGTTTCGTCTAGTTGTTTATTCTTTTGTTTGCTTGTTTCATTTGATACTATTTAAAGGATTTTGTTTTGTATTTTGTATTATTTGTGTTTTTGTAAAGAACTGGTTCCTATTTTAATTAATGAAGCCTTTTATGTTTATCTGCTTTTGGGTTATTCACCTTATTTTTTGTTCATTGTTTTCTGGTAAAGACACAATGAATCTCTCTACAACATCACTCTATATGAATGCAAATTACTGTTACTTGTTAAGGTTGCATGATAATAAACCTCAAATCACTTAATATTGCTGACAATAGAGCAAGCCAAAGAATAATTCAAATGTTTTAGTCAACTGGGGATATATTTTATGTATTTTATCACCTTTCCTGCACAGAAACAACAGCAAAGTCAACTTCACATGGGCCAAATGTCTCACGGTTATATTATTTTAAAATAAAAAAGTGATCTACAGAGTGAGGTGCATGAAAAATTATGTTATAAAGGTTTCTGGGATCTTGGGTATGAATTATTTATATCATACCTAAATGTATAAATGTATCCAAGTAAATAGAAATGAAAAGTTTAAACCCCTCCCATTTATCACAGAGGCAAATTGTCAGTTGTAATATTTACTGTACATGCTGCTGAGTACATTTTGAGCCATTCTTTAATTTAGTGAATATAACTGGTCATTTGTTTTAAAAGACAGAACAGTGAGTGGAGTAGGACACCTTTGTGGATGATACCCAACTTCTGTGCGCGGCTGTGTTGGCAGCTTTTTGGATGGTTATAGTATGGATACTATGACGGGCCCTCTTGATGCCATGACCTGAATCCAGTTGAAACTTCAGACTGGAGACGCCACCACAAACAGCCACCAACTGTTGAGCTCACTGATGCCCTGATCCAGAATGAGAGGACATTGCCAAGGACATCACCACTGCACTCACCAGGAGCACAGCCAGACATTTTCAGGGGACAATACCACAAACTGATCATCACCTAAAGACTGATACATGCTCAAATGTGGACCACGTCACCACCTTATTGGGACCCAGGCTTATTTTGATGAGAGCTTCTAATTTTGACAGCAGAACTGTTGAGTGTTGAAAGACTTGGGCAAAACCACAGTGACTCTAGTCATTTGGGACATGTTGAAAGAACCTTTGAAACACTTAAAAAGCCAGTCAGTGGATGCTGCCATACTGCCAATGGTTTCTCAATCTAACTTTGGAGTAATCAACAACAGACAAAAAAGCAGAGCTGAGTACGACAAAAAGCTGTCAGACCATTAATGACACTGTTTGGGCTTGTGGCCACAGTAACTGTAGGTAGCCAGAAATTACCAATGTAATTCATTTGACAAGAAAACTATAGTAGAAGGACTTGGGGATATTCATACACCCCTAGTTGCTGCCTGACACTTAAATTTCACAAGCACACGTTGTCTTGTGCATCTTTTTTTAAAAATTTGTTTATTTAACAGGGGCCATGCAAGACAAGGACTGTCAAGCCAGAGTTAGCTACAAGCTAATTTACATCTGCGGTACCTGGGCAGGACACAGAAAAATATACAATGCAGTAATAAATGATACAATACAACAATAAAAACAATAATAAAATGCAAAAGTTATAAACCAGATAAATTGGCTTTTAAAAACGACATTCAATAATAGTCCATGGTTAACAGCACACTAAACATTTCATTGTTCTTGTCTGTGTTCAGAGATTCTGTCAGTGGTCACATGATTGTTTTTGCTTTAGCCATGATTTCAGTTTGCTTTTAAAAACATTGAGGGTAGCGGAGTTCCTAATTTGTGAAGGCGTTAAGTTCCGCTTCTCTGCTGCTTCAACTGAGAAAGCAGACTGACCAAAAGCAGTTTTCCTCAGTTTAACTGCAGTCTCCTCTTGCTGATGCCCTGGTTTCTCTGCGATTATTCGCGCAGAGTAGCACACATTGCTTAAGTGGTGGTGGGGATTGATCATGAATTAATTTATACATCAAGCACATATCTGCATAGTAAAGAAAACTGTCAAGGTCATTAAGTTATACGTCTTAATGATGTTGCAATGGTGATAGTCCCTTGTTTTTTTATCCAGAGTTTTCAGAGGTTGTTTATAGAGGCTGTATAATGGTTTGAGAGTGGTTGCTCCAGCCTGAGACCAGCTTGTGATACAGTAAGATAACTGAGAAAAAATCATTGAGTGCATGTAAAGTTTAGCAGCAGATAAAGGTAACTGATGTCTGACATGTCGGAAATTCATAAGAAATTTGAAATGTTTAACAATCTGTATTACCTCTGTTTACAGTCTTATCGAGTTGAGTTGTGTTGTTTCCTCTTGTAGAAAAATACATCCCTACAGTTTTGTTCACATTGAGCGTAAGACAGTTTTCAATTAGCCAGTCTGAGACTTTGTTTAATGCTGCAGAGATTTTGGATGCAGCTTGTTCTTTTGTTTTTGCATGGGTATATATGACCATATCATCTGCGTACATTTGGGTCTGTACCTCAGGACAGATCATGGGTAAATCATTAATGTACAAACTGAATAAAATTGGCCCAAGGATTGATCCTTGTGGCACACCGACACTACAATGAAAAAAAGATGAACACGTGTCTTTAATCTTGGTTCACTGTTGCCTTGAGCATAAATATGACTCCATCTATTTCAGTGCTGCAGAAAAATTAAACCTTGACAGTTTAGACAACAAGACATTATGATTAACGGTATCAAAGGCTTTTTTAAAATCAAGGAAAACAGCAGCAACAACGCCTCCATTATCAAGACAAGATTTGATCTGACATCTTTATGTCCTGCCTCAGCTCAGCCTGTTTATCTGTTTGCGTGTCTTTAAATTTGGTCCCTGCCCTTTCTGTATTTAGAATATATAACAAAAGTTATCAGGAACTCTGTTAAGGACGACGGCAATGTAGACAATAAAAATGTATAGCCATAGGTATCACATTTCAGGTGTCAGGGGTCTCAGTCTGGTAGTTTACCAGTAATCAGAAGGTTGTGGTTTTGAAACTTTGGCTATCACATGTTGGTGTTTCCTTGGGCAAGACACTTAATTCAAACTTGCTCCTACAGCTGTGTCAGTGGTGTTTACGTGGGTCTGAAAGAGTGAGGATGTGTCTGCATATGCTGACAGTCAACATATACACTAACTAAAACAACCAGTAGGTGAATGTGGGAGTGAATGTGTGGATGTGACATGAACCGTAAAAGCACTTAGAGTCGCCAGAAAGATTAGAAAGCACTATAAAAGCTCAAGTCCATATCATGGCCTCTAAATCAGGGTACATACTGTATCGTGATGTTGCTGAAAATGCCCTGCTTTTGAGACGGATCAAGTCGCCTTGATAAAATAGTTTTTGATCATCATTTTGATTTGTCTGCGTGATTTTGATTCCTGCCTTCTGCAAGTAGGTGATTTTTGTTTCATTTACTTCTGTCCCAGTATTTTATTCTTAACAAATCAAAGATCACAAATGAAATACCATGTAATTTTACGATGCAAAACTATGTACATTTTCATTCATTGAATTATTTATTCATCAAGATCTGGCAAATTGTTTCAGTATTTCTTTCACATTTCTGAGCTTTATACACTGAGGTCAAGCAGCCTTCTCCGTTAAACTTTTGAGCTTGTAGTATTTACTGTTTTGTCATACCTCAATTTTGAATGTCCACTTTTGATGCCACTCAACCCAAACTGGTACAGGTCGATGTGTGTGTGTTTGTGCGTGTGCCACAGGGAGACAAAAATCCATCCTGAAACGGATACAACAGCACTCTGCATTCTCTTATCGTCATATTCAATGCCACAACAACAGGGAGAGTGCACCAACACCTCTGGGTGTGAGTTAAATTGTGGCCAATAAAAGCACGCAGGAATGCAGCACACGTTAGCAAAGGTGCGTAAAAGAATTTCAAACGGCATTAGTGGCTAATCTGGGAGAAACCTGTCTTTGTCACGTCTAGGGTTACGTGTCCCTGCGAGAATGTGATCTATGTCAAGCACGCTCTCGATGGCAAGAGGAGAACAAGAGAGCGGGCCACACGAGAAAATTGAACCCAAAAGAATGCAGCTCTGGTATTCATTAATGAAGAGCACTCTGCTCTGCTGCAACAAGAGTTCAGGGATGAGGAGATGGGACAACAATGTGGGAGAGAAGAAGACAAGAGATCCCAAACATTTACCAGAAAAATGTATTCAGCAAAGGTAGTGTTGAAGGTGTCTTGTCTGCAGAGTGAGGTTTGTATTTTGATGTATAAAATGGAGATTAGGTTGTATTGGGGCTGATTCAGTGATACTAGCTTATCACCAGAGCAGGTAGGTAAAACAAAAACAGTCGCAGTCAAGTTCATGTATATTAGAATATTTTATTGCTTTATGAAATGTCGCATGAGTTCAACTGTAGAAACCTTCATATGGGTTGAAGTTCACAGAAATGTCTGTTTTTGAAGTCAACACTCGGTTGGTTGTGTACAGCTTGACATGACCGTGATTGTCGGCACATAACTTAACAAACAAACAAACATAAACTCTTTGGCATCCTGCTCAAAGCTCTAATATATCTAAAATAACAATACAAACATCTGTATAAAATATAAAATAATAATAATAATTAACCTGTTTTGTTAGTTCAAAGCTCACAGTAAACAACACGCTGTAGTTTTTTTATATTTTAACTTTCTCTCCATCAAGAGTGACCAAACCAGCAGGATCACTACATCAGGAAACACACTCACATACTGAAGTCACACATGCAAACATACTCTGAGAAAAAAAAGCAACAGATGATGAAATCAACACCATGATGCAACACCTCCCAAAATATCAACATTTGGCAAATAAAAACACAACACCAAATTGACTTTTATATATAATATGCATCTCATTGGTCACAGATCTCTAAAGCCTCCGTAGGACCAGCTATTTGAGCTTTAGAAACACGGACCTATGAGAGCACTAAATCAGCAGTGTTCTGTGTTTTTTCAGTTTAATTTATCAACAAGAGGGCAAACTTTCTCATCACATAAGAGGGGACAGAGGGGACTCGGTCTGACACCTTGGTTTGGGGAAAAGGAGAGGTCACACTGATAACCTCTAAATGAATATTTATCTAGAAGAGCTTAAACTTGACATTATATTTAGGGAATGTGAAAACCAGATACGATAAATATGTAGCTTTTTAATTTACTAGACTGGGAAAGGAGTTCAAAAAGAGGGAGGAAAGCAGCAATTGTAAATATATTTATATAAATATTTTGGCATACACTCTCTGAGAACATGTTGCCCTATTACAATCCACAATACTGTCAGAGTACCTCAGAAGATTAATCTTTCTCTCAGAGCCACACAGACTGCCCGCAGCTGTCCTGCTCCGTGAGAAAAAGATTGAGATGGAGCACAGCTCCCTCTCTCTTGGTGTGAAAATAGTCCTTTTTGCGTGCGTTGGCCTCTTTCCACGACATTCTTGCATCCAATATTTACTCCAGTCTCAACTCAAATACTCACACTCTTCACAGATTCTCAGATATTTCGGTCTCTTTTGAAAAGCCACCTTGTTGACTCTTTAAATAAAAATCTCCACTGCCTCTGAATCCAGCTCTTCCAACCCCTTGAAAGGATTTAACAACATCTTCTTAGACGCTGTCTTGTCTGGAGAGAAAGAAAAGGAGGAAAAAATGAATATAAATACCTTAGACTGAGAGATTCAGCTCAGCTAGCATGACTGAAGGTTAGCAAAGATTTTCCGCAGTCAAAAACACTAAATGTGCTCAGTCAACAGATCCACATTATTTCCTAACACATGCACATTCCTCCAGGCCGGCATTATAAACCATGACCTGCACTCATGCTATCTGATTGGCTGTTTCAAAAGTGCCATGGTTAATCAATGTGAACTTCCATGAAGCCAAGGTCCAAAACTCCCTGTACACAAACAGAAGGGTGCACCTTTTTACTCTCTGCTGCAAGTGTGCAAATCACTGATCATTTTAGTTTTACACCCAGAGCATTATGGGATCCTTGGCTCTCTTAACCAGACACGCTCATGCATATTTGATAGATCACTCACCACTGTTGAGCTTAGCGATGCTTGCAGCCTCTCTGGCTTTGGTTCCCTCCACCTGCCTTTCTAACGTGCCGGGTTCAGACTGAACAGAGAACTGACGATTTGGCAATGTTTGATCATCTGAAAGACTTTTCCCTAAAAGAAAAAAAAAGAGAAGACAATGTAAATATTTATCAGAATAATACTTTATTCACTCTGGTTACAAGATTATAGGCATACTTTTGAGCAGCTGTCATTGAATCTGGATCAGTAGTTTCCAGCTGGTCTAGTCTCACCCACAAAAACCTGAGATATCTTGACCCAAGTTTCCAATTATTTAAAACCACTTAAATATTCAGTCATGTTTACTGAGCTCATTATTACAGGAGCTCAAGGAGGATGCATGCTCACATTTTATATGACCCTAATACCATGACAGTGTGTTCAGTTTGGCAGAGCTTGAAGTTATGTAGCACTCTGTTAAAGATATTTTGGTTCTTTATGGGATTACTTACTCCGGTGATATGCTAGTATATAGATAAATTAACCCCAATACAACCTAATCTCCATTTTATACATCAAAATATTGACAAACTTTACTCTGCAGACAAGACACCATCAATACTACCTGTTCATCTAATTGCACTCATTCAGTGCCCTTCGTTTACATCTGGGCTGTAGAGCATTTTGTCACCAAGGCAGAAGTCATTTAGCAAAGCTACAGGGTTTACAGTGGAAGGAGGCTGACTTACGGTATAAATGTTGAATTTGACAGAAATTTTGGACCTCTATTGATCATAAATCTAAACCTTTTTTTAAAATATGGTTCAGTTATCAGGTTATATAACTTAAACTAGCTTGCTGGCATCCTAAATTCGCAACCCAGTGAAAAGAAAGCTGAAAGCTACTGATCCAGAGTTGTGCACAAGCACATTGTGTCTTTTTTTGTATGATAAGAGGCTTAGCTCACCTCTGCTTCTTGCCATGCTTGCTGTGATGCTGATGGAGGGAGTGGAGGAGGCCGCTCGAAGAGGAGCCCCCGCCATATTCAGGAGGTTTGTCCGGTGACTTTTCTCGTCTTTCTTTCCTTGGTCCTGGTGTAGCCGCTGGTTGAGGATCTTGATGACTGCATCCTTCTCTAAAATCTGAGCATAAAGAGCCCGAATCCTGTAAAGCAAGGAAACACGACAAATAAGTCATGGATCCTACAAGCAAATGAAGAAGTCAGTCTTTGGGGATAGGACTGTACCTGTTCTCCATCTCCTGATTCCTATAGTCAGCAACTGGTAACTCCTCATTAAAGCTGTTGTTAGAGGAGTGGCAGGGTGAGTGGTTAATGATAGTTGTGTCCCTGCAAAAGAAAAAGACTTACATCAACTCAAGTTCAAACTTCAAAAATAAATACAGTTTTAGCATGTTGGATTTACTGGCTAATTCTAATATCGTCCATGCACTTCATTTATTCTTGTATTACTTTACTAACTAACATTTAACTCCTGTTCGTTCGTACATGAGTCTATGCACACATTAACTTCTATTTATTTAGTTGCAACCATAGTGATAACATTTCAATATCAGTCTTAAATATTTGTACTTATCTGCTACTATACTTTACCTCATCTACATGTTTTCATATTTTTTTTAAATGTTTTTCTAGCATTTTAGCTAACTGGTATCTTGCTATATTGCTTTTACTTCTTGCCCTTACTTAGTGTGTTGATGTAACAGCCAAAATTTTCCCCCTCTAGATCATTAAAGTATCATGTATCTATCTATACTATAGCTGAACATGATGTTTACCTCTGAGCAGCAGCAGTGGCAGCCACCTCCATCGCAAACTGCCTCATGGTGCTCTCCTCTAAATACTTCTGCTCCCAGCGAACCATGTCAGCTTCCAGGGCTAGGATCCGCTCCTCCCTCTCACGCAGACGCTCTTGGAGGGAGCCCATGGTCACCCCTGGTGGCTGAGACTGCCTCTGAAATGGAAGAGAAAATGAGGTTTACAAAGACCAGAAGGAGAGCCCATGTTACACATATTTTGTCTTTTCACTGGCGGCCTGTTTGCTAAGGCACTGAGTGTAAAAACCATTTCAATGCATTGCAAAGCACAGTGTGGCCTGGCACCAGACAACCTTTCAGAGATGGTTTTAGTAAATGAACCACAATGGCCCCTCAGATCTTCTGATCCTCTCTTGAAGCATCTCCAATGAACAGAACTAAAACAAACCTATTTATTCATCATGGCCCTTGTAAAGTTCTTACATTTCTATATTGAAGACAATCATTTTCATTTATATTTCACTGTTATGTGCTTATTTCTAGTATTTTTGTATTTATTATGTTGATGTTTTTGTCTTTACACTTACATGTAAGATCTTCTTTTAATCTTTCTAGTCTGACTTAAAATAATCATTTTTCATCTGTTAATTGATAAAGTGCTACTGATACCAAAGCCAATAACAATTTAAAGATTCCTTCATTGATTCCTGCTGATTCTCTGTGTGGAAAAGAAGTCCTCTACACAGATTTTCAGTGGCAACAATGTCAAACACATGACATTCATTACTGTGCTGCACCAAGTAAGGGCAAAAATTGCATAGAAGCACCTTGTGTATACGCTTGTGTATACGCTTGTGTCAATTACTTGTTCTATTCCCCTGTAAATCACTTTGAACTGCACCTTTATTTGTATGAAAAATAACATTTGATTGAATAGTGCATTGATATAACCCTGGATTGTTCTTGTGTCAGTTTTCAGGGGGTCTGTACCTGTTGTGCCCTCAGACTCCTCAGCTCCTGCTCCAGTCGCGTCCTCAGCTTCATCTCTAGACTTTCCCTCTTCTCGCAGGTAGACTGCAGCTGAGCCAGTGCGCTCTGCAGCCTCTCCACCTTCTCCACATAGGCCCTCTTCCTCCTCAGCTCCTCCTCTAGCTGACGCCCTCGTCCACGAGCAGTCTCCAGGGCCTCCTCTAGCCGTTTTGCTCGGGCGCTCTGCTCCTCCGCAGTGGAGCGCAATCGCTGCACCTCCCGCTCGATGCGCTCCCTCTCAAAGTTCTGCTCCTCATCTGAAATAATTTGAAAGACAGGCCTTATTAATCATAAGCTTGATAACTTGTGGGAAATCCTGATGAATCTGCACAAGGCTCCTTCTCTAAAAAGACAGAAGGGTTTTCACAAGCTCCCTCCTCTTGAGTCTAACCCCAGTAACAAGCACCAGATTTGCTACATGGTGGCCAGTGTTCTTCATTTAGTGAAGCACTTCTGGAATGCCAAGAGGAGGAAGGAGGAGGAGGAAGGGGGAGAAAGCCGCCCTATCCCTTTGACCCACATAGCACAGAGCATTCCTCATCAAGGCCATACAAACAGCAGCGCTCTGCTTGAGTCCAGTTCCTTAAGCAGACAATATAAATCACACTAACAACAGGTGGGGGAGCCTCAGCCTCGCCACTTCCACTGCTGCTCTGTGATTTAGAGCCCATTCATTTCCTTTAGCAGGGATTGAATTCCCTATTATGAAGCCTTGTTGCCAAATAACCTTGTGTTATGCAAGTGAAATTCCTGCATGAAGAATGCTTTAGTTACAAATAAAGGGCCTCATGCTTTGAGAAGATTCAATCCAATCATGTGTGTTGATCACAAATCCCCAAAAAGTTTTTAACACTGTGGGAATCGATGTGAAGGAAACATCCTTTAGAACTCAACATTAAAGCTGATGAGGATCATTTTAACCCAATAGGTTTCTTACAAGTACTGTGGTCTTGCATAAACATATGCTTTCAGTTTATTGTAATTCTAAAAGCATTATAGTTTGAATCATCTGTTATTTTTGTCTGAGCTACTGTTGGGGTGTGTTTATACTGCTTTTTTAGTTACTGTTGGTGACGTCTTAGGAACGGTGATGTAATGAATCTTAAAATGTGTCATTCTGTTGATTTCAAAGATTTTCACATCCTGCAAAAGGCAGTTAACCCAAAGATCTACCTCAGATTACAGAGCTTTTTGGAACATAGATATTGTCATACTTTAAGTAGGGGCATAAATTACATTGTATTGATTGTTCAATTTATTTAGACTTGTATTTGACAAACAAGAGCATAAAACTAAAGCTCAATGGCAGTGGTGTTGAGGTCTGTGGACTGCATATAATAGTCAAACATTAGCTTTTTACTTTAACTTTTGCATTTCCCCCTTAAATTGATATTAGGATGAAATGGGAATACTATCTTTTAAAGTCAGACATGAAAGTGCTATGACTTTTTGCCACAGCACTAATTTTCAGTATTAAAAAACTCTAATCTATAAACAGACCCATCTTGGCTCATCTAATTAAGCTTAGGTTTAACTGTGATAGTTAGACCTTTTCTGTGTACAAGCAAACAGAAGTGATAACATACTTTGTTCAAGAAGTTTGGCCATGATGTGCTGGTTATGGTCAGCCACCTCCACTTCTTTAGCCACATGTGTCCTGGCATTTTCCAAGTTTTCTGGAATGACAAAAGAAAAAGAAATTACAACTAAGAAATAGTTTAAATTCAGGATGGCTGGTTAAAACTGAAATATTCTGCATGGC
This sequence comes from Scarus forsteni, assembly GCA_036419115.1. Taxonomy (NCBI): domain Eukaryota; kingdom Metazoa; phylum Chordata; class Actinopteri; order Labriformes; family Labridae; genus Scarus; species Scarus forsteni. The sequence continues at coordinate 19,920,204 of JAZDUH010000157.1, read as the reverse complement.
TTGAATATGATTCTAGCCATTACCTCTAAGGTCTCTGTTAAAATCCTGAAGCCTCCTGATCTCAGCCACCAGCCTCTTCCTCAGCGTCTGCTCCAGGTTTTCCCTCTTACTGCTGCCCTGCATCAGTGTCTCATAGGCCTCTGAAATACGTTGGATCTCCTGCTCCAACTGAAAAGAGAGAGAAGGCAGGGAAGGAGGGGGAGGCAGGGAAGAGGAGCAGAGGAAAGTTTTTGTTAGCCCCCATAAGCAGGGAAAGCTGGAATGCAGTTTCATGTTGTCAGTGTACATTTATACTCTATGTGCAATAAACATATGGGTACATATGTGGCTGTGTGTACACAGAACCCTGTGTGTGAGTGTGTGTGTGTGTGTGTGTGTGGTATAACTCTAAGAAGGAATTTGCGCCTGCACCACTCCCTGTGAGACTGATTTATATCTACATTCCTGAGGGCTGATAGCTCTAGTTCCAGGTGTGTGAGCGCACAAGAGCGTACATTTGCTCAACACTGCAGCAGAATATGAACACAGAGACTCACACAGAAACGCACACACACATTCACAGAGGTCTGGGAGGGCTGCCAGCAGAGGGAAGGTGTGCATGCCTGTGCCTGGAGTTGTGGAAACGGCAAAGAGAAACCCACCATTATAGCAGTCACACTGGCATGTTTACTCAGGGCTGCGGCTTGATGGAGAAAAACTTTCCAACCCTGGCAATTATCATTCTTTAAGGCTGAGACAAGGGCCATGTGACATAACTCCAGCAGAGAGAGGGTGGATTTTAACAAAGATTGGCTGAGGTGTCAAATAACTGTGATGCTGTTTCCACCGTGTTTAACCAATCATAATCGTACTACAGATCTACTGGACTGGCACAAAAGAGAGGCTGGGACCTAAGTTACATTTGTTTTGGGTTTTGTAATGTTTATTCTTAATATTGTTTTTATTAAGACACTTTGTTTTCAAATTTAGTCATTTTTTTATAGCTGGTTTATTTAATTTTGGAATTAATTGGAAAATAAACATTGTTCAATCAAAAATAAAAAATCCTACTTATAAAAGATGTGCCCCATGAGTACAAACATATGCTAAGGCATTTCCATTTTTGGTGGACTTTTTATTAAAAATTTGGAAAACTGCCCTCTCGCACTGTTAACAAATCCTTGAAAAAGTTCTTGGATCAAAATCTAGATTCAGATCACCACCATGACTGAATGTGCCATGACCAACATTCCCTAAAATTTCTACAAAATCTCTTCATAATATTTTGAGTTATCCTCTTCAAATACTAGAATGAAACTAAAAAACATAACATTCTAGACAGGTAAAAAAGAAAGAATATCACTGCTATCAACAAAAACTAGATCCAATGTGAATTTCAAGCAACTGCAGTTCCTCAGATGACCACTTGAGGCTGACTGCAGAGGCATTGGAAGCCACAATACTATCCACACTCCATGTTAAGATCTCTTTTTTTTTAAAGAAAAGTTTAATACATTCACAACATGTGGGATGCTAACTTCGTGGTTGGCCTACAACAAAAAAATAATCCCTTCACCACTTCCTATTTTAGACAGACTATAAGTGAACCTTGAGACCAAAGGCTAGCCATTAGCACAACCATCACAACCATCACTAGATATTACAAGAAAAAACAGACTTAAAAGCTCTATTTTTTTGGGACATGTGTTTGATGTTTGCCCAAAATGTAGGACTTCAAATAAAACATGATGATAATTTTGTATTATAAAGCAGCATACATTACTCCTCTATGCCAATCAAAATAGGCTACTTGATATCTGCAAGAAAATGAAAAGCTATTTTGGTTATTCTTGTTTCAGGGAAAAATCTCAACCAAGTTCACTTGAGGAACTCAAAAGACTTTGGTCAAAAAGTTACATCTTTAACTGCAAGTCACAACCTTCCTTAAAATTGAAAACTACACCTGAAAACAAACCAGAACAAACTTGTCAGTCAGTGTTGTTGTCACAAAAGCTAAGACTTAAGATATTGTATCTACGGGAATATTTTATCGTAGTTAGGCTTGTGAACACAAGAAAATTTTATTATTGATTATTAACCTTTGTGAAGCCAAATTTTCATTTATGTTTTAGTCAATGTAAGGTTTCTTACACTTTAAGTTATTTGATGATAACCTTGGTAAAGGCTAAAGATAAGTGGTATAAAGGGAGGAGGGTTTGTTTGTTTTAAACAAAACTGGCCTTTCACTTTTCTTTTTTTTCCACACACCACCTGTTGCAGACCCCCATCCCTTCCCTCGTCAGCTGTGTACGCAGGTCACAAACCAATCGACTGCTGTCTGACAAGCCCTAGATTACGATGAAAATCTATGGCCTCCGTGAAACGCGCGCGCACACAAACACACGCACTCTTTGGCCTCCACCGGGTCAGCTTCACAATGAAAGGAGTGTGTAAACACAGTAGCAGGCTGTGACCTCTGTTTGTGCCTCTATGGTATGAAAGGTGGCAGCTGCTGATCTTATCTGCCCTGCTCAGGCCAGGGAGTGTGCCTGGAGTTTGGATGAAGCAGAGACAACTGTCCACTGGGGTTGTGTTTCATAGACAGGTGGCTCAGATGCTTCCCCCTCTCATTTTTTTATTGCTGCCATCAGTAACTCCAGAGTTTAATGGGTGCAAAGTGAGACTTCTGCTGCATAACAATGAGATTTTCATTCATTGATTGCTTCCTCTTACCCTCTGAATTCGTCCTGTTTTCTCCCTGTGTGACTCCAGCTCTTGCCTCAGCCTCTCGTTCTCTATCAGCAGCAGCTCCACCTGGTTAGGCTCCTCCAGGCCAGCAGGGGACAGGCTGGTGAAAGTGTTGTAGCAGGGGAATTCAGTCGGCTGACCAGGATGGACAAACCTGTAAAAGGGGGAAAACAACTTTATATCTATTTCAAAGTATCTGAAATTTCTGCTGCCACTGCTGATGTAAAATGTGTGTTTCAGTCAGCTGAATAACTTTGTTATTGAGTGAGGAAACTGAATGTAACCCTGCTTTCTACCAGCAGGTAGACAGACTGACTCCAAGGGCTGTGAAGAATGTAAAAGGTCTATATAAGGAACATACTTTGGAGAAAGCATCCGAGGCAACACAAGCATGTGAAACTATCCTGTTCCAGTATGTGAGGTATTGCACCCAGCCACAGGGCTGGACTTGTTTTGCTCTAAGTATGTCAAGAAGGAAATCAGTACGGTGTGACTACCATCAGTAAGTATGTGTTTACGCATGTGAAACACAATGATGACTCCCTGATGATGATTACATGGCTGGCTCTCATACAGTAACTACACCTCTACACAGCATGATGTAATGTTGAAGCAGTTTCACACACATGATCATGTCCATCATGGATGTCTTTTTACCTGTGCTGCTGTGCTTGCATAGGCTCCTGGACCTGATGAGGGATAAATCCTTGGCCTTGGATGGGGGCTGCATAATCTGGCGGTGGACTTCTCTTGTCCATGATGGGCCCTGTGCCTCCTGGGCTCTGGGGGCCCTGCAGAGAGTAGTAAGGAAGCTCGGGGTAGCTGTGAGAGGTGCTCTTCAGAGCCTCAGCTTTAGCAGCTGCATCACTTCGCTCAAGAGATATCTGCAAACGCTGCTCGCTCAGCGACCGCGCGTGGCTGCACTTAAGTTCCACCAGATCTGCCTCCTCATGAAAGACCCCCTCATGCAGGAGAGTCCCTTCATGAAGCTGCCTGATGGAGCCTGTGGTTCCCCAGTGAGAGGCCAGATACTGTGAGTGTGCCTTGGCCTGCTCGTAAGTGGGCAGCTCTTCCCCATGTAGCTGATAGAGCTGGTAGCCACTCTCTGAGTGGTGGTAGTCTCCTTGGTGCTCCTGGCCCTGAGGCTCCTGTCTTGCAGAGAGCTGAGGGAAAGAAGGCTCCTCTTGGGTCAGACTCTCCAAAGAGGACCGTGGGCTCCTGCCCATTTCACCTCCGCTGCTTGGTCCACTGTTGCTGCCGCTGCCTCCACGCAGGGCCTGCTGCTGGATGGCGAGTAAGGTGCGGGTGTCTGTGGGGTTTCCATAGCGGAGCTGCTCCTGGATGAGCCGGTGCAGGACCGTTCCAGACGGCTCTTCAGTGGACGACATGCTTTGTGAAGTTTGTTGTCTTCTCTAAGGTTGAGTTGAGTTCTTATTTAGAAAGTTCTTTTGTGGATCAGCTGTGAACCTGGAACAGAGGAGAAAAAACTGTTTGAGAATGAAAAATACTCAATCCAAGTCAAAGGTTGGACATTAATGCAGCCACATGTGGGCTGGTAAGTTGAGCTGATCACATATGCATTGGTGGCACAGTCTGATTGGTAATTGGAAGGATGAGTTTCAGGCCCAGCTCCTGCTGTCACATGGGGATGTGTCCTTGGGCAAGACACTGTTTCCAGTTTTAAGTGAGACCGTGGTTTGCAATGTCATTGACAAGTTGGTTCCACTGCTGCTATGAAGGAGCGAGAATGTGTTAGCTGATACTGATGAACAACTGTCATAGATACACCAACCATCAGATAGTGAATGTGTGAGTGAATGGGTATATGTGACCTGTAGAGTAAAGCTGTTTTGAGAGGTCAAAGAAACAACAAACGTGCCAAATAAGCTCAAGTCTATTTGCATTTGGGGCTGCTTCTGCTTTAGACATGCAGGCCTTAGAATTAGCACTTGAGACCAAACCATGCTAACAGACTTTGTATTTTAACTCAGTGAAGTTCTACAGTCACATTTTGGCTCCTGTGTAAGCATTTATAAAAAATATCGAGCCTTGACTTTAACTTCAGCAACAGCGACAGCACAGAGATGTGGACACATTTTCCACAGCAGGCTCAAACAGCATGCGCCAAAAATTCCAATCTCACGGGGGAGCAAAAGCGCACCAAACCGCACTGCAAAATAACTTCTCTTTAGAAGCACAGTATTCTGACTAAAAACACGTTCACCTTTTTCAACACAATACAGCCTGTTGCCTCTAAATGTTAAACAACTTTTCAGCTTCAGTATCGATGTGTTATGTTTCGAGGAAAAGTGAAAAGAAAAAGACGCTCCGCTTACCAGCTCACTCTCGCATCGTATCCAAACGTTTCTGTCGACTTCCGAGTCAAAAATCGAGAGTAAATCCTTTGTTTCCGCGAGTTTTTCCGAGTTAAACGTGTCTCATCTTCGTCCCGTCGGTCGGGCTGCCTCGCTTCTTGCTGTGAAATGATTGTGGAGAGAGCAGGCGGCGATAATAAGTAACCGAGGAGGGACTGAGGTCGGAATGCCAGGAATGTAAAACGCGAGGTCCCTCTGGGATCAAAAGCGTAAAACCACACGGGAGGGAGGGAGGCAGCAATGAGCTCTATAGTTACCAATGAGCGGTTCAGAAGCTGTATGGAGGAGAGAGAGGACTGAGCTGGTAAAGTCTGCTCATGTTTAAGAGAAGGCGACATTGCTGTCCTGTTTCTGTCTTTAGATCCTCAACCACAGAGGTTTTACACGTGTTACAGCAGCATATGTTTGTAATACTTTGTTCAAAGTACATTCATTGAGTGTTTGAAGAGTTATTTAGGCTGTTGGGATAATTGAGACTATAAAACCATAAACCCAGTTTGTAAATACAGCTAGTGTCTAAAATAAGTCAAAGGAGAAACAGAAAAATAGGCCCATGATTAAAACATTTACACAGAAATACTATTTATCTGTAGACACATTACTGTGCTGTTGTGTTTATTTTTCTGTCATGTTAGATTCATTCGTAGTCTTCAAACAAAATTATGTAATTTGTGATGAAATAATGAACTGTTCATGATGTTAAATATTGTTTTTATAGTTCTAATAAAATAAGTTATAATGTTAAAACCAGTGTTGACCCAAGATAATCAGAGAAATACCTCCAGATCTAGAGTAAACAACCATCATTAAGTCGTCAAGGCCCGACCAGGTAAATCAAATGCATGAGTTTAAGTCTGCAAGGGTTTTTGTAAATCATCAGCTTTATGCTACATTTTTCTTTAGTTACGCCAAAAACAGACCCATGACCCACTGTTGGGTCCTGCCCCACCAGTTTGTGACAGTGAACATTAGTATATCAGTTTTGAGTGTCCCACATTTTAAACATTACATCAACATTGATTGTCCAGTGAGTGTGAATAAAAAATATCAAGCATTACTTTACTCTCAGCACAGTCATAGCTTGAAAATAAAAAAAGCTTTAACAGAAAATATTTGAAAAAGATTGAGGAAAACAAAAAAACCTGCATGTTCCATACCATATAATAACTAAGACTTTGTGTACATCACAAGCTCCTGTTTGGATGGAAAGAACAAAACCAAAATTTCTGAATCCCAAACATTTTTATATATGGACTTAACTCAGTTTTGAAAAAAGTATTTGTTCCAATGGTGGGAACAAATATTTGTGGGAGTGAAACTGAAACACTTACACAGCAGAAACTGGCTTACAGACCAAAGAGATTTCATAGAGTATGATGAGAGAATAAAGACAGCTAGGTTGGCTAAGGGTGAGAATGTGCTAAAATTCAATGTATTTTGAACCAGCCATTATAGTTGTCAGTGCAGTAGCTGCTGGCCACCTTAGCTGACAGTGCTAACATTGTCAAAATAGACAGTGGCTGTGCAGTGCTTTTCTGAATCATGTTTTAAATGAGCTTTTGGAATAATACATATAGCCTTGTAAAGCTCAACATAAAGGTCGATATTTGTCAGGGAACCCACTGTAAAATCTTTTAATATGAAGTGGAGCTCATGTTGTAGCTCACAGTGCCTGCAACACTTCTGGATTGCGATCAGTGTTTGTTAGTTAACATCAACAACAGTAATGACCGTTTTATAAGCCATTTGTGTTTTCTATGTTGTTCTTTTTGGTTTATAAGGTTATACCCACTATTTTACACTAAACTGATCATTTTACATAGATTTGTTTTCTCCTCTGCATGGCAGAATACTTCTATGCACAAGATAAACATAGTGTGCTGCATCTGAACTTCTCCCTCTTTGTCCTGTGAACAACAACTGCCTGAAATAGCCCTGGATTTACCCACCAGTTTAACATCCTACTATTGTTTTGTTGGTAGGTTAAACCTTTTGGCTCAGGATAGCAAGACCAGAGCAGATGAATGCAGAGCCAAAGAAAATGGCGCCAAACTGTGCTCAGCGTACCAAATGACGCAGAGTGGACTGGTCAACCAATCAAAACAGACTGGGCCCTTGTGAGTCTCAATCAGAATGAGAACACAGGGGCATCAGGGGCAATAAGTACGTAATAATAAGTACAGATATTTTGAACATAAACAGTTATGAGCATACTCTAGCTGCAACAAAATAAAACATGAATCAACTTCAAGAAAAGTATGACCACTTGAATGGTTGGGGTGGTGTTGGTTTCGCAAAATGTGATTCACAGTTTATCCCAGACTGTGAATGACTAAGAGTCTTCACAGACAGAACTGCACAACAATCTGACAGCACAATTATAAAGTGGTTTAAAGCAGACAATTAAAATAACTGAACTGAAGCTCCACATATTTTGAGTTCGGGAATGCTGCCAAAAAAAATGCGTTTGATGAAAAGGTGTCTCATTGAGCCCCATCACCTAAAGTAGCAAAGAGACTGCTTTGTTATATTTGTATTAGTGAAGAGTGAGGAAAGACATCTCCAATGATAAGAGGTTAACTAACTCCTTAATACTAAAATATTATTTAAGAGCCCCTGTTAGACATTTCACACATGCAGCACCACTGCTTAGTTGGTTTGCTTAATTTCCAACTATGAATAATTACAAAATCATGCATGTGCAACTGTGTTAAGTCTGTGCATTCCTTCACTATGTGTGTGTGTGTGTGAGTGTGTAAGTGTGTAGCAGCTGCCCCCTGGAATCTGAGGTCTGTGTGTGCCCCATAACTACCAGCACAGTGGCTCTTTGTAGCCGACATCACACTACATGGTGCAGAAGTGAGCGTGCAGCATGCCACACACGGGCACCCCTCCTGCTGACGTACAGGTCTGAATCTCAAACATGCAGGGGTCGCACTCCTGCAGTGACAGGGTTACACACTGAGCCGGGACATGTTTGGACGTCCAGACAGTCGAGCCAGTGGTTAACCCTCCTTCTACCAACATATTAGGTCATTTCATTGGTCATCGAGTGTCTGCACCACGACACTGCTCCACATGACTGTTTTTGTTTCCGAGATGAGATAAACATCCTGTCCTGAGGGTGAAAGCAAACCTTTATGACAGGCAGCCAAAAGACAAGGCAGAACTATTTATTACCTGTGTTCACCTAACTGCTTCTATAATGAGGACTTTAGACCCCGGCTTTTACAGTGGGCCCTTTGAATAGCAGAGATGTTACACTCTGATCATGTTTTTGAGCAGTTGTGTGGACAAACACTGAATGAAGGAAGCCATTGTAGCAAGAATTTCTAATATGTTACCCTGATAGTGCTTTCATAAAGTCACACAAACACCCCTGAAAACAACATGAACATTTAAGGGGTGAGCTGTATGTGTCAATGCAAACAGACACATTTTTCCACCTGACTTTCCCTGATTTTTGCAGATTTGGCGACTTTCTTTTTTTTATAGAAAGACTTTTGCTCTGTTGCTTTTACACAAAGAATGGGAATCAAAAATCATTCCCAGATAAGAACTGATAACGCCCTCAAGGAATGGATATCATTATTGGATATTATTTTGCTTAGCAGTTCCTGTATTCATCCCTTCCTCTTTCCAGCAAGTTTCACAAATTACAACGCAACGCTCCCACCAAAGGCAGCAAGGCAGAAATTATAACCAAGAGGTAAAAAATCATGGCAGATGGAGCAGAAGTGGTCAAACTGTGTAGTAATTTTGACCAAATGATGCTTTGATTGAGTGGAAACACTAGTTCTTGCAGAAATAATAATCCAAGCAGCATGACATGTCATACCAGAAGTGAAGTGTATGACAACATTTTCAAATGAAAAATGCACAAATAAATTCACAAACCAAAAAAAAAGAGCTTCCTTCAAGGATTTGCATTTGAATATGCTGTACAGCTCGAAATGTCACATTAAAAAATGTTTGAAGGGAGCTATCTAGTGTACAGATCTCTTTGTGCTTTTTCATGTTAGTTTATTTTGGGGATACGGCACCCACCTCAGGATGTGCATGTCTACAGTGTCTTTTTCAATCTGACAACTGATTTCCACGAAGAAAATCAGCATGAATTAATCTATCAATCTTTATTTATGTGGCGTCAAATCCTAGCAAAATGTTATCTCAAGACACCAAAGAGTGGGTCAAAGCATTTCATAAATATTTTTTTGGAATTAAAAAAAATAGTATTTGCTTTTTCTTTTTCTTCCAGTACCAACATGAATCCAACACGTGTCTAATGAATCCAATTTTGTCACAATCAGAAACAGTTACATTAAGTGGCAGGAAACCTCGAGCAGAACCAGACTGATGTTTAACAGCTCCTCACCAAAGCCGTGTTTGATTGAGGAAGGGAGGAGGGCATCAATGCAGGAATCTTTAAAAAACTGACAAGCAGATTGAAGGTGGTTCATTCCCTTACTGAGAATTAACTGACAAAAATTAAAACTGAAAATAAAGTACGTAAAAATCAGGTTAAAACATCAAAAGAAATCTAAAATTATTCAAATGATGACTATAAAGATGGAACTATCTCAAAAAAACCTGCAGCCCTGTTCCCTTTGTTTAACTGAATTAGAGCAAAGCAGCACTGAAAAGGGTTGAACCAGAGGGCTTTATGGCAAAATCCAATATTTGAGTGGATGTTTAGTCCAGATAGATAAATGAAAAAATGTTCGGGGGCATCAGGAACTTAATTAAATTAGTGAAATTAAGTTCAAACTGATACTCATGACTAAATAAATCACAGTCATTAGAAGAATTACTACATAAAGGCCAGTCTGACTAATTACGTCTTTGGTGGCATTTAAAGGCCTCTTTATTTCCAGCTTGTCTCAAACCCTCTGGAAGTTTTTGACAATAACTCATCTGACATGCTGGAAACGCCTTGGTGGAAGCTTTGTGATCACAGAGCACTTCTAGTTCTTTTTTTTCTTAAAGATAAAAGTGAATGAGTTGAACTCATGTTTCTGCTTCAACATAATTTCACTCTAAAAGTAGAACAGAAAGAAATCAAACTGATTAAATAGATCTGCTGCAGTGACAACACAGCAGGCCTCAGTTATTGATCTTTGATTGGTATGCAGCCGTTGGCCTGGGGCTGATGATCACATAAGGCCTAAAAAAAACCTCTCGACCTGATCAGTTCTTATTGATTGCGTGTTCACAATTATCTCTCTGCCTCTTTCCCCTCTGCCTAATTAAACGCACACACATTCCCCTCATGTTTCAGTTTCTGCCTACTCTTAAATGGTCTCTTGTCGAAAAACATCCAGACACGGCGTCTCTGTGGGCGGCACTCGCATGGAGGCGACTGGTCAGCAAAGTGGAACATGTTTGCATTTCCCCTTCAGATACTACGAAGCGGCACTGTCTCCACCTTTTTAAAAAGTCTGCTCATGTCATTTAACACCACCTCACGACTTCCTCTGCTCCCTCTTAGTGTGTGTGTGCTCCTGGACAACGCCTCTGGCCATTTTGTCCTCCATTGTGGCACACTTCCTGTGAACTTCCAGAGGAATGCAGGGCTGACCCTTTGAAAATTATGGACTCTTTCAAAAAGTCATTACAGGAGATGGGACTTCTAAAGTGGCGTCCCACTAAAATACCTCAGTGACTGTCTGTGGAGGCCGGAGCAGACAAAACTTAAATGTCATGACTTAGGCCTTGTTTGTTTTAAAAGAGGGAGGTGTTGGAATATTCAAGGATACAAAATAAAACACAATTATGTTGTTGCTATACACGGTAAAAGCATATTACTTTTGAGGTTTGGGTGGAAACATGAGCACAAATGAGGCAACATAGAGAAGTCAAACTACCAGTTCCACATTTGGAAACAGTCTGACTCTAAATTTACTCATCTTAGCCGTGTGTTAAAGTCAGGATAAAAATGCCCCAGTCAGAGGGAGGGAGGCAGGAAGATGAAAATATGTGAGTGTGTGTGTTGGTGTGTGTGTGTGTTAGCAAAAGGAGGAGCTACAAGGAACAAACTGTTGTTCCCGTTATTCTAAATTAACCTGTTGATCCCTTGAGTGGAAGTTTAATGGTACTTTAGGTGAAAAAATATTTCATGGACCAAAATAAAAGATCATAAGACACTAGTCACTAGTCTAGTCAAGTTTTGAATTTAAAGGTCACATGATATGCTAAATACACTTTAAAATAGTGTTTGTCTGAAAACAAGTCCTGTCTGAACCCCACCATCATGAAAAAAAAAGTCTTCCCTGCCTCCTTGCTACATGTTTCAGAAAGTTTTTGCTCAAACAGTCTGATGGAAATAGTTCCCTCAGTGATGTAACTAAGTGATATGTCACCCCATCCCCCTAGATAAGTCCATCCCCCAGCCAAGAGCCAGCTCCTGCCGTAGGATCATATCCAGGCCTTTCCTTGCTGCACCAGTAGAGCTGAAATCTCTCTTGGGAGGAACCGGCCGTCTTTTGGTGATGTCTTCCTGAGATGCTCGGTCTGTCTTTGGCTTCACCAGTCTCATGGAGCTTGGTCCTAAGTTTGGATATGGTACCAGGGCTGACACCTAAAGCCCTGTTTCAGAGGGTTCAGTTCAGTTCGTCTCGGTATGACTCGCCTTTTTGGCGTTTTCATAGCCTAATACCGGGACAGGACCCCTTGTAAGCACACCGTGCTGTCCTACTTTTTGGAACCCTTCTGTTGGGGTGCCAAACATACTGATCCGACCCCAGAAGGTGGAGCTAGAAACACTGCAGTCCATTAATTGGTCGAAGGAGACGTTACTTTCAGTGCAACAGATGAAATAAAGAACAACACATATCCCCCGCCATGTTTAAATCTCCACTCGTCTTCGTGAAGATAACTCTCATGGCACAAAGCCTTCAAAGCTTGGTTGCCCTTCATAACAAAAAGCCACATGCTGATCACAAAAAAGAATAGCTGGATGTCTTCCATCGCTGCTATTTGTTTACTGTGTTGTTGTTTTCTTCTTCGTCCTTTAATAGCAGGGTCTACCGAGTAGGGTTGGGTTGGCTGTGGAAACACAAACAGGATCAGGCTTTACCAATCTGGCCTGAGCCAAACCGTGCCGATCCATATCGGACCACTTGGTAGAAATGGGGCTAAGATGTGCTGCCACTTTTCACTCTGAACACCAGCTTCTAGGTGCAGGAGACTTTGGCATAAATATTTTAAGTTTTTTTTCCTTCCATGAACACATGATTCTTACAAGTTGTACCTCATTGTAAAAGTGACTAATTAAGCTTTACAATGATATAAGATACATTACCAATTGGTATTATTGAGGGGAGAAATAAACAACAGAAATAACATTGCTAAACTTTATTGAGGAGAATATTTAACATTGTTGTCATACCTTGTGTTGTTGATCTTATTTTTGTCTTATTTTTTGCATTTTTTGTATATGTAAGGACCTTTGTGGATAACTTGAGTTATCATTAGTTCATAAAAACCATATCTACGTAAAATAAGTGGCACCACTGCCTGATACAGAGGATAATCTATGTTCCTGAATGTTGTTTGACTTGTCAGAGTTTTAGATATGTGGTTACAAAGAGAGATTAGTGCTTTAGACCAAACTGCTGTTTTTATCACTCATTCTTTTTGTTCCCTTCTGTATCATTAAGTCTGAAGATTAATTTGTCCTCAGAGCTTATCTGAGAGTAAAACATTGATATCTGACATGATTTAGATGTGAAGGGACAGTATGTAGTGTGACTGTGGGCCTGTGTGGGAAAGAAGGACACAGAATAGCAGACGAGGTCATCCGAAACTACAGGATTGGTGAGGAATGTTCGGTTGAAGGAGTGGGATGGATTCCTCTTCTTGTCTCTCACATTCATGGACAGTTTCCTTGTTCACACAGCGAACAATAGCAGAGGACGAGGTGAGCTGCATTCAAGTGGTATCCTGTTCTCAGGAAATCTCTGACGACAAGCTTCCCATGTCTTCCAGTTTCACAACAGCCTGGAACATGATCCTCAGATGGGATTATGTTAAAGTAGTCTAAACTCATTCTCTTCTGACACCTTGGGATACAGTGAACAGGTAATAAGTTTATTTAACCTGTAAAGTCAAGAAATATTTGCTTGTCACAGCAAGTCAAGCTGTGTTAAAAGGGAATTTCCAGACATTTACAACAAGCAGGCTTCAGACATGAGTCACGAGAGATGTAGCCGTGTGAGAAAGCAAAGATGACAACACAGACATGAAGTTCAGACAGGTTTGTCTAAGTATTTCTCACATATAATTAGAAAGGGAGGAAATTGTGTTGCCCTTACTTATGTAGATCTAGAGAAAACAACTAAAGCCATCACAGGGTAGCAAAAAGGAGTGAAATACCTCAGATGAAGGAATTCCCTTTTTTTGCTATTGTAGTTGTTTGATTCTTCAATCAAGCCACAAGTTGACCCAGTCAAGCAAAAGCAAGATTGGATTCTGGGCACACTGTATTTATGGGAATAAATTTGTTTTAAAAAATATAAAAAGACTGATTTCTAAGAGTTTTCTAGATTTATATCATTGGAGGTTTTTGTTTCACTGCTTCGAGCTCAACGTTTTGTCTTGGTAATACAACATCAGGGGCTTGATGAGGAACTTGGATTTTTACCGAATGCTGTCTCTTAAGGCTTCTGGGAATAAGAGGCATCATAACTGTGGCCTCATATCTGTTGTTTGGGATTGGCAGGGGTGGACAGTGAGAATGAAGTTCTACACAAGTACTAAATACATTTTTTGAGTATCTGTTCTTTACTTGAGAATTGTTTTTTTAGGGAACACCTGAATTTTACTCCACTACATTTCTATGAAGGGTCTCATTATAAATTAATAATGACAACAGTACAATAAAGTGTTGACATTAAAACAAAAACTACTATTTTAATGGTTTCAATACTTAATATTTTCAAAAAAGCAGGTACTCCAGTACTTTAACTTGGGTAAAACTTTGACTGAACAACTTTCACCTGTATTGGAGTAATATTTGACCAGGAATATGTATACTCTCACTCAAGTAATGGAGTTGAGTAATTTCTCCACCACTGGGGATAAAAAGTCTAAAATGTTGTAATTTCAAGTCAGTGGGATCTCCATAAACAGCTCATATTTAACTCAGAATCATATTTAGTTTTGGTGACTGCTAGGGTATGTTCACAATCACTAATGCTCAAAAAACCTTCTACTTTTCATTTTCAGGGTGCCCAAATCCAGCTGCATTTTCGATCTAAGATGCTCTGTCGGAGCTCCTGCCTCCTTAAACAGGGTTCCTGCGGATCCTTGAAAAGTCTTAAAAGGCATTGAATTCATTATTCTAAAAATAAGGCCTTAATTGCCATTAAAATGTCTTCAATCCAATTTTCAATAGTCTTAAAAATTTTTAAGATTTATGTTAGTTTGAACTAAAAAAATATTAAGTAACATTTATCTCTTTTTCAAAAATAATTCACTGATTTACTCTTGTTGCAACATCGCGTAATCACAATAGCGGAACTAACAAAACGGTGATGTGGTTGCACCTGGATCTTTCAGAGCAGACGCATGTCTTGGTTCTACCCAGCGTGGTTCACAGAGCAACTTCGGACAGAGACGTTTACTTTGGATCACATGGGAAAGTGTAAATTTAATGAGAACTGGCTGTCCAATGAACGTTTTTCATCATGGCTAAAAGCGGTACCAAGCAATGTGTACAAGGCACTGTGTATTTCTTGCAAGAGTTTTTTCAGACTCAGCACGATTGAAGTCAAGGCATTGAGAAAAAGTTTTGTAAAAAGATGGAGAGGTGAAGAACAGAAGCAATATAGGTATGAAATTGTAAAAACTGGGTAAAATGGTATGAAAGTGGAAAAAGGTTAATAAATAGGTGCAAAATAGGTATGAAATTGCATAAAAAATGGGGAAAAATTGGCAAAAAAATCCAAAAGTGGCTTAGGAAAATTGATTATGGCAGCAAAATTGAGAATTAAATTTCTAAAACCATGTAAAAATTCCAATAATGGTTTTGACAGTGGCCAAAAAAAAGATAGGCTTAAAGTTGTAAAACGGGGTTAAACAAAGGCAAAAATGGTCCAAAAGTGGGAAAAACTGTATGAATAGAGGTAAAATATAGGCATGAAATTGCAAAAAACTACATCACAATGCCCAAATGTTCAACACGTTTTTGGCTAAAAATATTGAACCTTCTGTGATTCTAAAATTGCAACAAGCCATATAGTTTTGTTTGTTTCAATTGTGGTTCGTTGTTGACTTGGTCTTAAATTTGATTTCAAACGGCATTTAAAAAGTCTTAAAAAGTCTTGAATTTAACTTGCCTTGAGCTGTAGGAACCCTGTTAAAGCACCCTTCCCCAAGTGAGGCCAGTTCGCTCTGATTGGTTAAAAGATCATCTCTGTGGTAATTGGTCAGTTGAGCTCTGTTAGGAACCATGTAGTCAACAATCTTGCATTCATTCTACTCCCTCTGCCCTGTAATGAGTATTCTACAGTGAACCAGTGGGCTTAAAATGCTGACCAAACAGTGGTATGATGTCACACTGGTAGGTCTATTTGAGGGTGCTGGGGAATTAAGATGCTTCAGGCAGCTGTTGACACCATAATGATGGAGGAGAGGAAGAAGTCCAGAGGCCTTGGACTTTTGTCTGATTCTGTGCTCCACAATTTAAAACACTTATGTGCATATAAAACTCACATCAGCATAATTTGGCGGCTTTAAGTCTAAATTCTAACATGTTAAATTGGAGAATTTTTTGCTACCCCATATTTCCTGATATCTATTTTTAAGCTAGATAAACATGATTACAGCACAAACTGTGTCAGCGTTCCAGGGCATGACATTAGCCACCTGATGATGTACAATTACAGCTGAAATTTCTCAACATTATAGAAGTTGTAGGATTATTTGAATAACCTAACAGTGTGTTATGTGGAGAAAACTGCTTTTAGTCCCAGACATCGCCCCTTTGAGAGAGTGTGTTGTTGTTTATGAACTGGTGCAGACGTGCTGGAATAGTTAGTGTTTCTGTCACACATCAGAGAATAGCTTTTTTGCCTACAGAGGTGTGTTTTAACCTCTGTCTAATCCAGGATGATGAAAATATGCTGGCCGTTTCATCTTGTGCTGCTATCTCTCTTTTCAGTATGCCTGTGATGTAATCAGCATTCCTGTTGGGTCTAAAGTGCCTTAAACTTCAGTTTATTTCCCTTTTCCCTGCTGTTGTCAGATAATGTAGACACAGTGTTAAATGGTGACAGACCTGCCCCCAGATTCTTTTTACCCTTAGGGCCTCTGCACCAGTCACATGACAGAAAAGTATCAATCACCTATCACATGTATACTGTCAGTGTTAGCCCAACTGAGATTGGTATATTGATATGAGATTTGGCTCTGACCCCATTGTGAGCTGTAATACAGCTGTATTGACACCATATACTCAAGGATAGTTTTGATTGGTCATCTACTGCAACAAGCCTTAAAGTGGGTCATGTCCAATGGTCCCTGAAGGGGGAAAACAGGCCCAGAATTGTTTGTTTTTTCATTTTTTTGTCTTGTCAGATTAAGCTAATTAAAATATGCCAACTTTGTTCACATCTTCGATGGGTTATCATCTTCTTTGAGTTTCTACAAGACAGCAAAGTGTTTCTTTCAATAGTCCAACTTTTTAACACTGATACTATAATGAACCACCAGGACAGTCATACAGTAGAAAAATGTATCAACCTGATATTACTGTTAGGATTCAATACAAATTCTGGATGCCTTCAAATCACCTCTTCCATGATGTTCAGGTTTGTTTTCAAAGAGATCACAAGCCACCAGCCCGGAGTGTCTACAGAACTGGAAAATCCACATTTTTCTCCTCACTCATGATATCTGAGAAGTCCTCTGGTGTTTTGTCATTTACTGTGTGGTGGTTTGTTTAACATTCTCAACACAGTTAAGAAACTTTTAGTGAACTGAGTAAGTGCTAAAAATAACTAAAACAGCAGTCACTGTTTCTACAGTTAGGGAAAGTACCAAGTCACCTTTAGAGCAGAGAAACAGTGAAGTGATAGTATGCCATTAAGAATGTATTGTTCATATAAAACAAAGACCTACCACTACCTCCCTGTGAGAGATTATCAAAGAAAAAGACAGGAGAAGAATGTTTACAAAAGAATTACTGCAGAACATTGAAGAGAACAGTCATGGAAGTATTCCATTTTGCTCCAAGTTCATCAAGTTACATGTAAATTCTGGCTATTTTCTGAAAGTGTGTTAAATTCACTTATTTTCATGAAAAATTGCATAACTATGCTAACATGAAAAAAGAGATAAGGAAAACAACCTTAGAATGACTTCTTATCTTTTAAAAAGAAACATTTATTTTATCTAGGGATGCATGATATTGGATTTTTGCAGATGTCCAGTACGTCAATATTTCTGAACTCCATACTGCTGATATTGATATATACTGATACTTGACATACTGATATTTTAGTCAAGAGGACAAAGTCCTAACTTCACCAAAAACTGACTTGCTTTCATTGTGACCCTCTATTTGTGTAAGAAACAGTTGTGATAAAAGAAAAAAAAAAAAAAGATCTTTAAAAAAAAAAGCAAACTTCAGATTTTTAAATGTATCCATGCGGTGACAATAAATTGAAGCAACATGGTACATTTTTGGGGTATTTTGCTGATATTCAAGCCAATATATGAGATATTTATGGGGGATATGTATTGACAGACTGTACGAAGTATATTGGCAGAAAACATGATTAAAAAACAAAAAATTTCACTGATTTTGTGTGGGCATCACTAACCATGGAGCTTAAATGCTCTTCACACCATGATTTTGAACATTCAAGTAAAAGCATTAAAATGGAAACATCTGTGAAAAACACAAATAACCCCACAATATGTTGGACTGATAAAAGTAAAAATAAAAGTGAAACATGTTCATGGCACAATAATCCCTAAATCTCCATCATTCAGTTTCCATTAGTGTTGGAGACAAATAACTGTTATTGCCTCGGCCCTACTTTTAACACAATTTTCCATGCATGTACCCACTGAAGAAAGCTTTTGGTCCGGTTTTGTGTCCCAAACCCTCCAGTTGAGCAGCAATGCTTAAATACATTTTTTTCACTCCTATAAAATGAAAACTTTTCAGATTAAAAACAGCACAAAACTGTATGCTTACATCCTGCACCAGGAATCTCCCCCACCATGAGCTATGACCGAATATTCTATTTAGCAAAATGTTTATGCAGATTTTAATTCTATTTGGTAAGAAAACAGTTACATGTTTCACCTTTCACACGAGACATACATGTTGACATTGTCATGGCAACCTGACAGTCTCCTATGGTCTGAAAGCACTTGGAGTATCTGGCCTCTGCTCTTAGACGTATTACTCATACAGTGCTGGAGGCAAATACCTCAGAGTCACTGTAATGATGTTTCTTTTCCATTTTCTCTCCATTTTTCTCCTGCCTTCTCTTTTTCTGTCAGTTCCCTTTGAGTTAAAACAGAGTAACAAACATAGTTTAGCTCCATTAACTTGGTTGTATTTATGGTATGTGACATGAGCCGTGAAAGGTTGGACCTCAAGATGGACAACAAGTCATAAAGTTGTAGCTGGCAGTTAAAGCGAGCTGAGGGATGATTACTCACCTTGTTAACATTTTTGTGCAGTAAAGGTCAAACATAAAGGTGCTGCATGATCACAGCAGTGTTGGTGCATGTGCTTCTGCTTCACAAAATGAGTTATCCTAATCAGGCAACAGATAGAAACTGTAAACAGTAAGCTGCCTCAAAAGTTCTGTTTCTTTTTTGTTAATTACGTACTGATTGGCAACTTTTACATGATGGTTTACACTGTTGGAACTGAACCTTCTGGGCAAAGGCTTTCCTCTGGAGAAACTTGCAGTCTTGTCCACTATGTTTTAATCATTTCTGAAATATTTTTAATTGTTTTTACAGGAAGAAGTTGATCAGTTGAATACATAAACCATTGAGAACCCTGTCTCAGAGAGAAAACCCAGAGTGCAAATACAGTCGAACCAAACTTACTTATGGCCCTTTTCCACTAGCACACCTTGGCCCTATACTCTACTCGTCCCTACTCGATTTGCAGCGTGTTTCCACTAGCCCGGTACCTCCTCAAACAAGCTATTTTTAGTACCTACTCCGCTCTGGTTCCAAGCAAGCTGAGTCGATGCTAAAAGATGACGTCACCGGCTGCCGGCTACTGATTGGTCAGACAATGTCGTCATCGATGAGTCATGAGCGCGACGACCTAGCACGCCAGCAGTAGCTACCGTTAGCTTATCCTCATACTTCTTTTCTTTGCAGCTCGATTGCTCTTGTCCTCGGCTTCATTCTATTATATAGCTTTCAAAACTCTCCTGTGCTTCTCAAGGGGTATTTCTTCTTGCCATCTGCAGCCTTCTTCTGCTTTCCTTTTTTCTCGGTTTGTGACAAAAAGCCACAGATTGCTGCGTCGCGCTCAAAATGACGTCTTCGCAGTGCCGCTCAGCTGATTGAAGCGACACTGCACGCCGTTGGGCAGGCGACAGGGGCTAATGGAAAAGCAGAACAAGGTGAGTAGAGTAGAGCCTGGTAGAGTTGAGTAGAGTAGAGTAGGGCTAGTGGAAAAGGGCCATTATTCTAATCTTGACAAAACACATTGGGCCCGATCTACTAAAGGTTTGTGTGTATTAAAGCATGTGCAAATTTGATAGCATGCACAAATCTGATCAACTAACAGGGTGCACCGAGGATTATCCGAAGAGCAAAATAGCATGCGCAGTCCATTTAGCGTATTTGCTCTCATGAATATGCAGAATAGATGCAGATCATCAGAACACGTAAAATACTGGGAGGGGGAGATGCAAATGTCATCATTAAGCACCTGCAATGTGATTTATCAAACCTGCAAGTAACTGCACGCAGTGTTTTTGCATCTGAATTTAGTACGTTTGAAAAGCAGGTGCAAAAAAGGGCACAGTGTTACGAACGAGAGGCTGTGATCATGGTGTCAAACAGGGGTCACATTAACCAAATATTTTCCATCACTGACTGAATTTTTTGATGAAAAACAGAAAGACTCGGAAGCTGTCAGTCATTATGAAAGACTGGAAAAGGAGGGACAATCCAGTGTGCAATGAAGACGCACATGTATAGTAAACCCTCTCTGCTTTACGCTCTACATCTTGAAGGAGGTCATTTAATCTATGTTGAAAAAAACCTTCATAGCCATAATCACTCCATTTGTCACTCAGAGCTGACTGCATCACACTCGCCACACACTGTCAGTGAGTTTAGAGGCTGTCAGTGCACGGAGAGTGTGATGCAGTCAGTGCATACAAGCCAACTGTTACCCACACGGTCTGTGTGCATAACTGTAAGACTGCTCTTCACGAGAGGTTATGATGATGAATCTGTGTAACTATGTTAATGCTGACACTTACATTATGTTTCATTGCAATCAAAAAAGGAAAATGAGGGAAAAGTGACAATCTTGTCTGTCAAAACGACATGTGGTGAAAAAATTACCGCAAGTGTATTTGCCTCAAACTCCATGGCTTCAAACTTCGTTTTTCATTTACGGCCTCTCTGCTCTCCCAAACTCTCCATGATGTTGGCCAATAGCACACGCAAAATCCTCTTTAAAGAGGGCAGCCCCACCACTTTTGCTCCTGTTGTCAATTGTGCAGGCAGTGATAGTAGATCACCCACGACACAACCACTAATAGCACTAATAGCATTCATTTGCACACGCAATTTAGCACTTGTTATTATGGATCTTAGTAGATCAGGCCCATTATGTTAAATTATCAAAATATGACTAAATAACATTGTTAAATACAAAAGTATTACTGCTGCAAGACACAGTTTAAAAATTTCAGTGGCAGTGATCCTGATGTCATACATATAGGTTGATTCCATGGGAACACCTACAAAAAGCCACATTCGGTTAACACAGTGGAGGAAAACAAACTGCTCAGGACAATGTTTCAAGGCTTTCATGTGCACTTTAAATTATAGTAAATATCTTATGTTAAGTATATTTCATCCAACCAAAGCACGAATATGAGTACGAATAAGTACTCTGTGGCTTCAAGCCATCCACATGGGTACAGGTGTAGTCACCTGTAGGATCTGAAATCCAAACATTTGTCCTTACTCATGAATCGGACATTGATTTAGTTTATTACTGTTGCTGTTTTATAGTTATGCTAGCTACAGCTATTTTCTCTGTTCTCTAGAATTAAACTAAATGTGCCCAAATCTCCACCAAGGAATTTCAACATTGAGTTACGATCAACAATATGGAGAACTACCCAATTTCACAGTTCTCAAGTCCTTAGAAGAAATTATTTGATCCACATTCTGAATCGGATCACCACTAAAACAGAATCATTTCTTTCTTGTGCCATTAACAACATTCCTTGAATATGTATTAAAAATTCATTTGCAACTTTTTAAGATATTATGTTCACAAACCAAAAACAAACCAACGAACAACTTGCTTGGAGGAGATCATTATTTAAGATTAGCACATTTCAATTTTTGGGGCCATTTACAAGCATCTGACAGACTTTAAAAACTGACCAATACAAAGGGTGCCTGAATAATGCTTTCATTTAATAGTCATTACTTTTTTTCTGTATTGAGAGAAAAAATTAGAAAAAAAACAGGACTGAGTGAAAAAGCCTCTCGGGATGGAAAAAAAGCTATAGTTCAAAACATAAAATAAATTACTATTGTTTTAGTATTTAGGACCCCCCTGTCAGTCATAGGACCGCAGAATTTACTAACTTTCCCCCCTTTCGGCACTCTTGCTTAGCAGCACAAAGCAGATAACAATAAATGAAAGGTTGTTTGTCAGCCTATGGCTTCTGTACACACACTTCTGTACACAGTTAAGCAACTCACAGGTCGGGAGCCACTGGTGTATTTTAACTAGAGGCTTTTTTGAGATTTCACCTTTTCATGCAGCCCCATTGACTTGAGTTTATTCTACCCTAAATCCAGTCACATTAGATGCCGACCCCTCTGTATTTAGTGCTTTTTAGTTCAGTTTTATTTCATGTATTTCTGTTTGACCAGCCTGTCTGCAGCAGAGCTCTGAGGCCTTTTATAAATACCTCAAGAAGCTCTTTAGAGGTGCAAAAACCTCTCACAGACTTCTGCCCTGGAGACAACATGCCCCCAGCAGACGAATGACACAGCAACAGGCCGTGACACCCTCTCCGAAAACAGCCCTCCAACCCAGCGGTGGGCTGCCATCCTGGGAGGTCACTAGAATGCCAGTCATTCATTCGGGGCCCCAGCATGTGTGCCCCCCAGCAAATAGCTGTGCTCCTCTGCTGCTGAGGCTGCACATAGCATGTGATCTGATGGCTGGCTTTGGCCGGCAGCACCATAGAAACAGAGCGAGAGAGAGAGAGAGTGCTGTGTCTGTATGGGCTCAGCAGCTCTGAAATGTACCGGGGGCTTTCCATGGTCCACAAGCAATGATGGGAATGTAGACTGGGATGGTGAGTAGGGGGGCGTAGTTTGGGGTCTGTGTGTGTAAGAGGGTTTAGCTTATGGTTAGATATGAGGATTAGTGGTGTTGGATTTACCAATTAGAGAGGGTTGAAGTGTGATGGAAGTATTTAAGCTTAAGTTTAATATGAGCCCTTGAAGCAGATATAATCAGAAGGCAGAATGATGGTTTCATTTTGTAGAGATGATTTGGTATCTCTGTTGATATCCAGCTACTACTTTAGTTGTATATAATATGAAAAAAAATGATTCCAATGATCACAGCATGAAAGTCAGAAAGAAAGGAATGTTGTGAGGGGATTTGTACATGACTGGGTAAGTAGCTCTTCCTGCAACAGATACCACTTATAAGTGGTGGTGCTTGACATTTGGCCTCTGCTGTGATAAAATGACATGGCAATATATTGTCACATAGTCCTTGCCAATACATGCAGCAGTATGGATTTGCAGAATCGTCAAGGCCCTACGTCCTGTGACAGCAGGACTAAGAAACACCTTTGGTAATCCTCTATGGTTCAGCTCAGAAAATTTTACAAAGGGTGCAGCCGATGCCAAACTACGCGATGCAGCAAATTTTCATGTATCAAACTACTTCCAGGATCTCTGAAGATGGTCAGCAGTCTTTAAGGATTAGCTAAATTCTGTCCTTGTCTTTGTTTTTTTCTGAAAAATAATAACAGTTGTCAGAAATTCTGAAAAAAACTGTAGTCATTGTCCACTGTTTACATACAGTATATCCTGACATGATATCCTGATTGTACTGTATGTGTCGAGATATGAATTGAGACATGAGTCATCATACTTACACACCAATATGGAATTCCTCAGGGTTCAATATTGGGCTCCAAAGTATTTATACTTTACAGAATTTACATCTCTATTTTCTTGGTAAAATTGTGATGTTAAATAAGGTCATAGCAAATTTTGTCAGGTTTTATTCTCAAGTTTTTTTTATTTATTTTAAAACTTCCTGGTGGATTGCATATAGTACGAGGGCAACATGTGGTGCCTAGGTCTGCCAGTTGCCCACCCCTGAATTAAAGAAATCAAAGTCAATGTTGTTTGGAAAAACAATGAAATAAGCATTGATGATCAAATAAGTGTTGAAAACAATATATATATATATATCTATATATATCTATAACTATATCTATCTATCTATCTATCTATCTATATATATATATATATATATATATATATATATATATATATATATATATATATATATATATATATATATATATATATATATATATATATATATATATATATATATATATATATATATATATCTATATATATCTATATCTATATCTATCTATCTATCTATCTATCTATATATATATATATATATATATATATATATATATATATTAACACATAAAAATAACTCCAGTGTAGACCTCCAAAGTTGCTGTGACTCCAGTGTAGGATATCTTCTTACAAATCCTTCAAGAAATATTGTCATACTGGGGGAAATAAGACCAATTTGGATCATAAGGCACTATTTACTTTGTTGGATTGGGCTTACCGTAATAACTGCATTATGGTTTTAGGTAATATCTACAAAAGCCTCCCACAGCCATTATGCAAAAAAATGATTGCCGATTCATTCATTTATTCTTATATGAATTATTTATCTTTTATCTGTTACTGACATATTTAAAACAAATATACCAATCATAGCCCAGATGAACAGCCATCTGCTGTGCCCTACAGGGGTAAGACAGTCAGTTACAATAGAGCAGAGAGAGTTTAGCACTTTTTCAACATGTGGGGGGTTGACATGTATCATCATTATGTTTGTCATGGTTTTGGTGGGTTTCCACCAAGCGGTCTGGCTCAGTTTGGTTTAGTGTAGTACACAATTATAGATGTTTCCACTATCAAATGTTGGAAAGATACACAAATAACCAACTAGCGCTGTCCCACTTTTTGCTTTCTGCTTTTAGTGGTATGGCTATAATGTAATGATCTGACTCTACAGGATGGAGCCTAATACACACCAGTTTGTTGATTGGTCAAAAGAATTGTCACATCCAATGGCACGACGGCTGTAATGGAAAAATTCAAACTGTTCCATGTTTAATGAGCCTATATTTTACTTTAAACCATGTACATTTAGTCATTTATGATGAGTGCTAGAGTATGCTCCCAATCACTGTGTCCTAAAAACAGACACTGTTCACATGCTGTGTATCCCTGATCCAGCTGTATTCTGTCTCAGTCTGACCCTCAATTTCCTGCTTAGTGTTCCAGCTTCGAATTCTATACTCGCTGCACTTTGCAGCAAATCACCCCCAGTCCCTTCAATCAATTGGTTTCCACAGCCTGTGCCTCGATCAGTCTGCGGACCATACCAGCAGTGCAGCTTCACACTGGTTCATTGGAAATAAACAACATGCCTACTTTCAGCCTGTGCTGCTTCAACCCCACATCAATCTCCACGAAGCAGATCAACCCAGCACGGGAAAACAAGAGCTCAGAGCTGCTGGGGCATTTAAAAGAAAGCACAAAATGTGGAAATAATATTGATGCCCACAGTATATCACCGTCAAGCACAAAATATAATATGTTGTTTGCATGTTTCTCCTGTTATTTGGCAAACTCACAATTAGTGAAGTCGTGGATCTCTTGAGTCTTTAGATCTTGTGTTTCACGCTTCCAGGGCTGTGCTCCACTGGGCAGTGCTTTTAGTACACTACCTGTTGGTGAGGATATGAGCGGTCACTTGGAGCAAAGCCATGGTGTGGACATGACACTCTGCGGGTGGACTAAATCCATTTTGACATGACCTATTAGAGGTCCTACCACCATAAGGCCCTTTTTCCCACAAGGGGAGATTTTGTTAGTAATATCAGCATGTAAAATTGCACCTCAGTGATGCAAAACGTCCTTGTCATTACTGGCATGAGTAGGTGAAGAGGGAGTTGGATAGCGCAGTAAGAAACTAAAGGCTTTTCCAGCTTGCAAATGGTTGTGGAGGGTTACAGTAAGGAAAAAATAAAACTGATCAAAGAGCTAGAGGCTTCAGAGTGTGTCAATTGGGTGCACTGGGAATGGTCCTCAAAGCAAGAGTAGGTGGCTCTCAAGCTATAGTGGAGCTGATCTGTCTATGCCAAGTCTAGATTTACAGAGCTGTGCTCTGCTTCAAAATGCTACACGATGTGGCACTGTCCTCATGTCACTCAGTGAACAGCTGTCTGGCTGTTATCATACTGCTAACCCTTACATCCTGAAGTAAAGCCAAGTTCATACAAAAGAATTTAGACACAACAAGACATTTTAAGAGTATTGATTGTGTTTCCTGTGACTTTCTATGTCAAATCGCCAAAATAATGTGAGGCATGTCATGTGTTCTCACAGCCAATCAGCACCTTAAAGCTAATACAAGACAATGGGCCTCATGCAAGTACCGTTTGTACGAACAAATATGTTTGTAAGTGTTGGGTACGAATGATTTAGGAGAATTTGTTGCATTCAGCATTTTTTTTGTATTTAGAATTTTCTTTCAAGTACGAACACAAATCACGAGTGGTCCAGACTTGTCGTAAAAATCACAACAAATTAGTCTGCTCTTTTCAAATCAAGTGCCTTACATACTGATTATACATTTAACTAATTTCAAGCGTTTCTAATAAAATATAGCATAAGTCGAAATAAATCTGAGGATCTCAAACCAGAGAATACATTAAAATCTATTAATTAAAGATTGACTGGCCTATATAAAACGTTAAATGAGAGAGTAACCAGCTGCTTCATGGCTGAGCTTCTTCTTTTGGATGCCCTGGCACGCCAGACACTTGGAAGAGAGCGTTTGTTTGGCGCCATCTTTATGAATGAACACACCTGTTTTATGGTGTGGGAAACGTATCCTTATATGGTATTCTTCGGGTGTTACTTATGCAAATATACTATCCTCGTGCATGCGCGCTTAAGTACGCACAGGTGGCATTCATCATGTTTCCGCGGGTCATTTAGACACTTTTCTAAAGACAGAAGTGTTTGTTGAATCTGACGGAGCATGTTTGTACGAACGCAACATAAGAAAAAAGGTAAGAAAAATTGAGGGTGAGAATACGAAAATGTTCTTGCTTGAGGCCCAGTGTATATAATGAGATACACTATACCCGATTATCAGTGGATACTGTGTAAAATTATGTTATCTTTAATCTTGAGAATAAAATCTCAAGTGTAAAAAACAATCAGAACTTCCCTCGCGATGGATGTTAACTTTAAGCCGCAGGTGAATCATGACCTGAAAACACTGATACACTTCTTAGTAAATGTCTGATCACAGAGATATTTGCTCTCTCATAGCTGTCATTCAAATTGTGAAATAATACAAGAGATGATTCAGCACATTGTGCAATGCTTCATGATTATATTGCGCAATATTTCATTTTTTCAGAGTCACACCCTTTTACCTTTTTAGTAAAACAGAACTTGTGTGATGGTAATGTTTTTAGAAATAACACTGACTTATTAGTGGAATAACTTTAATAATTTACTCTTCATTTAAAAGTTTACATGAATTCTGTAAACAATACTTGACCAATACACAGTCTTGCTTGAGATCAAGGAAAATAACTATTACATCTGCTGGTTTTGCCCATGTGTAAAACGTTTTACTGTTATGAAATCAATATGTGTTAGAGCAACTTACAACAATGAACTTACATTCTATCCTCACCACACTTTTTCCTTTTTAGATGTTAAGGAGTTTTTTTCCCAAACAGATCAGCTTCCCCCCCCATTTTCTATTGGTCTAAATATTGTCAAGATTGAAAGAATGAAATTATATTATTTTCACATTATCTACACTCAAATTTGGCTTTATGTTTTGGCCTTAAATAGATCAGTTTTTAACCTTCCAGCATGAAACATTATTTGTCTATTGTTCAAATAGAATTGTTTTTCTAAACTGTCAGCAGGAAACCCCCATTATCTTACAGATGATTTCCAGCTTTGGTGGTAGTACCAGTAAGAGATGATGATTCAGCTGTGAGATATGCTAATGGTTGCAGCCCTGTACGTGTCTGCTGACACACAAAGAGTCTATTGTGTCGACTTGAAGAGCCTCATTGTCTTATTTTACACAGACTAACTATTTTAAGTCTGGAGGGAAACATCTATTCTGAGATCAAATTCAAATGGTCTTTCATTTCAAAAGTGATTTAAAGATTTATTTTTTATAATTTAAATGATAAAGGCTCACATTGTGTGTTGACCCACATTTGTAAAGCTGCCAGTGGAGCGGCTGTAAAGTTCTTTGATAACAGAAGAAGCATTTCTATGTTTAACAGCCTGCCATGTCTCCTCGGTCTGGTGTAATCAGTCTACCAGAAACCAAACCTGTGATGAAACCGTTTCAAACTTTGTTTTGACATGGAGAAAATGTGAAGATCTCCAGAAGCCTTACAGAGACAAAAACGATTAGAAAATCCTTCACTTAGCTTCTCTCAACTTACTGCACCAGATAATTATGAACTAAGTTTTCAGTACATGGATTTGAACTGTAACTTATCACACTGAGGTTACCTTTGTTATTGATGTATTTCTGGTAATTTAATCTAACTAAAATGTTGGTGCCTCACAACGAGGAGGTTGTTGGTTCAACTCTCTCAGTGGTATCAGTCCTATCTGTGTTGAGTTCACAGGTTCTCCTTGAGTGATCTCTCAGTAGTCTGCTTTCCTCCTACAGACTAAAAAGTGCATTTAGGTCAATGCGTATATGTGTGAATGGTTGTTTCTCTTTATATGTCTGTCCAGTGATTGGTTGGTAACCGGGGTCTACCCAGCTTCTTGCCATATGACACCTTGAGTAAGTTTCAGTCCCTACAATCCTGTAAGTGATAAATGGTTCAGATAATGGCTGAATAAAGGGATGTTTCTTCACTAACTTTTAAACTGAATGTTTTTTCTGATTAAAAAGAAACATTGAAAGAGTTGGAATAAGCCAATGTGCCATTATTTTTAACAGCTGAGAAGTAAGTGCTTAAGAGTTGTCATCTTTGTTGTGTTTATTGATGGCAGAGGAATGGGGATGGGTACCGAATTTGGTACTTTAAGAGGTACCGACTGAATTCTGCAGGTACTACTGAGTACCGATTCACGTAAAATCAAACGGTGCCATGTTTAGGTACCTAAATGCATCCTTGTGACTGTGAGGGAGTGGAAGAAGCAGGCATACTATTGGGTAGAGGAGGTGAATTTCCATACCAGACTTAAACACAGCACAGCAAGAGCATAATGACGTCAGCAGCCGTGGGTTCAGTCAACAAAGCAAGCATGGCTGAGAGAACTTGCTCGAAAGTATGGCTCTACTTTATTAAATGTCATGGAGTTATGCTCGCTGCAATATTTGTGACGCCAAGTTTAAGGCCATCGGCGGAAATACTTCAAATCTGAGAGAGCACCTGGTGACACACAAAATTTTCCTTAAAGCTGAAGAGTGCACAATTTTTGATAGCCTCAGATCTATGACCACAAAGGATTCATTCAGCACTGTTAGCACGCCTGTGTCCAATGGCAATCAGGTCGGTTCCTCGTACTTTGCAACGTTAATGTAAATGCTTTTTTTATTTACAGCTCTGATGGACCCATTGTTAAACTGCTCTCAAGTTAAAGTGAGGGCTGCAGTTAATTTACTTAGTTGTGGTTCATTTTAGTTACTTGTTTTCATGTTGAAGAAATTTTTGGAACAACTACAATGTTACAATACAAACAGTTGAATGTTGTTTTGATATATATCTGTCAAATTTTATATATTGAGAAATAAATTTACACTGAAATTTTTTTAAAATCTTAAACAAATTAATATTTATTACCCCATAAACACACGCAAAAGTACCGAAAATTGGTACCGTTGAGTACGGATACCGATTCCCAGGTACCGGGCATCGGTATGGTATCGGTTCAAATGTGAAAGGTACCCATCCCTACAGAGGAACAAGCTGGAATCACAGTACGGTCATGTGAGGATACGATTTGAATTAGCATATATGGCGCTGTCACAAATATCCCAAAAATGTCTAGAAATTTTAATTAACTATTTTAATCTTCATCAAGAAAAGGGTGGCAAACTCCCCCTGAAGTAACCCAGGATTTATGCCAGCTTCATTGTATAACGTCTGTTGCGTTGTTCATCATACTTGTAAAACTTCACCTTACATTGACATAAAGGCAAAATTTGTTGTCATAGCAGTTGAACTTTTGCTTTACCACTCATTTCTGATTCATAATCACAAATAATTATATCAGTGTGACTTAAGCTGCACATACTCTGACAAAAAATGTACTTGACTGAATTTCTAGAGGTTAGACTAACACACCCAGATGATTGGAGAACAGTTTATTTCTATTCCTGCATGTGTGCACCTTAATCAACCTAAAACCCGACAGGGCATTCTGCACATGCTTCTTGGTTTCAGTGACAAGATTTTCACCAAAAGTCAAGATGCAAATGCATAGTGTGGTCACGTTGCTGTCTGCCTGGGGATATTGTTTTAAGCTAAAAGGACAGCATTCACTACATTTGTTCCAGAAATATAATGTAGTGTTTGTTAGAATATCCAGAAAAAGGTTCATTAGTAATTGGTGGAAAGGGGACATTTAGCCACCAGAGAGAATAACATGCTTTGGGACAAGAGTAGCCCTATTAAAGCTTTAACCCACTGTTTCCTTGCATATTTCAAAATCAAGTTAAAGACTTTTTACTCCATTTAAAGACCCCATAAAGGTACTTCTACCACATTGCATAAGGCAAATGTTTCTCAGTTTTAAGGATGGACCTGTGGCTTTGATTACCCAGAACAAAGTCAAGGATGTTTTAGATTGCAAAGCAATGAGAATGTTGTCCTGTTCACTCATACTGCCTGCAGAAGTGTGGGGTAATACATCTATCAGTAATATAAAGCCTTTGTTTTCATTGCAGAAAAGAGCAATCAGAATCATTCACAAAGTCAAATTTAGAGAACACACCGATAGTTTATTTACTGAAGCTTTCAGAGATAATAGAACTCCAGACTTTACTAATTATGTTCAAAGCCAGAAACAAGAGTTTTACCAGAA
Organism: Scarus forsteni; assembly: GCA_036419115.1. NCBI lineage: Eukaryota > Metazoa > Chordata > Actinopteri > Labriformes > Labridae > Scarus > Scarus forsteni. Next base: position 19,889,470 of record JAZDUH010000157.1, on the reverse strand, counting down.
AACATACAAAAGCTGTTTGTGTTTACTTCAGAAGATTAAAACCATAGAAGAAAATTTGATTTTAAGCACCAATTTGCTCAAACTACTTTAAAACAAATGTGTACTTCAGCTGTAGGTGTAAAAATATAGAATTCCCTTTTACAGGACTTAAAGGGTTGTACAGAGACTTGTCATTAAAAAAAACAATTACAAATGCAAAAAAATGTGTCAATATACACTAGAAACTTAAATTGGATGTTATGCATGTTTTGAGATGTAGTTTGTATATTTATGGGTTCTTTATTTTATTGTACTTATTTGTTTTTGTTGTAAAAATCAATGACTGGTTGATGTAGGTTATTGAAAATCAACTGTATGGGATGTCAGACCATCTGTTCTTTTTTTTATTGTTCAAGTAGGGGCAGACAAATATAAGAGAAAATTCTCTTCTTGCTGCTCCTTCCCTATCATGAATGTATTTGTTTGAGGGTGTAATGTGCACCTGTGTATGGATTTTGTTGTCAGCTTTCATGTAAGGAACAAATAAAAAATAAATAAATAAACCATTGTGCCATATCGTGTTTTTTTTCCCTTAAATATGGGATTTTTCGGCATGTCTTGCAAATCACGAATAATAACCACGACTTGCATCTTCATCAACTCAGCATTTTTTTTTTTTTTATCTTGAAGCCAGATTTCTTAAAGTTGTTCATCCTTGTCTTCCTCCCTTTCATATTAAAGCAGTGTGGTAAATGCTGCAAGATGTCACATAAAAACAGTACATTCGCAAAAGGAGTGACGTTTAAAGGATCAGTGGGGGGGACCTGCTTTGGCCTTGGCTTAACACCTTCATATACGCTGATTGAGAATACCACATGTATAAAGCGTACACAATACCTTATAATAGACTACATAGTGTTGCCTTCAGTGCTAAATTTTACTCAGCTTTTACTTTTCAAAAACAAACAATCATGTATTGTACTAGAATGTTAGGTCCCTGAACCTGCGTCATCACTGTCCACTTCACAAACTGCAGAGGAATGCTTGACATCTGCTCGCCTTTATTTCTCCTCACATAATTCTCACTGGGGACAGTACAGTGATCACAGGAGACTCTGTTAGCACCGCCGTCCCAAAGGAGGAATGTAAAACTAGTGTACGGCTCTTCCAAGAATTCCCAGTCGAGGATCTTTCTGGAATGTCCTAACGAGCCTTCACCGCCGTGTTTACAGTTCCAGACCGATGGCAACCCTGCAATCTGCTCTGCCAGCGTATCATTATCTGGCCTCCTCAGGGGACATACGCAGAAACAGAGAGAGTTGGAGGAGTTTTCCTCTGCCTGACCAGAATTTAGAAATTGGTCTTTAGAGATGACCAGAGTACTCCAAACAGCCCGGGGATGGAATGAGACAAGTGACCACAGACAGTGACTACACAAGTGATTATAAGTTATGTCAAACGACTGCAATTTAGGGCAATGTCTAGTCAAGAGCTTGATGCTCTGTCTCTTTAGACAGGCCCATTTGTGTAATTGTTACTCACTTGGTGTGTGTACATGCTTAGTTGTGTCCATGGGTGTTTCTTGATCAGGAAAAGTAACTTAGCTAACTCTCCTTGTTCAAGTGTACATTCACCATCCTTGTCCTGTTGACCTTGCTAAAGCTCTGTTTCCACTGAACGGTCTGGTTTGGTTCACTACACTTTGTGAAGGTTTGAAGTGGAAGGGCCTGACCTTGCCTGCATTTCCACTATCAGCTGTACCCTAACATGAGAGCAGGGGTGTGAGTCGGAAGATGAGGGCCAAGGCAGCTTTGTCTAACTACCTCCTACTTCTCCAAAACTGGCAAAATGTTTCGGTCTACAAGTGATTGGTAACATGGTGCGATATGGTGTTTTCATCTTAGCTGCTGTTGGACGAGAACTAAAGATTCTTGCAACCAATCAATACGCTTTTTAGGGGTCAGTTTGTAACACTTAAAGCTGTGTTTCAACCAAGTAGTCCATTGCAGTTTGGCTCAGTACAGTACAGGTGTTTCCACTGTCAAATGAAGAGAAAAGGTACCCAAATAACCAAACTTTGCCATCCAACTTTTTGACTTTATGTCTCAGAACCTAGATACTGGAAGTAGGAATTACGACACAGCCCAATTAAATGCTTTTGAGTTATGAGTTATGAGTGGGTAAACTCAGGGTACCTGAAGAACATCTGACATCCCAGTAAAACACTCTGACTGAATGGGGCTTTCCCAGTGACATATTTAATTTACAGCTCAGACTATCTGGCTTCTGAAATCAATGGAAGCACCATTAGCACTATTCCAAGCCTGTCAAACGTCCAGATTTCTTCATTCACTCGACTTTTTGTACTTGCATGTAAACACGCTGCTGTGAAGGTATTTGGCTGCAAAAGAAGAAAAGGAATGTATTTATTTAAACACTGAAAAAAATGATCTTTCTTCTGGAGAAAAATCTTTGTTCTGTTACAGATTGATCATCACAGAAAAGCTGACTTTACTAAAAGCGGAAACTCTGTGTCAGAGAGAGGTTTCTTTCCTGGTAAAATGAGAAAAGCATGTGGCACAGCTGTTAACCGTGTGTGTGTTCGCCCTCAGATAACAGTATGTTCTGATCTACTCCGGTGAAATCAGAAACACAAATAAGAGCTTGGGCCTTATTGACTTCAGTCGTCTCTTATGTAACTCAGGAATGTTTGAACTGGACTATTGCAATCTTAAATATGTGACCATATCCCGTCACAAGTATGCAGCAGGAAAACCTTACTGTTTACTGAAGTAGAGACACTTTCAATCTCAAAGCTTTTAGAAGAGGATCACAAGTCAGTGTGACTTATCTGTGAGGGCACAGATGGTGCTGTTGGTGTACTGATTATTTCTGCCAAAGGATCATGTTATCTTATTTCATGTTTGTCCTTGTGCAGTAGTGAAAAAAGTACTCTGAACTTTTTTTTTCCTTACAAGAACAATGGCAGAGCATGACTGAAATGGATCACCCAGATTTTATGGACATTGACATAAACAAAAATTGATTGCGGTGAACTCTGGTATGACTGAACAAGCTCGTCGGCATCAGCTTGTTTTAAAAGTGCATTACTCCCTTTGTCAAACCCCAGAGTGACCCTGAGTCAAGGCCTGCTGTCTTGAGCTACACTGTAAAAAGGTTGTTGTAGTTTTTACAGAAGCATAACTGTTTTTGTTAGTAGCATTAGTCTGTTGTTTCTATAATAGTTTTACTACTGTATTTTGTATTTAAGGTATCATTACTGTCTTTCAATTTACAGCACAATTACTAAATTATCAAAAGCAGCATCCTTACAGTTATTTTTATTTACAGCATTATTATCATATTTTAGTAATCAACTTTTTAAGAGTATTCTATATTATGGGGAACTTATTGTATTTTAATTTATATTACTATATCTTCAACTATTTTACTGATAACTTATTAGGAAGACAAAAAAAGAAATGTGCAAGATTTTTTTTTCAAATTAAATACTTTTACTCAAACTTTTGTTACACTCAAAGATATTAAACATTTACTAAAAAATCTTACCCGTTACTGGTCAATTATTCTGGGGAAAAATACTCTAATCTATTTCCCTTTTCAGTAACTTTAAGTATAGACATTTTAAAGTTGGTGACTGTAGATTTTATGGTTAAATAGTGTTACTTTTACAAAAAACGTTTTCCCAATTACAGTAATTACTGTATAGATTTTTTTTACAGCTGGTAGCTGTAGATATTACGGTAAAGTACTGTTACATTTACAAAAATCAGTTACAGTGTAATATTAAAGTCTCTTCGTGGGGCTCTATCCCATTTAAAACATTTTAAAACACCTTCACATCTGCCAGTTTGGCTTACGTGAAAGAATAAAGTGAAAGATTTAGGGTGTATTAGGATGATATGAAGTATCAGTCCTGAAAAATATCACTCTTTTCTTCCCCAACATCTGATGCTAGTCATGTTGGCTAGCACTGGCTCATCTCCAATTTCACAAAAACAAAGTGAGGGGAGAAACAACATTTGTTATATTGGCCCCACCAGACCAAGATAAACATTTAATAGACAATGCTAATTAGCAAATGCTACAGAATAGAGTAGTACAGGAATGAGTGCAAAAACGCGGAAGTGAGTTAGCGTTTAGCACTTCCTGGTTATGGCCTCAAGTATATGGACTTTAGAATACCCATTTTAGATGAACGCCTGAAATAAGGTTTATGATGAACAAATGCAAATGAGAATTTAATATTTAGTCTGAAGTAATCAAATACAGACATTGCACTCAGCTGAATGTTTACTGATGAGGGTTTAAAAAGTACGGTGGCATCCCATGTCTGCTAATGCTGCTAACATGGACTATAAAAAAATCCCAGGGACCCAAGCAAGCATTCTGATAGTTTTTTTTAGTCTGGGGATTGTAACTTCTTCTAAGTCGAACTGCCATGTTGTAGTTCCACAGTAGCTTGATAGTACATTTTTACTCTTGTCGAATGTTTTAAAGCTTAAAAAACATAAAAGTTAGATCTGTTTTCAAGATTATCACAAAAAAATGTGTAGGTTTCATATTTTTTTGTTTGCTACAGACCTTATTTTCAGAAATCATCTAAGAGCACAGTAAAAATTTCTTCAGACTTTTAGTCAAGAGAACCAGCCCATAGCTAACTTCCATGTTAACCTGCAAACATTAATGCAGAGCTTCATGTTAACATTAAATTATGTTGGTGTTACAAGCAACAAAACATTAGCATCCATAATAATTTGACTTTGGTGCAAGCTTTGAGGACATGAAAGCTATATGTGACGTCAAACTGCGTGACTTCAACACTTCTGTTTACATGAGTGTTGCGCTGTTGTAAACAGTGAACTGGATAATTTTCATACTTACACAAAGACTCACAGTGTCTCTACCCTATGTTGATGCATTGTGCTGCATTACTCATTACAAACCTCGCCCATGTTTGGAAGATTTTATGCTGCTGTTTAAGGAGTGATCCTGTGAAGTGGCACCTGCATGGATCTGTGGTTGTCGTAATTATAACAAATGCTAAAACAGACAAAAGCGCTCGTGAAAGCTTTTTTTATTCTTTCTCATTATAGTATCAGAAATGGCTCACAGGCTAAGTCTTGGATTAAATCTCATCTAAGAGAAAAATGCAAAGAATGCCACACCAGTTAGACTGCAATGCCCATCACACTTCAGATTTGTGAAAGAATTCTGTAAATGAAATTGTCTGTTGTTGGAACCGAGAAAGAATGGTACGCATGTCTCAGACACTGCTGCGTGTAATTGACTGCACTTAACATTGTTTTCATGCTGCTATGCATTTTCATGAAGACAAGATGTTTTTGAAATCTTGACATTTGTGAATGCAGTATTTTTTTCAAATGGAGAAAGAAAACAGTCCTTTAGAAAATACCTGTAGTACCGAAGAGACAATCAGTTAAACATGCACAGTACTTAAAATAATTCCATTAAAACAGTTTATAGCATATACTTTTAAAGATCTATATTGTCAATGCACAAAACACCACCTTCTCAGTGGATGTTTTTCTACATCACCTGAACATTTTGAATTAGTAAAACAAATCCTATTTAGACAAATTAAAAAAAAAATATTAAAGTCAAAGCATTAACGTTTATCATCAGTACAAATAAAGCCTTGTTATCACAGCCATGTGACACTTCTATTTCATCTTTTGCAGAAATAAAAAGAGGGGCATATGATCACCCTCTGTGTCAGATAATAGCTTAAAAACTCATCAGCAGATTTTCATCTACTATACTGGTTGTAGATTTATGATTTATGTATATCTCATATATCAGCAGTAATATCAGCAGAGTTTTTAAATGCACTTAATTTACCACTTACTCATAACTGAACATTGACCAAAACGAAACAGTATGATTTGACACTTGACGATTAAATGTTGTTTTTCTTCTTTTTCTCAGATGTCAGGTAATGTTAACATGCCAGATGGAATTTAAAGTGATGTTAGACACTTTTGAGAGACAACAAATAATCAGTGTAAATAGGGGTGTGCGATATGAGGATATTAAATCGTTAAGGATTATAACGATTTAATATCGTCATAAAGCAGAAAGATCGTCAGATCGTCTGTGTGGGCGCAGAGACTTTGACGCGCACTCGACTAGCCAATCGTAGCACATTTAGTGCAGTGCATGGTAGTATCTCGTTTTTGGTTATGTAGCGTGAAGCCATGGTGGAAAGAGAAAAGGGGATAAAAGCTTGAAGATGTCTGAACAAAAATCTGTTCTAAAGCAGCTGTATAATTCACTCAGATTATAGACATTGAGAGATACATTAAGAGATATTGTTGTTCATTACCTTTTATGTTTACATTTATTGCACATTTTTATAAAAACTGCACTATTTAAATTAAAACCTGTCCAGAAAGTTTATTTGGCTTTATTTTTTCTTTTAGAGTTTTACATGTTTTATATGTTAAACATAGGGAAAAAAGGGTCAGACATGCAAATTAGTCTAGAAAAATCAAAGTAAAAAAGAATCGTGATAAAATTGTGATCATGATTTTATTTTTAAAAAATCGTGATATGATATATTTGCCATATCACCCACCCCTAAGTGTAATTAAGTGTATTAAGAGATAACTCACTCAACAATGTTGGAAATGCCTCAGTGGAGGTATGTGCTCTTGAAGCATTTCTTGCAACACCATTTTGCACAGTGAATCAGTAGACTAGGACAACAATTGTACATCATCGCCGGTGTACTGTAGAAGCATCATTAAAAGGGAAATTATGAGGCAAACTAAAACTTGAGTGATACTACATCCAAAGATTGGCTGATTCCTCACACTCTTTTCACTCAGTGGTCCTAAAAAGAAACAATGTCTCAACTAAAACTTTGCACCAGGACAAAATGGAACTTCCTGCTCAAAACAATAGTCTGAAGGCAGAGTGAAGGCTTCTGACTGGAAGTCAACGAGGCTGTACCTTTGTGAACCCTCAGACCATGGTTGGAAATCTGCCCTCGCTTATGAAGTGCCAAAAATGTGAAGAGAGGATGCTCAAAGCGTGGGAATATCACCTATAATGTGTGTTCAGGAATTCCAGGCCTGTGACCAACAGAGCTGTAACAGGATGTATGTGTGTGTGTCTGTGAATATGTACGAGAGGAATGTAACCTCGCAATGGGACCAAAAAGTGGGTGTTAAAGTGTGTCACTGATGTCGAATTTTACTCATTCATTGACCAGACATGAAACTCCCATCTAAGAAATACACTGTTTCTGATTCAGGCTCTCATTTGGAGTTGGTTCTCTCTGAAAGCCTCACCAACTCTCATCTTTCTGTTAGGCTAAGCTAGCTTTGTAAGTGAGTGATTGAGCTATCAACCTTCTTATCTGAGCTCAAACAAGAATGTGACTCTGCATTCCTCCTCAAATGTAAAAAGCATTTCTTAAAAACATGATGACCGAGATGTTACACAACATATTACTCACACTGCTGATAACCTCAGTGACATCTTTGCCTCGTTAGATGTCACGTAAGAATGCAGAGCAGCGAGAAATAAGATATGACAGAATTCAATAAAGATACAGTGCACTGAGGCTATGAGTATGGGTCCAGCCTATAATTGTATACAGTGCAGTTGTACGCCCAGTCATATAACATATCACATTAAGTACTAAGACAGGCCTTAATATGGATCGTTACATTGTTTTCTTCATATTTACAGAAAGGATTGTGTAAAGGAGTAGTTTTCATCAAAACAAGCAACAAAAAGGTTGTAGATCTACAAACCCCAATCCCAGTGAAGTTGGGATGTTGTGATAAATGTATATAAAAACAAAATATAATATAATTCCTTTCAAACTACATTCAGTTATATACACTAGAAGGACTATTTGTACTTAATAAATGTAAATCTGCAGTCTGTGGCAGTCTTCATGCACATCCTGCCTGCTTTAATGAACATTTAGCACAAAAAGCTCAACTGGCTAATGGTCAAAAACAGACTTGTGTATTCACTGCTGATTGTGATTAGAAATTTATTGGTTTCAAGAACGCTGTATGATTTGTTTGAAAAGCTCACTTTTAGTGCAGAAAGTCAGAATCACAACACCAGACATGTTAGTGTTGGGAATTTCTCAATACCTAAGACAACATCTAATTCAATCAAGTGAACAGTTCTGTACCGAGGAATGAGAGAATGGATTTTTTTTACTTGCACATGTAAAACTCAACACTAATTTAAAACAATTCAAGAGATTACTAAAATGCCATTTTTCCCCATGTATATGAATTCTTTACATCTAGAAAGGAAAATTAGCTTTGTTTGATGTTTTTCTGTTGTTTTCTTTTTTTGTTTTCTGTTTTTTCTTTTTAATTTTATTGCTTTTATAATGTATGTCTAATTTTGTTGGACCCCAGGAAGAATAGCTGTCGCTGTGCTGCAGCTAATGGGGCTCCAAATAAACAATAAACAATTTCACATTTAATGAACAAAATATTTTTTCCAAACTCAAAAGATAAACCAAAAGGACTGAATGAGGATCTTCAAATTACATATTCAGTTCACACTGATATTTGTCGAACAAAGACACAGTCATGTTTCTAAAGATGATTTTACTGTTAAAAGGAATTGGTCCACAAAGTGCTTCTGCTGCAAATGATAGTTTAAGCTCCATAAAATGGCTAGCAGATATATAAAACTGACATTTAAAGCCTTGTTAGAGTGGTCTACTACACAACAGCAGATAATTACAGTTGAAAGTGTAAATTTAAGTTAGAATAATATCAGTAGTTATCTTCAGAAATGTTCATATTGCTTGGTATTGACAACTAGCTTTCGGGGTAATTATTCACCAGTGCAAATATCAAACGGATAAAATCTTGCATTTATGTCAAAAGTTTCATTTCCGTTGAGAATGCCTCTCATAGATTTTTTCTGCTTTGATGAAATCTGGCTTATTTCACTTCTCTAGAAACATGTATGATGGTCTACAAGGGGAAATGCCTTTTTTTATTTGAGCATTGATTGTAGGAGAGGTATAAATCTGACATAATGATATATAATTAGATTTTTTTCAAAGTCTGGATATTTTTTCTGAAATATCTGAGCCACTGTCCCCAAATAAAAGTAGACTCGAGGTATACAACCTGGTTTTGAAACAAGCCGGTAGGCTGGATTGTGTTGGTCCTACTTACCAGAAACCTTTTAGAGAGTTAAACTGATTGGTCTCAGAGGGTGATGCAAATACACACACATTTAAAACTACATTCAAAATAGTCTGCATACCAAACTTGAAGCCCAATGACTGACACTTCTTTAACTCATCAGGCACAGAAGGAGGCCACCCAGTGGTGAAGAGGTGGACTTTCTTTGGACATGAGTGCAAGCTCTCGGGAAACTCCATCAGTTTTTCCATGTGGGCCCTGGTGTGGTATGCAACTACAAGAAGGAGAAATTAAGGAGGGACTCATGATCAAAACCTGCTGAGAAAAGGGTTTCATGTAAACCGACTTCTCACCCTCAGAATGAATGAAATCATTACAACCAGAAATACACAAAGGGTGCTCAGTGAGCGTTGTTAAATCTACTTAAACACGTCTTCATCCATGATCTGGTATCCTTAAAGCATGATTTATGTTTCTTTCCCCCTCAAAAGTATGTTTGGCAGCTAGTCAAAGAAATCTGTGCTCTGTCAGTGATGTTCCTTTTCCTGCAGGGATGCAGAGCCCACAAGTATGCAGGATGTTTCATGAACCATTTAGAAAGTGAGTTCATAAACAAACAGACACAGGAACGTGGGGAACATGTTTCCCATCCTCTGTTTTGGGTCTGTAGGAGCTGAGCGCCATGGCAACCAAATACCGAGGGGAGAGGAATCTGTGTGCTGCCTGGCTGAGCTCCATCCCTCTGGCAGTCATGCTAAAACTTTTGAATCCCATGACAAAAACAACATTCCTCATCTAAGTGATAGTCTTCAAGGAATTCCTGTTAAATGGAGGCATTTCTCAGCGCGCATACCTCATCCTATTGAAATCATCTGCTGTACTGCTGCACAGAAAGCCAGACAAAACCTTTATGCACACATGTGAAACTTCACATTCTTCCTCCTGTGCTACAGTACAGGGGTGTGCATGGGTTTTACTCTGACGATGAGGCAGACTGCACTCTACACGAAGGGTGTCTAAAGCAGTCACTTCATTGATGCATTGTGATGTGGACATAAATGATTCTGCATCGACGCAGAGACAACATATAGGCCTTTGCTCTTCCTATAAGAGGGAAAAACAAGCATTGGAAGGTGAAACCAATAAAATGTATTTATTTTGGCTTACAATAGAATATAGTTTGCTGAAAATGATTTCATCTGACTGCTGGTAAACTTTGATTTAACCTCTATAGCCCTAAAGTACCCAATTCCGTAAATGCCTGCATGCTCTCCAACAAAAACATAAGAAAAATGAATTGTTTTTCAAAATCCTCGCCTGACCATATTGCTATAAAACCTCCCTTATTTTGCTCTGCATTCACTTTATAACACTAGTCCTTTACAGGGATGATGTAAAGATATGTTATCATTCATTTTTAGAGTTTTACAGCCACTCCAGCATGATTTCTAAGACATTTTCACAATAAAACAAATTTTTTAAGGTTGTATGAAGTATGAAATTTTCAAATTATCCCGACTTCCATCTTCATTTACTCTGTCCCAGTTACACATATAGCCTACTGATAATTCTACATCTGGACAAATCTCTCAAATGTTATTCATGACACCAAAATAATTCAAATAGACCTTGTGGTTGCAGAGATACACTCTTTTCTTTATGTCATTTTGAGCAGAAGGCTTAAAAAAGGGGCTCGGGCTGTCGAGGTTAATAAATCAGCCTGGTACAGTTATATAGAGAATCAAGGATGTTACCCACTGTGTTGATGCATTGTAGTATTGAACTGTATTAGTAACTTAACAATCATCATCAAACTGAGTTGTAAGACAAGCAAAAATGCCCAGCCCTACACTATGCCCTCCACAGCTGCCAATCAAAACAAAAGGGCTTGTTGTTCAGTAACTTTCACGTGCAAAAACTCACCCTGGCTCTCTGTATTTCAAAAATGCAGGTATTTGACAGACGCAACGACTGGCTCAGGTACCCAGCATGCAAACTGACTCAGATCACCAAACAGAGAAAGTAAGTCGATCCACAAAGCCCTCATTTCTTTGATCTGTCATAAAAGCCTAGCATGTTTTGGACATGTGTCACACGTGATTTGCCCAGAGGGACACAGAAGAGTAACTTCTCGTCAACACCTGTTGCTCAAGCCTGCTGGAAAGGCTGTAGCTGTGATCCGCATTCCTGATTGTAAGGAAGCCATGAGTGCAAGAGCACAAGGATGATCCTGTGAATGCATTACAGCCTCGTGGAAATAAGAACAGAGTGATGTTTTCGTTTGGCCTAGAGTTTTGAAACAGAAGAAAGGACGACAGAACAAATGGCTAAGGCATGCAGTATTTTTCAGATCCTCCTCTGGAAAATGTTAAGATAATGACATTTTGTGGTGACCCAGAGTAAACATTAGTTATTTTGAGTTATTTTTATGATTTGATGAGTGATGTCAATGTTTGTTAGTGTCTTTGTTTGTGATTTCGAACAGGATAACTCAAAAACCGTGAAATTGAGTGGGATGAAATATTTCAGAAATGGTACAAGGAAGAGGTGATTACATTTTGGTGGTGGATCCAGGAACTTTTAATGGCTTTGTAACAGTGCAAGAAAGGACAGTTTACCACATTTTGATAATGCCTGACTACACAATGTTAGAAATGCCTTAATACTTAAAGTGCTTAAATTAAAATGTAATAAAATTAAATATCAGTGTATCAGATGTATCCTTCTCCCAAGATCAGGAAAAAGAAGCAGGCATAAGACGATCCTACAATACTACAAGCGCAATGTCAGTGAAATCCTGTTTTTTTTCTTTGCTAAATGGATTTGGTAAAGACACCACCAAAATGTCATCAAAGCCCTATAACAGAAAAATAAAGACTGCAAGACTCTCTAAGGCCTTAATTTTTAAAAATCAAATTAGACTTTTGAACATTTTATAAGGACTGTAGGAACCATTCCTCGTATTGTAAGATAAGAGCTGATGACTGCTTAACAGAGCTAAACACAAATACACAGCACGCACACAAGGGTCAGGTTAAACAGAAAAGTTTACCTCCTCCTCCTCATTATTCCTGAAATCCTGAATTAAAACATTCAAACAGTTTTGAATCCCCTCTCAAAAACCAACCAGGCAGCATTTAAAGGTCATGCCTTCTCAGTAGTGATGGGAACCAAAAACTTCCGCCAGTTGAGAATCAAAAACAACTTGTTTAGAGAATTCTCTTCTCAATTCTTTCTGCATTTTTGCTCTTCATATCCAGGACAGCATCCTCTCATCAGAGGCATTTATCAGAAACAATAACAAAGACATCATTGATGTAACCATGGGAGGCAGGAGACGGACATGGTCAATGTTGTGGCTCAGTTTAACACAATGTGATGCTAACAACATCCAGTGTCTGTACCTGTGTGATTTTAAGCAAGTGTGGAAACACCAGTTACTTGCAGAAACATTCATAGATGCAACACAGCATCATTTACCAGGAGTGCCATGTGTCTGTCATTGTCAACCCCAAAATCATGTATAAACAGCTTTTTTCACTCAGCAGGAAAAATTAAGAGAATTGATAAGAATTGGACTGACACGCAGGATTGACAATGGCATTGGTATAAAAAATGAACCTGCAGAAACAGCGCTTTCTTATGCGTTAATTTAACAATATGTTCAACATCATATTACTTCTGTAACAGATCATTTTTGAGTACTTATTGGTTTTACATTGTTTCCAAAAAGCAGTAATTTGCTTCACTTTAACCCTTTCATGCATGAATTAGTAAATCACAACAGGAATACTTTTTAAAATGCTTGTTTTTACTTTCAAACAACTTAAAAATCATATTAATTTTTTCAATGATATATTCTGAGGGAGTTATGCATCTGTCCGTTACAGTAGATACCATGCATCAGTGGTATAAATAGTCATTTAGTGGAACTTAATAAATATCCACAAACTAATGTCTTTGACAAACATTTACTAAGAGTAAATAGAAAAAGTGTAAATCTGAAGATATGTGTTATTGCTGATTAATCAAACTCTTCACATGTGAATCACACCAAAATTTAAAATTAAAAAATTAAAAAAGTACTGTATGTGCAATCTGAATACAGGCATAATGTCCAATTTGCCCTTCGCCAACTATGTTGGATATGATAAGAATATCTCAATTTCGTAAAAATGTGCAAGGATAACATTTTATGAGGCTTAAGACAAGGGTTAGGTAATTTACCACCTGGTAGTCGGACATGGTACTTCAACCTAAATGGTTTAAATGTATTCCAAATATTTGTCTACTGTAGTGGGCACTATGCATGAAAGGGTTAATATATATTTTTGAAGAGGTATTGCACTTACTGGTATGTTATCTGGCACCCAGGAGTATTCAGCTAGAAAACAAATTGAAGTTACATTTGAATTGTTCTGTTCTTTTTCAAGCTGGAGGTTTGTACTTTCATGGTGTTTGTACAGTGGACAAAAATAACATTTTTAATTTTCCTGGTATTAAAAATGACCAGGTTTATAACCAGTCACTTTAACTTGTATTCAAATAGATGTACTGTAAAGTGAGATTACTTCAAACCATCCCTATATATATGCTGCTTATCCCTATCCTGGTGATGGGGGCTGAAGCCTGTTCCAGCTAACATCGGACAATAGGCAGGCTGCACCCAGCCAACCACAGGGACACATAGAGACACAGACAACCATTCACACACTCAACCACATTAAGGGCAAGAGAGACCAATTAACCTAAGGAGTATGTCATTTTGGTCTGAGGGAGGCAGCTGGAGAACCCAATAGAACCCATGAGAGTGAGAACATGCAAATTCCACACAGAAAGGTCCTGACCCACACAGGGATCAAACCAGCACTTTCTGGCTGTGAGGCATGTGCACTCAGAGCTGCACCACTGTGCCACCCAGGTTACTTCTAACTTAAAAAAAAAGTCTTATTTCAGATTTGAACTTTTACTGGAGAAAAAGAATCTTGTTTTGGTCCCCTAGTTTTCTGGTTTTAACAGATTTCCACTTGAATTTTTAATTTAATTGTTAGTTACATTATTTCAATAACAATTTTAACAACTTGCCATAATATTTTATAATAGTCCTACTGTTATAGCATAGTACAATCAACGGCCACACTGAGGTTGAGTTTGACAAAAGCTTCTGAAGCTTAACAGCGCCACCTGGTGGATTTCCTGTACCTGTACATGAACACTGGCTTCATCAGAGGGTTTAAATTTCTCTTTTCTCGCCCTCTTTTGGACTCTAAATGAAGTTTTTGACTAGTTTAATAACTGCTCTGTCATTTTCATCCGAATAGTGCTCATCAAAGGGTTTAAAATTATTTCGATGGTCAATGCATGGCACAGTTAGTTTAAGAGTCTGTTCCTCTTTACAGTTTGCATAAAAGTGCTCATCCAAATAAACTCTTAAAACAGCACATGCTGTTTGTGTAACTATACTGAAGAATTTCTTACACATGGGACATTATGGACAGTCTGTGTGCATACCAACAGACCAGATCATGGTAATCAGTGCAGTGATGTCACTAACAACATGCTGTGATATCCAGATAATCCTGTTCAGACTGCGGTTTTCTCGCAAACCACGGCAGAAATAGGTCAGCAAAGCAAATTCTGTTTAGGAGTAGAACATGATAATATTAAGATAGAAGACGATGTAACATAAAACAGTAAAAAATAAAGAGTCACAACAAGACACATGGCTGTTTAGAGCTGCTGAAGAATTATGTAATGACTGTAGGCAGAGGCAGGCTAGTGTGCTACCCACTGACCCAACTAGCAGTGGGCGAGCTTTGTCCTCTTTTCTTGTTACTGGATGTACAGTCGAAAGAATGGTGTCTACCTGCTTGTCATGGGTGTTATATCAAGACACTTTACAACAAAGCAGGTCGAAGAAAAACTCTCATTTAATTCTCAATTCCATTCATGGTTGGCTATGGCTTGTGTTCAGGTGAATGGCTCCTCCTGCCTGCAGCTTGACCTCTGTTGACCGCTTCATTAGAGGTCAATCCTCCAGCATTTGTGCCACACACAGGTGGAAGGTTTCTTTCAGGTTTGACTGTCTTTGAACAACTATCAGCAGCAAGGTACAGAGTTCAATAGTGGGCAATAATCACAAGAGCAAAGAACTTTGATGTTTAACGCAATTCTATAAAATAACCCAAACAATTACTGCTCAAAAATTGTTTGCAGGGAAATAAAATCAAAGTTGCTAAGAAATGCCAGGAAACAAGTCCACATAACAGCAATAAAGACACAAAGAACACAAAACTAAAGACTCAGTAAAGAAAATTATCTTGCGCCAACTTTTTACTGGAAACCAATGGCAACAAGGTTAATAAAGTTCTAAATGGGTTTTTGCAACAGAATTAAACTCAGTTTTGTAAATGCTGCATGAAATGTACAAAATCAATAGGATTGTTCTTGCTGTCCATTTATTTCGAAACAATCTCTGTTCCGGTTTTATGACATTACATGTTTTTTTACTTTGAAAATGGACAGGAATGTTCATTAAAAGGGTAAACAGTGTGAATGCAGTGAGAAATGCGGACAAAAACATTGTAATTCGCCCACTGTAGCCATCAATGCAGGGCCCCTGCTTACTGACCTCCGTGCTTGTCTCAAGGAAGATGGCTCCTACTGCCTGCTGCTTCACCACACCCTGTGTACGCTGATATCAAAAACAAGCACACCTCTTCGCAGAAGCCCGGGAAGTGTTCGCCTGCTCCACCGTGCATCTGATTGGCTTACATAGCAGACATGAAATCTCCACCAATCACAACACTGATTCTTGGCAAAGCGACGGGTAGTAGCCAATCGTAGGAAGAGTAAGGCGGGTCATGACATAGGTAGTTGATGAAGAATTTAGTGACCACATTCTGTGACCTGGCCACAGCAGCCAGGTTGTTTAGTACTTCTGGAGTTACTGAAAGCTCAGCGGTATGATGGGACCCGAAGCAGAAGTCAAACGCACCGAGGCGGAGAAGGTCAGGCCCTGCATGTGCTCGGTGTCCGGGTGCAGGTCGGGGTACGCCTCTAACCAGATGTTCTGGTTACCTGATGATCCAGAGATCAGACTGCAGTGGGTTGAATTTCTCGCTACAGCCAACAAACAGCGTTTCAAGGAGTCTGTGTGGACTGACATTCGAGTTTGTGTGGAGCATTTCAAAGAGGACTGCTTCACTAAGACCACCATTTCCACTAACACACACGTGATTGTGCTGCGACCCAGAGCAGTCCCAACAGTGTTCATCAAGCAAGAGGAGGAGGAGGAGGAGGAGGAGGAGGAGGCACATCTGCAGAGCATCAAAACAGAGGTGAGACCATGGATGTATGGGTGAGACCAGGAAACCAAGTCAGACTCGAGCAGGGGCGGTTTTAGGATCAGACTGTTTGGGGACTCAGAAACTGGACTTATGCAGCGATCCATTAACCTCGGAACTGGGAGCAGGAAACTGGGAGTGACGTCATCTCCGACTTATCAGCGTTCCAGTTGAAGTCGGAAAAAAACATGCCGATCTACCAGGCTATTGTTAGCAGTTGTTAGCACGCCCTGCGTCGTTGTTCACAAATATGTTAAGAATTTGATTATCACTATGGCAGCATTTTTGTACATACAGTTGTGCCCAAAAGTTTACACCCCCCAGCAGAATTTCTGATTTTTTGGCCTTTTCTCAGAAAATATGAATGATAACACAAAAACCTTTCTGTCACTCATGGTTAGTGGTTGGGTGAAGACATTTATTGAAAAAAAGATAAGTTTACTCTTTTTAAATCAGAATGACAACAGAAACTTCAAAAATGACCCTGTTCAAAAGTTTACACCCCCTGGCAGTTTTGGCCTGATAACATGCACAAAATTTGACACAAATAGGTTTGAATGTCTACTAAAGGTAACCATCCTCTCTGTGATCTATTAGCTTGTAATCATTTTGTGTGTATAAAAGCTCAGTGAGTTTCTGAGCTCCTGACAGACTTTCACTGCATTGAAATTTCAGGTTTCTGCATCATAGGTAAAGCAAAAGAATTGTCAAAGGATCTGCGAGAAAAGGTATTTCAACTGTATAAAACAGGAAAAGGATTTAAAAAGATATCCAAGGAATTGAGGATGCCAAGAAGCACTGTTAAAACTCTAATGAAGAAGGGGAGAGAGAGGGATTCTGTTGAAACCAAACCACGGTCAGGCAGACCAACAAAAATTTCAGCTCCAACTGCAAGGACAATTGTTGGAGATGCAAAGACAAGCCCTCAAATAACTTCAGCTGAAATACAGGACTCTCTGAAAAAAATTGGGGTGGATGTTTCAAGATCCACAATAAGGAGACACTTGAAGAAACATGGGCTGCATGGTCGGGTCGCCAGAAGAAAGCCATTTCTACGCAAATGCCACAAAATATCCCGTTTACAATACACCAAACAGCACAGAGACAGGCCTCAAAACTTCTGGAACAAAGTCATTTGGAGTGATGAGACCAAAATTGAACTTTTTGGCCACAACCATAAACGTTACATTTGGAGAGGAGTCAACAAGGCCCATAATGAAAAGTACACCATTCCTACTGTGAAACACGGAGGTGGATCACTGATGTTTTGGGGATGCGTGAGCTACAAAGGCACAGGAAAATTGGTCAAAATTAATGGAAGGATGAATGCAGCATGTTATCAGAAAATACTGGAGGAAAATCTACACTCATCTGCCCAGAAGCTGTGCATGGGACGTTCTTGGACGTTCAAACATGACAATGATCCAAAACACAAGGCCAAATCAACCTGCCATTGGCTACAGCAGAATAAAGTGAAGGTTTTAAAGTGGCCATCTCAGTCTCCTGACCTCAATATCATTCAGCCACTCTTGGGAGATCTCAAACGTGCAGTTCATGCAAGCCAGCCCAAGAATTTACAGGAGCCTGGAGGCTTTTTGAGAAGAGGAATGGGCAGTTTTACCACCAGAGAAAATAAAGACCCTCATCCACAACAACCACAAAAGACTTCAAGCTGCTATTGATGTTAAAGGGGGAAATACACTGTATTAAAAACTGGGGGGTGTAAACTTTTGAGCAGGGTTATTTTTGAAGTTTCTGTTGTCATTCTGATTTAAAAAGAGTAAACTTATATTTTTTTCAATAAATGTCTTCACCCAACCACTAACCATGAGTGACAGAAAGGTTTTTGTGTTATCATTCATATTTTCTGAGAAAAGGCCAAAAAATCAGAAATTCTGCTGGGGGGTGTAAACTTTTGGGCACAACTGTATGAGTCAAACAATACTATGTATACAGCTGACTTAGAGTGACACACACTAGACAGAAGTGCTAATAAATTGATTATTACAGGAGCTTGATAACTGTTTACAATAGGGGCAGTCATCTTCGATTGTCAACTCCAGGGTGGCGAGGTTCCCCCGAGTTCCGAGTAGGAAACTGCAACTGGAACGCCCCCCCACGTCGGAATTTCCTACTGGGAACCCGGGGGAACTTCACCATCCCTGAGTTGACAATTGAAGATGGCTGCCCCCGGTGTAAACAGCTCCTGTAATGGTGCGTTCCAGTTGTACTCGGAACTCGGAAATTCCGACTTCTGAGTAGGAAACTACAACTGGAACGCCCCCCGAGGTCAGAATTTCCTACCGGGAACTCTGAAATTCCGACTTCCGTCTACAACTGTAACGCACCATAAGCTCCTGTAATCCATTTATTAGCACTTCTGACTAGTGTGTGTTGCTCTAAATCAGCTGTATACATAGTATTGTCAGACTTGTATTCACAAAAATGCTGCCATTATGATATTTACATTCTTCATGTGATATTGAATAACAACGCAGGGCGTGCTAACAACAGCTAACAATAGCCCGTTTTTTTTCCGACTTCCACTGGAACGCTGATAAGTGATGGCACTCCCAGTTCCCTGTTCCCAGTTCCGAGTTGGCGCTTGATGTACTTATTCATCATCCTTTTGGTTATTTTTGTAACCAAAAGAAAAAAAAAGAAAAAACAACATGCTGTGATCTTCAACAGGCACAATTACTCCAGTGTTTCAGCTGTTTAGGTTAGGCTTTTATTAAGATAGATAGATAGATAGATAGATAGATAGATAGATAGAATACTTTATTAATCCCCGAAGGGAAATTCATGTAGTTTGGCAACAAGAATAAAGAATAAAATAAAGATTAAATAACAAAGTAAGCAACAGAAGTAAAACAATAACAATACTAATTATATATACAATATTGATAATTCTATGTACAAAAACAATAGTGGGCTCATCTTCCATAGATTAAAGAATTATAAACTCTGATGGCTGCAGGGAGGAACGATCTTCTGTATCTCTCAGTCCTGCAGCACAGAGAGGTGAGTGAGTCACGTCCACTGCTGCTGTTTCTCTGGTCAAGGATGATGTGAAGTGGGTGATCAGTGTGACGAATGATGGCCTCCACTTTCTTCTGTGTATATCTTTCCACCACAGCCTCCAGTGAGTCCAAACAGGATCCAACCACAGAGCTAGCTCTCTTCACCAGTTTTTCCAGTCGCCTCTTGTCCTTCTGCTTTAAAGTATTTCCCCAGCAGACTGCACCATAAAACAAAACACTTGCTACCACAGACTGATAAAACATCTGCAGCAGCTTTCCACAGACATCAATTGATCCGAGCCTCCTTAAGAAAAAGAGACGGCTCTGCCCCTTCTTGAAGAGTGCATCTGTATTAAGGGACCAGTCCAACTTGTTGTCCAGATGTACACCAAGATATTTGTAGGTTGGCACCACCTCCATGTCCACCCCATGGATGTTAACTGGCTGATGGCAGAGCCCAGACCTTTGGAAATCAACAATCATTTCCTTTGTTTTTGAGGTGTTCAGTAGGAGACAATTTCTATGACTCCAGTCACAGAACGCTTTTATCAGATCCCTGTATTCAGATTCCTGTCCATTTTGGATACACGCCACAATAGCAGTGTCATCGGAGTATTTTGGGATGTGACAGGACTCAGAGTTGTATTTGAAGTCTGCAGTATAAAGTGTGAATAGGAATGGAGCCAGAACAGTTCCTTGTGGAGCCCCTGTGCTGCTCATGACTGTCCCAGAGACACAGTTTCCCAACCTGACAAACTGTGGCCTATCTGTGAGAATCTAATCTTGTCTCTTTTTTTTGCTTTATGTTGGAGCCTGTGGAAAACACAGATGCCCCATGTAAGGAGGAAGAGCTCAAAACCTGTGACAGCCCAATTCCCTGCACTGAAGAAGCAAAGCCAGTTTTACAAGGTAACACATTTTAAGTGGCGATAAAGATTGTCACAAATATTCTGTTGGTCTTGAATTGAAGAATTGCAGTTACCTCCACCAAGGGGGTTATCTTTCTGCTGGTGCCTTAGTTTTTGTCTTTCTGTCAGCAAGTGTTCACATCTGATTTTTATGACATTTTGGTGTTGATGCAAATCTGAATGTGGATCCAGGAAATGTTTGAAGTATTTGTTACCATTGCAACAAAGAGCAGTTTTTCACATTTTCACTAATAGCTCTGCTAAGATTGTCAGAAATGACTTGGTGAAGGTTTGTACTTTCTAGGAATTCTATCCAGTGTGCACATGTTCTTGCAATAACTCATACTTGAATTTACATTATTTTCAGATAAAGAAAGTTCAGCTCCAATAGGAACATGTGATTCTACAACTTCTGTTATTACTGTACGAGACAGTTTGCAAGCACATAATGTGAACCGTGATTTGATCAGACAAAAGTAAGTAAACACATTCATGGCTTAAAACTTCACTGCCTCTTAAGGTTGATTTTTGTATTTCATTTCTACTTTTGTCTTTTTTTCGGTTTTTGCTTTTATTTTTTTGTAGATTGGCACGTCTTCAGATGGGGGGAAAGTATGTAGTGAATGAAAAACTCCTCCTACAGTTGCTGAACTGGAAGTGCCCTGTATGTGCCAGCAAACTCAAGGTAGAGAAGATCATGTATGGGGTGCTCCTTGTCTTGAACCAAAAGTGCCTTCAGTGCAGTTACCGAAACCAGTGGAAGAGCCGGGCTGATGCACAAGTCCCAACTGACGAAGGCCAGCCAAGGGGAGATGCAGAAGTGACTGCAGAGGCTGTAGAGGTAAGATGTGCTGAAGCATACTCACATGATTATATGTCAAGAAAAACACATTTTTCCTTTTCAAATTATTTGAAGTTAGTGGTACAACATGTAGTTTTCATATTGAAATGTAAGTTTTTTTTTTATTATTATCTTTATAACTTTTTATATTACTGTACAAACAGAACAAAAGACGAACAAAAGCAAATATGTAAATATACAAACACTGCCAAACACAGTACAGTGAGGGAAGGCTGGAACGCCAGAGTCCATACCAGACCAGGAACAGTATTAATAGGGGATGGCAGTACAACGTATTAAATCCAAGACTACATTGAGGATCCAGGTGTAGAGTCCATAAAATTAATTCCGAGTAGTTAAAGCTTTGTGTTGAAAACATGGAGTGAGGAAGAATATAACAATGCCAAATTAAAAATATTTAAGTTACAGAGGTACAGTATAAAAGTAAACATAACAAGAAAAGCACTCGGAGAGCGCAGACCTCCGCCAAGCAGCACAGTTCCCAGACGGTGACCCGGATCAACACCAAAATTGAATCACTTCTTCCTTTTCCCATGCTGAACATTTCCTGAAATTTTCATAAAAATGCATCCATAACTTTTTGAGTTATTTTGATCACAGACAGACAGACAGACAAACAAACTCTCCCGAAAACATAACCTCCTTGGCGGAGGTAATTATTTAGTTAACAGTTTGATCTTTTTTCTTCTTTATATTCTCAATAAAGGGCCCCCAGATCTTTAGAAACTTGGGTTGTGAATTGGACATACAGTTTTGGATCTGCTCTAAAGATAAGCAAGAAACCATATTAAATTGAAATTTAAGTTAATAGTAAAATGACTGATCCTCATGTACTTTCATTTCCTCAAATATCTGCTACAGCTTTTGAAAGCCAGGTAGATGTGACGGACCACAGTCATTGTCCACCTTTTTCAAGTTCCCAAATGTATTTTTTTTTATTATTGCAACTTAATTGTTGTGTTTTTGTCTTGTAAGATCTGCTGGAGTAAAATTACGCATGACACCTGAAGGTTTTCCACTCAGACCCAAGAACTGCTTCATAACCTGTACACACTCTTGTTATTGTGCCACAGATTGTCCAACCAGATGACAACCAGAGCAGCGTCTCAGGAGGACCTCAGACAAAGGATGCTGCTGATGAAGAGAATGGCAAAATGGAAGAATCAGGGAAAACTGGAGCTCCGGATGATGAGAATGTTGTTGTGTCACCGACTGTACAACCAGATGACAACCAGAGTGGTGTCTCAAGAGGCCCCGAGATGAAGGATGCTGTTGATGAAGACAATGACCAAATGGAAGAATCAGGGGAAACTGGAGGTCAGGATGAAGAGAATGTTTTTGTGTCACCGACTGTACAACCAGATGACAACCAGAGCGGTGTCTCAGGAGGCCCTCAGATGAAGGATGTTGTTGATGAAGACAATGAAGAATCGGGGGAATCTGCAGCTCAGGATAAAGAGGATTCAGACGAGGACTGGACTCCAAAAGGCAAAAAGACACGCGCAAACAAGCCTCCAAATAAGGAAAACAGCACCCACGAAGAGGATAATGATCCCCCGTTCAAACCAGCAGAAGAAGACAGTCAACTCTGCACAGACTGTGGGAAGTTTTTCAACAGACACAGGTCTCACAGTTGTATGGGAAAACCTAAACCATTTTCTTGCACCATTTGTTGGGTAGGATGTACAAGTAAAATTGCTCTTAGAATGCACAGTAGAACCCATGATGCAGACTACATGTATCGTTGCAGATTCTGCTATTCTACATTCAAAACAAGGGCCTACAGAATGTGTCATCAGCGGACACACAGAAAAGAAGAAAAGCCTTACAGATGCCGGAAGTGTCCAGAGCGGTTTGACTCAAGAGCAGAACGCGGTGTCCACTATAAGGAGCACCTAGTGCCTAAACAGTCAATATGCAGCCACTGTGGGGTTGATTTTTCTGAACCAAGTAGGCTCCAGAGACACTTGCTTGTGCACACAGATGAGAAGCCATTCAGGTGCTCAGTTTGTGACCGGGGCTTTAACCAGCCGAGCCACCTGAAATCTCACATGCGCCTGCACACAGGGGAGAGGCCTTTTAGGTGTCAGCAATGTGACAAGTGCTTTAATCACAACGTGAGCTTGAAGAGTCACGTCCAGCGCTACCACTCAGCCAATTCTGGAAGCAATCCTACAAACGGTAACAAAACTAACCAAACTTTGAATAAAACAATTGATGCTAAGGACAAAAAGAAAAAGAGGGTAGCAGAATCAAGCTTTGACAGTGTTTTTGAAGAACAGGCTCAGGCAAAGGACGCACAAAGATCTAGACGAAGAAGAAGAAGAAGGTCAGGAAATCCAAAGGAAAGCCCAAAGAGCTATAAAACAATCAGTGAGACTTGTGAACAACAGGAGCAAAAGTTAGAGAGAAAAGGCACTGAAGGAAATGGAGATGAATCAAGTATCAGGTGCTTGGATTCAGAAGAGAAGAAAGAGGAAAGAAGCAAGAAAGTTAGAAATAACACAAGGCCCCGAAAGAGAGCAAACATCTCTGATAGTGACTTAGATTATGACCCGGAAGATTCAAAGAAAAAGAAATACAAAAAAAGCAAAAAGTAAGAGCTTTGGGAATGCCAGTAGGGGACCAAGGTCAAGTGTGAGGCTTTGTTAAAATAAACAGAGCTGAAGACTTCTTCAGGCTTGGAATAATGAAGTGTCTGTTTAGCCAAAGACATTTACTGACACTGAACAGTTTTTCTGACAAGTACAATAAAACAAAGGCTGCAACTCAGGTCAAACAAGATTTCCTCAAACTTATGGAGATGTTCAGGTGTTTGAAATTTGTTCTCTTCTATTACACATTTCCTCATTGCCCTGCAGTGAAATACTGACATGCAAACGTTATAAATTTTAAATGTTTCTTATTTTGTTTACATTTTCGAAATCAGAAGTAGATGTTTTAGCCTCTGAATCATTAACCTTGCATGGCAAAGCTTTTCTGTGTCCCTCTGAGGACATGGAGGCAGTAACTTTGAGTGTGGGTTAATTGTTCTGAGAGCATGAAGTGACTGTAAGCCTTTGATTGTTGACGGGCAGATCATTTGTCTAAACTTTACAGATTTTCTTCAAATGCTGCCGAGATGTAACCCGACACACCGGATGGACTGTTCAGTATATTTCACTGGTCCATCTGGGAAACCGTCTAAGGACAGTGTTTGGGAATGGGCAAAACCTTTCAGCAGCCTATCTGGCAGATGATTGGACTATTGTTCCCTCGGTCACATTCATTACAGGCCAGTCAGATTTTGTAGTATGCGGGTGCTACTGCTGAAAAAACATAAAACCATTTCAAATACCCTTTCTTTTGAGAATTGTTTTCACTGTGTTCATTCCACAAAGATATACAGTCTGGACTTCAATTACCTGACGCACAGAGCTTTTCAATTAACTTTTTAAGATTTGTATAATCTTTAGTTGTTGGTTGGTAGACTAACAAAAAATGTGTCACATTGCTAAATTTTGATACACCTCTGGTTCACAGACAAGATTATTAAAGTATTTTTGATTTAAGCACCCTGACCCATCTTTTTGTTTAGTCCTGCATGTGCACTGTAGAAGTGTTTTCTGTCAGATATTTCCCTGCAGCTTTTTAACTGTCAAAATGTCAAAAGGGGGTATTTGATGCAGTAGATTGACATTAGTCTCTAAATGTCTGTTTTCCAACCCTGTTCTCCTTGAGACTCTCCTCCATATTCAAAAATGTTTTATTCTTTTCAACTAGTCCCAACTGTCCACAAAACATATTCATAACGTTTCTTCTCACCAATATCTACTCACATTGAATTTTGGCATGATGATAACCCTTCTGTTTTAACCTTGCTTCTATCAGGCCGTTCATGTCACACAGAATGAACGTGACACAGACACACGCTTCAGTCTCCATGGAATCAGCAAGATCAGTGTGGAGGCAGAGAGTATGTCACCGCTTCAATAGAAGCAGCTGGAACTTCTTATTTATAACAGAAATATTAAGAGATAAACTTCAACAAAGTCCACAATCCTCCACTTCTAAATAATGTGTTATTAGGACTGCATGGACACAAACATGGCTGCTAATTGAGCTGATGAAACACTAAAAATGTCTTTTTCAGTCAGATTTTTTTGTGTGTGTGCATGGCAATGAGTAGTGTATTGATTCAACTTATTACTGTGTAAATTGGTTTCCTTCAGTTAACTCAGTTCATGGGTGTACTGCACTGAATCAATCAATCAAACTTTATTTATAAAGCGCTTTTCATACAATGAATGCAACTCAAAGTGCTTTACATAGAAGATTAAAAACATTCCCTTAAACCCACTTTCCCACCCCTGTTTTACATAAATTACCCACACGCATGGACATAAGGCTTCACTCAAGGATGCACTCACGAACAGACACACACGCACACTCAACACACACTCATACAGACTTAAATAGTGCAAGAAACTAAGGACAAGAACAAAGGCTGAGTACAGACGAACCAGGTGAGACAGTGTCATCGGAGGAGCTGTCTGCACCAGGAGCTGAGAGTTGACCACAGCCACAGGACACCAACGCAGAACCCAGAGGAGAGATGATGGACCTCAAAACTCCTCCAGGAACCTATGAGACCGAGTCCTGCAGCTAAAGCCAACCACAGCTCCTGGTGCAGAGGGCTCCCACAGAGGAAACACTGGAGATCCTAATAATAAAGTAAGTAAAAACTGAGATATCAATAAAAACTAAGAACCCAACCATAAAACAGTACAACTATAACATTAAGATAAGGAATGAGTAAATAAAAACAAAGTGGGAACCTAATACAAATAAATGTAATCAATAAAATCTTAATTAAAAGCTAAGCTAAAAAGGTGTGTCTTGAAGCACTGCACTGTGTTAGCTGTGCTCCAGATGCTGCATTTAATTACATATAAATGCTGAAATGATGAAAAGAACTTCACAATGAAGTATTGGAGAGCAAACTCTGTTTTCCCTGGTGTTTCACCCAAATCATAAATCAGCAAAGCTGTCAGAAAGTCACCAGTGAACATCAACACCAAGACAGTTGTGGAGAGCAGAGAAAAACTATATTAGAAACAGTGTTCAAGTAGTGCTGATGATGAATTCTGACCACTGATGACACTGATATATGTTAATTTTGTAGTTTTATTCTCAGAATAAACTGTCCTACAGCAAAAAGGCTGTGTGTGCCCTCTGGTGGTGTCATAGGTTTTAGTATTAAAGTGTAAGTGGAAGTCTTAAGTATTAATGAACTTAGTCTTACACTTTTCTTTATACTTTTCAGCATAAGCCAAGTATAATTTATTATACCATTCTTAAGCATATAAAATGTAATATGTGAAAAGTAAACTTCATGTATCCTGCATCAGTTTTAGTATAAAATAAGTTAACTCGTAGAACACTTGAATAAACTGCTTTTCGCTCAGGGGTGTATTGATGCACGTCGTGTGAACAAGGAGAGAAGAGGAGGACCATGTTGTCTGACTGACATCTTCTCCCTGAGGCAACTCTGCGGAATAACTGTTTAAATATCAGAAAAAAAACGTATCATAGTCACAATAAAATCATGCCGAGGGATTCAGAGACTTTGCAGCAGAAAAGGGTCATTTCTAGGGCTGTCACTTATTGGCCAGCTGGAGGACCCATACATGGCAGTGGCACGTCACTTCACACATGCGTCTCTAGTCAAACCAAACAAAGTCCAGGTGACAGCAGGAATGGCATATTTAAGACTTAGCCTTATTTTATTTTTGAATTTATTTATCTATATTTACTGAATTCTTTAATAATGCACCAGGCCTAACTGTTTTGCTGGATGTCCTCGACCTTTTTCTTGTTTTGAATTTGATTTATGAAACACACTTAAAGTGTAATTTGAGTTGCCTGATTGAGTTTAGAATTTTCTGGACAAGTTGCCCTGACTTTGGTTTTATTTAGTCACCAATAAAAATGTGGATTTACAAATCAATCAATCAATCAATCAAACTTTATTTATAAAGCACTTTTCATAAGATGTATCACAAAGTGCTGTACATTAAAATAAACAAGCAGATCAGAGAGATACAGATTAAAATAAAGAATCCCACCCACCCTCCCAGCCCAAGCCATAATTAACACAGACAGCCACTCACACGCAAAATCATGTGCCCCACACACACACACACAAGGACTCTAAGCCAGGACTCTTTAGAAATCCACAGAGGACTGAGGAAATACTATCTTGAATTGAAAATAAGGAAACACAGGAGCTAAAACTAAACTGACCGAATAAATAAATAAATAAATAAAACCATGACAGGATATGACAAAGGTAATAAAATGCTAAAAGTTGATTAAGATAGAACTCTTTTAAAACCAAACAATAAATAAAAAGTGGTAAAACATTAAATAGTAACTCAGAAACTAAAATGGAGTAAACCCCATAAAATGCCGATTAAAAGAGTGAAACAAAATTCAGCTAAAAGCCAGATTAAAAAGGAAGGTTTTGAGTTTGCTTTTAAAAATACGAACAGTAGGTGCTGCCCTCAGGTCTTCAGGTAGACTGTTCCACAGACGGGGGCCGTAATAATGAAACCGTATGTTTTAGATCTAACTTTGGGGACTATTAAAAGACTACCTGAAGACCTGAGGGCTCTAGTGGGCTCATATGGTAAAAGCAAATCGCATAAATAAGAGGGTCCAAGACCATTAAGAGATTTAAAAACAAATAAAAGAACCTTAAAATCTATTCTAAAAGATTTTAAGATTCTAAAAGAATTTGAAGATTCCAGGCCCAGGGTGTGGAATCTTCACTTATTAGTGTATTCATTTGATTAGTCCTGCACTACAATTTTATAATATCCTACAATTCAAATTCTTTATTTGGGTACTTTAAGCAGATATGATGCTGCGTTCGAGGCAACCCGTAACTCGTATATTTGCCAGTTAAAATCTCCGAGTTCTGACCTGAAACCGTTCCAAGCAAATTACGACTTCGGTTTGAGCGCGAGGAATTCTGGTATGTAAATTAACCAACATGGCAGGTATTATAAGATTTATTCTTTATCCACTATCTCATTTGAGTGAAACAGAAGCGGGGAAACGGCGCATAATGTCACAGAAGTTTACTTTACAGTGTTTGTATTTATTAAGAGGCTGCCATATTGGTTAGGCAGTGATGTGACGTCACAAGTCGTAACTCGGAGTACATCGATCTGGTACGAGTTCACGGGTCGTAAGTTACGAGTTCGACTGCCGTTCCAGTGCATTTTCACGACTTACAGGTGGGAAATGTACGAGTTACGGGTTGCCTCGAACGCAGCATGAGATAAAAGTGCGATTAATAAGATTATTTTTTTTAATCGTCTGACAGCACTAGTAATCTCATCTTTGTAATACCGCCTCATCGAGGGACACGCCTGACGTCAAATCAAACGAACCCCACCACAATGCCCCGCCCATCCAGTCTGCCGTTTGCCTGTCGCTGCCATAGCAAACATGGCTGTCTGTTAGCTTGTGGTTATTATGAAGGTTTGTGCCCGGGGCCTGGAGTCGTGTGAGCTGCTCTTCGTGTCCTTTAATGGTGGACATCTTTTCGGCAGGATGTGCTCGGTCGTTGGTTGTTATTCAGGCCGTTTAGGGGCGCAGAGGTTCAGACTACCAGAGGATCCAGACACCAGGCTGCAGTGGGTCCACTTTCTGGCCACAGTCAACAAACAGCGTTTCAAAGAGTCCTCCTGGACGGAGATCTCCGTCTGCGTGGAGCACTTTAAGGATGACTGTTTTGAAGAGCGTGTTCCTGGTGAGGAGCAGCTCACACTGAAGCCCTGTGCGGTCCCCTCTGTGTTTGTGAAGGCAGAGGAGCCTGAGGCACATCTGGACAGCCCCAGACCCGCGGTGAGTGTGTCACAGCTGAAAACATGGACGCTGCACATGTGTTCACACCGTCAGGCAAACACAAGCATCCACTGATGATGGAGCAGCAGCATTCAGCCTGTGCTGTGAGGCTGAAGCTGGGGGTGTGTTGTTGTGAACCAGTGGACTAACACGCCTTCAGTCCTTAAAAACACAACATCATAGGGGTGGGAAACTTTGGTAACATTACCATGCTCAATATATTAAGGATGTTTTAACCACATATCACATACTTTTTCAGGCATCAGCTTTTGTTCCACTTATCACCTGTGACCTTAAGTCATAGATGTCTTGTATGCCAAGCTTCACAACAGTGCGCATCTATGTTTAGTTTCAGATGACAGACTGCCCCTCTCTGTTCCTTTGATTGTCTCCAGACTTACAAGCCTGTTTTTTATAAACTCAAGTGCAATCTGCAAAAACATACTAATGAGATAACAACAGGATTCAGCCAAGTTTCTGCTACTTTTTAAAGTTTGAACATGTACAGGTTATTGAACTGTATTTTACAGACATTTTAAATCTCAGTTTGTTTGTTTTTTTACAAATGCATTAACTTAAATCTCACTGAACATCTGAAGAAAGTTCTAGCATAATTTTCTTCAGAATAGTACAGTTTTTTTTTATCGTGGATGATTTTTTTCATTTTTTCACCTTTTTTTTCCGTACACTGATGAGACAATATCATGAACACTGACAGGTGAATAACTCTGATAATCTCTTCATCGTGGCTCCTGTTAGTGGGCAGGGCATATCAGGCAGCTAGTGAACGTTTTGTCTGTAGAGTTGATGTGTTAGAAGCAGGAAAAATGGGCAGGCATAAAGATTTAAGGGAGTTTGATATAGGGACAAATTGTGATGGCTAAATCATTTGGAGCGTCTCCAGAACTGCAGCTCATGTGGGATGTTCACTGTCTGCAGTGGTTAAGCTCTGTCAAAAGTGACCCAACTATGAGTTCAACTCTGTGAAATACTTTTCATACCAAGGAAACAAAAACAAATGCATCCAATAGTGGATTATTGATAAACTTCTGCACACTGTTTCACATGTATAACCACTTTAGTTGGCCATGAATTTGTGTACTTGAGACAGTGCCCTATTACTCTCTCTTTGTGTTTTGACACTATCAATAAATAAATGAAGAGATACTTTAATTCTAGAACAAATTATGGTATCACAAAACTATCCAAAATCATGAAAACACTGTTAGTTCTATTGCTGGTCTATCCAGCTCTTTAATTTGTCTCTTGGTTCGTAACACGCCATTAATGATCCTACTGTTTGTATTTCTTTTTGCTTCTTTGTGTAGGAGTCCTTGGAAAATGTGGAACTTGCTTGTCAGAGTGAACATGTTGAAGCAAGCAGTAGCTCAGTTTCCAGCTCTGAAGAATCAGGATCAAATCAAATAGGTAAAATGAAATAGTGCCTTACAAGATATAGCATAGTTTTCCTTAACCTTACAGTCAATAACTTACATTTTTTCCCAGCTTGTGAAGAAGATCCAGTCCAAAGAAGTGTCTCATCTTCTGAAAATCCAAGCGTCAGTGTGTCAGCGCCTGATCAGGAGCCACCAAAAAAAGTGGATATAAGTCAACTCAAAGAAAAGTACGTTTAACATCTTTGCTCAACATGGGTGTCTGCTGAAGATGCTTTAGATGATTAATGTGACATTTATCTTGTTTTTGTAGAGCTGCACGTCTTCATATGAAAGGAAAGTATGTTGTGAATGAAAAACGCCTCCTTCAGCTGTTTTGCCCAAAGTGCCCCTCCTGTGGCTGCAATCTGAAGACGGAGAAGATTTCTTATGGGCTGCTCTTTGTCTTGAACCAACAGTGCCTTGAGTGTGATTACAAAAATCAGTGGAAGAGCCAGGTCAATGCCAGCATACCTACTGAGGAAGAGCAAAGCAGCAAAGGATACACAGACATCACTCCTGAGCCGGTAACACCATATTTCAACACAGTGTTTGTAGCTGGACAGTAGGGCTGAACGATTTGAGAAAATAAATTAATTGTGATATTTTTCCCCAATATTGCAATTGTGATTTACTCTGCCATTGTTTTAATGTTCCTCATCTTCTGTACTCTTAAACAAACATAAGCAGTAGACCGTTTTATAGTAAAACCGATACGACAGTAAATCTATCTAAGGATAAAAGATTTGAGACAAAATGGAGAAATGAAGAACAGAAGCAAAATAGGTATGAAATTGTAAAAACTGGTTTAAAAAAATGGTATGAAAGCGAAAAAAGTGAATAGGTGCAAAATAGGTCTGAAATTGCAAAAAAAAAAAAAAAGGCAAAAAATTTCAAAAGTGACTAAGAAAAATTGATTATAGCAGCAAAATTGGGATAAAATTCCAAACATGGTCTGATAGTGGCCAAAAAAAAAAAAAAAGATGAATGGGAGCAAGATAGGCATAAAGTTGTAAAAACTGGGTTA
Organism: Scarus forsteni; assembly: GCA_036419115.1. NCBI lineage: Eukaryota > Metazoa > Chordata > Actinopteri > Labriformes > Labridae > Scarus > Scarus forsteni. The sequence goes on along the minus strand of JAZDUH010000157.1, from coordinate 19,857,814 downwards.
AAAAAGGGTTAAAATAGGCATGAAATTGCAAGAAACTACATCACAATGCCAAAATGTTTAACACATTTTGGGTTAAAAATATTGCACTGTCTGCGATTTGAAAATTGCAACAAGCCATATTATGATTTAATCTAATTTGCAATTAATTGTTCAGCCCTACTGGACAGTACAGCCTTCCTCTTTGTTCTTAAGAAAAAGATTGTCTTGTAAAACTGAAGTGTAAAACTCGACATAAAAGTAACACAAGTTTAGTGAAAGGGACTTAAACTGGTAATCAGAAGGACATTCAAGGTCCCATATGCTGATGAGTTTTACCCTTTACATCATGTCTTGGATGTCTAAATAAGGATTTGATTTAAGTTAAAAGAATGTAAATGTCATCTCTGTAGAGCAGTGGTTCTCAACCTTTTTAGAATCCTGTACCCCCTGCATACTTTTGATCTACCCTGAGGAACCCTGCACCCAAAGGTTCCATAATCATCTTCTTCTTTTTGTAACTGTGCTTATCATCTAGTTCTTAGTTTGATTGTAACACTCAATTATGTAATGTGCTGACCTGAATGTTGCAAGTTAATGAGTTTTCCCAGAACACCTAGATAGTGTGTGTGTCAACTGAAACAGTAGGGTTTTGTATTATACAAATTTAAACAAATAAATTACACTTTAGAAATGTGTGTTCAGAAAATAAGTCCTGTTACCTTTGTAGGTAATGTAGTTTTTTTTTTTAATACATTATATTTTGAAGGACCCCTTGCAATTAAACCATGGACCACTAGGGGTCCACAGACCCCTGGTTCAGAAACACTGCTGTAAGATCAGATGCCACTCTTTTCCCCTCCTCTTTGGAAACACTGCTCTGAGGGGGGCCGAGGCTGCAGGAGGCCATGATAATGAGCTCTGCACTGACTGATGGAAACAGCTATGGTGTCTGCCTGTGATCAGCAGAAAGCACAGATGTAGGTGGAGGCTGTGTAGCTATAACATAATAAACCCCAGAATTTAAAAAAAAAGCTGCATTTTAAGGGCCCTTTTCTTTAAAGAGACAATCTGGCATTTCTCTTTGGACTGAGGGTTTAATAGAACTTCTGTTCTTCTGCCCTAGCCCCTTCAAACAACATTAGAAGCAAAGAAAACTGGTTTTGCAGGAGTTTGACTGAACTCTACTGATTCTTGTAACCACAGGTAGAGCTGGCAGATGACGCCCAAAGCAGTATGACAGAAGTCCCTGCTGCTTCTGGTGATGGGCAGAGCTTCAACATGGAGGACACAGATGAATCCTGGGAACAGGATGACATGGATTCAGACGAGGACTGGAAGCCTGACAGGACAGCTTCGCTGGCTAAACAGAGAGCCAGAGAGGAAGGCGACAGTGAAGAGGAGGGGGCAGATGATGATGAAGATGAAGATTATCCTCCACACGCTCATAAAAACAGTGAGCTCTGCACGGACTGTGGAAAGTTTTTCAACAAACTGAGGCAACACATATGCGAGCACAAGACTAAACCCTATTCTTGCAACTCTTGCGGAAAAAGATTTGACACCGATCATGCTTTAAGTCGTCACAGCAGAATCCACGATGCAAGCTACGAGTATCTGTGCAAATACTGCCACGCTACATTCAAAACAAAGGCAGACAAGCTCTCACATGAGCAGAGCCACCTGACTGAAGGAAAGCCTTACAAATGTCCTGACTGTTCAGAGGCGTTTAGCTCAAACAGAGAACGCAAAGCCCACATTCAGGAGCACCGAGGGCCTCCACAGTTAAAATGTGAGTTCTGTGGGATTGAATTCTGCTGGCCGCTCGCTCTCCGGAGACACTTAGCTGTGCATACAGGAGAGAAACCGCACAAGTGCTCAGTTTGTGAGCGGCGCTTTAACCAGGCGAGCCACCTAAAATCTCACATGCGCCTGCACACAGGGGAGAGGCCTTTCAAGTGTCAGCATTGTGACCAATGCTTTAATCACAACGTGAGCTTGAAGAGTCACGTCCAGCGTTACCACACAGACGCTACTAAAGGAGAACTGAATTATGGCAATAATGAAACCTCCACCTCAGATTCAGGGCTTGGGAACATAGAGGTCAAACAGGAAGGAGGAGAGACAGGAGGGCCACAGTTTGTATCTAAACCTAAATGGAAAAAAAGGGGCACAGGGCGACCTTTAGGAAGGCCTAAGAGTGGTGAATCAAGGACTGCAAAACAACGGGGCAAGAGGTCAAAGAGAGCACAATCCAGTGCAGAGAGTGACGATGAACAGAGTGACATGTCCTGGGATGTCCTTGGATTGGTGAAACAGACCAGCAGTGGAAAGAACAGCAGACAAAATACTGGTAAGAGCCCAGCAAAGCGCAGAGGAAGACCAAGGAAAAATCCTGAGATCTATTGTTGAAAAGACGAAAAAAATAAATTCAATTTAAAAACTGCAAAAAGAAGTGATTTTTTTTTTTACAACGGACACAAACTGGATGGATGTTTATGACAATAACATTCATTGGGGTGAGATAAGCAGGACAGATGATCACATCTGATAATGATTATGTTGCTGCATTTCATGGATTTTTGATCTAATATATGAAAATGAAGTGTTCATTTATTTATCAGCTGCATCCTGCTTAGAGGAGAGGTCCGTCTACTTTTCCTGTGTATCTAGATATTGACAGATATTTATTGTCATGTGCACAACTATTACATAAAATAATCAGAGCCAATAAAATTCTTAAGTAAAAGTTCTTTTACAGAGATGTGTTAAATTATGTCTAAAGAAACACATAATTCATAGGAGACTGTAAATAGGGTGTGTGAAGCATAAGAGATTGTTGGATGGAGAGACAGAGCAGCTCTCATTTGTTGGCTGTGTATAAACAGTAATAATATGAGAACTGTAGCCATCACAGTCAGTGATGGACCTGGTGCAGACCACTGTGACTGGCCATTGGGCTTCATTACAGAGCCCAAAGATCAGGTAAGTGCAGGGAAGGACCAGTCATCACAATGCTGAAGAGTCTTTAAAACAGACATTTCAGTAGAGATAAGCAGTTTTTGTTGCCATCATGGATGACATCATTTTACACAACGCACGTAACATTGCAAATGTGAAAACAAACCTTCAGCACAAACCGGGACATGCTTTGTGTCAAATCAAGCACACACATAAGTGTAGCTCCCGCCTCTCTATTACCTACTTCAATCTGCAGGGACATGGGCTCCGCCATATGTCCAATCCATCCATTAACTACTTATGTTATTTATTTTTTCTGTTTCTCTCTCTCTCTCTCTCTCTCTCTCTCTCTCTCTCTCTCTCTATCTATCTATATATAAATAAATTACTAAATATAAAAAAAACTAGTTAATTATACAGTTAAGAGTTACAGTACATACAGTATGTGTGTGTTTTTTTTACAATAGTGATATTGATATAAGGTACAGTTCACATCTAATCCCCCAAATGTTAGCAAATAGAAGGCTTAAATAATAACATGATCAAGTGATTATGTTAATCTTTCAAACAAATATTTTAATTGTGGTTATTACAGAACATGAATACAACGTGTGTGTGTGTGTGTGTGTGTGCAGTAAGCCTGCCCACCAGAAGACACCTTTATTAAACACAGTACAGACTCCCAACACAGTGTTGGCTCAAAAGCACATAGAGAAGCATACGTAAAGACCGGTGGTCGTGTCATCACCCATCAGAGATCTTTCTGGATGAGAGAGGGTAATCATGAGCGTCACAGTGGCCCGAGGACATGTGTGACTGCTACAGAACAGGGAGTCCCTGGTCTGGAGATGTGTAACAAATGACTGTAATAATTGGTTTCTTATTGTCAGATTTAATGGTCAGTATTCTATTAAGTATATTTTATTTAGAATGCAGTTAAAGACTCATTACACTATCAAGCTGGTAACAGTAAGAACTTGACCTGGACTTATCTTTTTGGTGACAAACGTTTTATTGTGTAAACACTAGGATATAAGCATAGATGGAAAGAAGTACAAAAAACAAGACCAACTTCCGGTTTGGTACATCCGGTTTTGTACTTCCGGTATGGACACTGAAGTCTGCAGGCGGGTAATTCACACGCATGCAGGAGTTAGCGTGAAAGCCAGAAGCAGTTAGCTTCCCGCTTCTCGCAAACATAAACCTCGTTTTTCTGTGTCCGAGTTGAAGTCAGGGGATAAACTTCAGTCCAGGATGTGCTCCGTCCTCAGATGTAAGTCTTGGCGCCGCAGCGCTCATCGGTTCAACTTACCGGAGGACCCGGAGAGGAGGCTGCAGTGGGTTCACTTCCTGCTGGAAGTGAATGAACATCAAGTGAAGGAGTCTAACTGGACTGATATCTCCATCTGCCGTGAACATTTCACTGAAGACTGTTTTAAAAACGTGTCTCCTGTCCCCGGACTGCCCCAGCTCCAGCGCGGTGCTGTCCCAACGATCCCAGCAGTGAAGTCCGAGCCGGAGGAGCCTCCTGTGAGCGGGACATGTGAGGTGAGTGTGCAGCATGGTACCTGACCATCAACGCTGTCTGATGGTCAGAACTTACGTGAATAAGCTGCTATCCGACAAGAATTTAGACTTAACCTGATAGCCTGGTCGATCGGCACGTTTTTTTCCGACTTTCCAACCGGAATGCAGATAAGTCGGAGATGACGTCACGTCCATTTCCCAGTTCCGAGGTAAATGGAAGGCAGCGTTAATGAACTCCACATCAATATTCAAGTTTGGGTTAATATCAAAGACTGTATTGTGATTTGTGAGTTTGTTTTCAACAGATTGCTTATAAAAAATGGGATTATCAGTGCTTTTTAGCACTAAAAATAACTAGATGAGTCTGCAGCTTGATTATCTCTGAAAGCTCCACTGCCTAAATGTATATTGAAAAAATATTTAAAACGACTTTTAAAATCAACTTATAAGAAATGGTATATGAAAAAGTTAAATAAAACATTAAAAAAAAACCCACAACATATCAATGCCACAACAAAAGTAAAAACAAAAAAAATCGGAAACAATACAAAGATGAAAAAACACAATGCTGATCCATTCTTATTAACTTGTCTACTTATTATTATTTTTGTTACTTTAGAAGATACTGCAAAGTCCTAAAAAATTTGTTATTTTAAAGGTTTAATCTCTTTCGAGCAGGGGTGGGCAACTGTGAGGCCCATGGTAATGTTATCCTCAGTGACAGGGGGCCTCATTGTTGAAAGTGGAACAAGAAACTTGTGACTTTCAGATATTTAGGCAGGGTTCACTACACACATAAGGATTTTCTAAATCTGAAGATATTTTTTTGTATCTGTTAGAGACCCCACACATGAAGATAAAAAAAAAAATCAGGCATTGAACATTTTTGAATTGTATTGTGTGTTGTGCTCTCAACACGGCACACTACACACACAACCATTCTGTTCTACCACTGATCTAGACTCTGGTCCTCAAAGACAGAAATCTCACATGATCAAATGTGATCAAATAAACATGACAAAGAAGACGCATAGCAACAACCATAAACATCGTCTATGGCAACAACTGGAAAACACAACAAGCAACATGGGAGAGGACATACGAGAAGCGAGAAAGATGGTGGTCTTTGGACTATTTTTGGGGGGAAATCAGGAACTTCATAAAAGAAAAGACTGTAGAAAAACCCTGGATTCTGGATTAACATGTGAGCTGGTCCTATGAACAGTATGTTTCAGGTCATCCATGCTTTTTTTTATTTACACCTGCTTCCTTGTTCCACTGCTCACCTCTTGATTGGCTCTGTTCCTCATCACAGTTCGCGGTGTCATGACTTAGGAGTCGTTGGCTTTCCCCACACACATGAAAATTTGTCATTGTAAATATTGAACAGGTTTAGTATTTGATTGTCGGTCTCAAACAGTTTGGTGCTGATTATCAGAAGGGGGAAGTCGAGACATAAACAGCCCAATAATCTTTATGTGTGTACCACGCTTTACTAGTTGTTTATTTTACCAACAGGTAAGTTTTTATTTTAACAAACATATAGCAATCCACAGGGGAAATTTTAAAGAGATAATTCAACTATATTTTCTTGCTGTTTCTTGTTATCATGATATCTTTTGTCATGTTTCCTTCACTCAAATACATTTTTTGATCTCTCAAATTAACTAGAAGGCCATATTGAGGGAGTAGGAGGGCCAACAGTTGCCCCCCTCTGCTGTAGATGATCAGATGCAGCTCTTTGTCCCTATCCTTTGGATGCTTTCAGATTTAAGGGGGGTGAGGGGGCTACAGGAGACTATGATAATGAGCTCTGATTGACATACATTGTAGAGGCATAGCGCATCTATCTGTGAACTGTTTAGCTTAAAGAGTATTGTTCTTAAAAGGTGTTTGGTAACATTCTCAGGGGATGATGAACATGGCACAGGAGAGAGGCGATTACATTTAGGTGGTGATCTGAACCCTGGAGGATCCAGGATTTTGATGTATCTGTTAAAAGGCAGTTTTCTGTGTTTTGACAGTGACTTGCTTGACAATGTTGTAAATGACTGACAGAGGTTTTTGCTCAATCGGGAATTCTCGTGATTTTAAACGATCCTTTGTTCTGATGTTTGATCAAAACTGATGAACCTGTAAATGAAACCAATGAATGTAAAATGTGCTTATCATGTTCTGCGCCCCTAACAGATCTTTTTCATCTCTTTCAGGAGCTCAAAACCGATGATGACCCCAAAAACAAAGATCTCTCTCACACTATTTGTTTAAGTCATGGTGAAAACTCCCCAGAGGAAGAAGTGGAGGTCAAAAGCAAAGATGACCACAAAAACAACGATCTCTCTGAGACTATTTATGTAAGTGATGAAAGCTCCTCAGAGGAAGTAGTGGAGGTCAAAAGCAAAGATGACCACAAAATCATAGATCTCTCTGAGACTATTTATGTAAGTGATGAAATGCCCTCAGAGAAAGAAGAGGAGGTCAAAACTGCTGAAGACCCCAAAAACAATGATCTCTCCGACACTATTTGTTTAAGTGATGATGAAAGTCCCTCAGAGGAAGAAGAAGAGGAAGATTATGACAATAATGTAAATTCTGATGATGACTGGAGCCCCACTGAAGACATTTTGTTAACTGAAGGTCACTCAAGCTCGAGTGAATCTGATGGTGAAGAGGAGGAGGAGGAGGAGGAGGAGAAGCAATCCCCACGTGCTGGATTTAAAAGGCTCTGCACAGACTGTGGAGCCTTTCACTACTCTGTGAAGTGTCACATTTGTGAGCACAAAGTTAAACCCTTTTCCTGTGCTATCTGTGGGAAAAGATGTGTTACTGAGTGGTCTCTGAGAAATCACCGCAGGATCCATGAAGAAACTTACCAACACCCTTGTAAATACTGTAACCTGAATTTCCAAACAAGGGTGGACAAACTTAAACATGAGAACAGTCACAAAAAAAGTAAAAGTCCCTACAAATGTCTCCACTGTCCAGAGACCTTCTCCAGCCTTAAAAAACGAAGAATTCACCAGTCACAACATGGAGGCCGAGAGCTGATCAAATGTAAGGTTTGTGGGCTTGGATTTTACTATGAAAACCAGCTTCTCAGACACTCTTTGGTCCACACGGGAGAGAAACCGTACAAGTGTTCAGTTTGTCAACAAGGCTTTAAACAGGCAAGCCACCTGAAATCCCACATGCGCCTTCACACAGGAGAGAAGCCCTATAAGTGTCAGCACTGTGGCAAAAGCTTTAATCACAACGTGAGCCTGAAGAGCCACATCCAACGCGACCACAGGTCAACCTCTGGGACAAAAAGTAACAACGAGAGACAAAAGCAAAACCATCCTGCAGATGCTGGTATCAGTTGCAATAGTAAAGGCTCAGACTCTGAGGAGGACGATGAAGAAAGACAGCACAACAGAGAAAACAAGGTGCAGGAGATCACAGAAGTTGCAAAGAGAAGAATGAAGTGCTCAGGTAGACCAAAAGGTCGACCAAAGAAAAACAAAGTTTCAAACAGTACAACAAAATCCCAAGGTGAAAAGTTAAAGACAACCCTGTCAAACGGTGAGAAAAGTGTGGGTGAGCGGTCAGACAGACGGCAAAGGGAGATTAAGAGGAGGGCCAAAAAGTGACAGTGATGATGACTTTGACCCAGAAACAAAGAAAAGCAGGTGTAGCTGATAAAACTTTGAGGCAGACTGAAGAAGACTCAAGAGGCTTGAAAAATGATCTTCCTGACTGGATAGAGAAATGATGTCTGAAAGAAACCAGCGAAATTGGATGGCTGCAAAGGTGTTGATTGCTACAGAGTAAAAGCACATGATGCCAGGGCCCGCACAATATCAAAACAGTACTCAGATACTTCAGCTCAGTCTAAAGGTTTCAAGTTATTTGTAATTGTCATTCTGATAATGTTCACTATGGTAAATAAAGATCTTAATTGATGCTATAGAGACATTCAGACCCAAAATGTCAGCTGTGATGATGATGCCATCCTGGTATCCCATCATCAAGCATGCACAAACTCAGGGAACCATCCACATCAAACTCCATCATTTTTCTTTCCTCTAGTTTAAGTAACATTAAATGATAACACACTAAAGACATTAGATTATGTTATTATGTTTTCATGGTCTTTGCCCACTTCAAACCCAGAGAAGTCCAATTAAAATGGCTGGTTTGATGTTAAATGATATAAAAAATAGTCATCACCATAGAGATTACCTCAAATTTATACCATCAAACTGACAAGATTTCCATTGACCAGTTATTGTTGTTATTCTCTTAGAGGTTTAAGAGCAGCTGGTTGTCAAACCTGAGGCAGTGACAGTTAAAGGGATGATGAAGCAGAGAGAATGAGAAACATGAAGAAATGAGAAAACGATGGAAATGATTAAAACACGTCACTTTTTAAGTGAATTAAAGTGTTTCACTGTTTCTTACCGTCAGTATCAATTACTAAATGTTGCTCTCTGCCACTCAGTGGGTGGAAATGCCAGTCTAGTGTCCACATTGTGATGTCAGTTCTTGCCCCCCATGAGGCTTTTTGAAACACAAATACACTTTAAAACAACAGAGCAAATGGATAGTGCTACTGCATGGAGAATTTTCCCTCTGCAAGCTGCACAACTGCAGTGATGTACAGAGGGATTCATAGAACAGTAAGGGTTGAACATGAGGCCCACTGATGTTGGCCGCTGGGCTTTAACCATCTAAATGTAATCAGATGTGATGGTTGGAGAGGAATTGACCAGATCAGAAAATAAATCCACAAACACAAAGAAAAAAAAAAGTCCTATAAAAAAGAAAAGTACGTAAAAAAGATGTATCAACAAATTAAATAAATGAAGAAAACAAGATCAGAGTGCAACAGTGCCAAACACAACTACAAATAAAAATGACAAATCAGGCAACAAAAAAGTACAATACTACTGAAGAGGGATTAGATTATGTTTAATCTGTTCGGGTTTTCTCATCTTTGTTATTGAGTTGTCAATATGTTGTGTTTTTTAATATCCTGTTGAGTCTGCTGACTTGTGCTTTCTAATTTGAGTTTTTCCATGATTTGCCAGTATTTAGTTTTGGTGGTTTTCGACTTGTATTTTGCAGATCTGTATGTTTTTACTGATTTGTTGTCACTAAATTTCTCAAACATTTGAACTTGTTCTCTACTTCGTTGTTGTAACTGATCTAACATGCAAACTCTGGATGAAGAGAGCTGTTCAGTTTCATTTCAGTATTTGTTCTAGTCAATACTGGACATGCAGCAAAGGCCGAGGACTCAGTGAGTCATGAGGTGTTTGGGAAATAATCAGACGTCCTCGTTATTGAATATTGGGTGTGAAGTAGACACTGGAACTGGTGGACAATGTCAGTGCTGTTGTCATGTTTTAAAATTCTGGTCTTTACATTTATACAAAAGGTTTACAGGATGGTAAAGGTAGAGGTTAAAAAAAAACAGTACAGTCCGTGCTTGTCTTCATTGTTTCCTCTGAAGTGACACTACAATTTCCCTTTTTTCAAAATGATCAGTCAAGTTTCAGATTTATTACACTCCAATACTTGGTTTACATAAATAAAAGAGTTTTGTTTCAACTTCAATATGAGTACTAGTGTCTTTTTCAGTCATGTTCTTTTATCTTATTCCTCACAGTGGAAACACAAAGATTCTCTCCAGGTTCACCTAACACAAGTTTTTAAAGTGTTTCTGATCCTCATTGATAATCAATGCCCAATTATCAGGCCTGTACAGTTTTGTAAAATTGAGCCCATTTATTATGAAGTGTTATATTTACATTTCAGTTGACAGTTTTGTATTGATTTTCTGCTTTTCAGACAAAAATTGAATTTCACTTTTTCATGCTCCAGAAATTGGCTTGCTGAAGCTTGAAACTGCTTTGTGATAAAGCTGGGGACTCATCACAGTGAGGAGAGGTTAGTTATGGCTCTGTTACACTTCAATAATAATGCATTTATTCCAGGGACTCTTTCTTTAGTTCTTTTTTATCTGCTGTCAGAGGTTTCACTGCAGCATTATTAGTCAACCTTGATTAATGAAATCTAAGTTATGAAATATATAGCAATGTTACAAACGTAATGCTTCTGAATTCACTGATTTTTGTTTAACTGTTAAATTTTAATTTGGGTTCAGGGTCTCATATGGCACATAACTAACACGAAAACTGTCTTTATCCCCAAATCTCAACACTCAGGAGTTATCTTTTAGTGTTGTGCAGTGATAATCCATATGATTAGGAAGAAGTGTGCTTTTAAAAAAACTCATCACATTTTCTCACGTATTTGATGTTTGAACTCTTTTAAAAAGGCCTGAATGCTCTGTACTTACAGTAATTACATTAACACCAGTAAAACCAAAACACTCTCATTTTAACCCATTATTACTGATTTATTTAATCAACTGGCCCTGCAGCATGAAATCATGTGGTATAAAATGTGTTTAATTTACAGGCTAGGCTTCACATTTTTAACTCTTCTATTATTATTTTTATTATTTTTGCAGTACAAAAAAGATTATTGTGAGGTCTTGGAAATGTATACAAATGTATGTATACAATTGACTTCTCAAAGATGACACAGGACAAGAGAGGAAATGAAGTTAGTCCACTTTTGGGACACAGTTTGTTCAGTGGGACATTTTAAAGCTGAAACAGCCCATTAAAAGCAATACGATTATTTTTTCCTCTGTTGATAACTGGCTTGTCCCAGACCGTGTAATCCCTTAAAACATGTCTCGTGCCTTGTCTTATTATTCTGCTCATAAATGACATAAACTACAGGCTGCATAGAAGAGGGGGAAGCTTTAATATCTGTTTCTCAAAGTGGATTATTCATAAAAAACAAAAAAATGTGCTACTAAAAAAAAACTAATAAGTAAATAAAACCTGTCCCCTGTCAATGGAGCTTTTGTGGACTGAGTGCATTCACAAAACAATTTTCACTTAGTTATTATTCTGTAAAATAGAGTGTTTTTTGTGTCTGAGATCTTACCCCCATGCTTGCTTTTAATCCTTTTCATATATCACTATTTATAAAGTTGTTTCAAAATCCTTTCTTTTTTTGAATAAGGTATTTTTTATTGTTTTTTTTTTACATAATACAGAGCAAAAAAAAACCCCAACTTTGAATTAACAGCCAGACAGTATTACAGATGTAAAAAAAAATATTTTATGTCTATCTATCTATCTATCTATCTATCTATCTATCTATCTATCTATCTATCTATCTATCTATCTATCTATCTATCTATCTATCTATCTCTCTATCTATCTATCTATCTATCTATCTATAATAATAATAATAAAAAAAATAAGAATTATAAAATAAATACAATAAATCAGGCAGATAAATCAATAATAGTTACATATATATATATAAAAAAACAGACACATAAACAGATGTATATTACATGCATAAATTGCCAGGTGACATTTTCAACAAATGTTATAAATGGTTGCCAAGTTTTATGGAATTTTCTGGTACACCCTCTGATTCTATATCTTATTTTCACAAAGACACATTACCTCCCTTATCCGCTGACCATATGATGGGGGAACAGAGCCCTTCCATTTGGACAGGATGAGTCTTTTGGCTAAAAGGGAACAAAAGGCGATCATAGTTTCTTGACCTCTGTTGACAGAACTGTTTACCGGCATCACACCAAACAATGAGATCAATTCAAAATCCTTTCTGTTTCTCTTTGGTTGTTCTTTTGGAGAAACTCCTCTTCCATCTGTCATGTAAATAGTGAGTGTGGCCAAGTCTGAGGCTGCTTAGCGGATTATCCACAGACAGTGTTATTTAAAACAGTTATTAATCGAAAGGCTTTTTTAAAATTATTATTATTCAATTTCACACACATTGCGTTGTTTCTAAGTCTGCACTGGCTCGGTTTAAAGTCAGTTTAAATAATAAGCTTTGCATTAACAGTTTGTGTGAATAATTACTGTTTGAATGTTAGTGAACCAAAAAAGTAACAGAATCAACTTTTGAGCTGTTTTAATGAAATTGGCAAAAGAACAGGACAAACGATTTATAGGAAACTCAGGCTGCTCACATATGTCTACAGAATATATTTTTAAAGTTTGAAGTTGAAGCCAAAAATTCACCCAGTTATTAGATTTTTTTTTGGCATGGCCATGAATTCTTAAAAACCCCAATTAACATTTGTGGTGTTAAGGATTGTTTAATTACTGGGGGTTTTATTTTTCAGGATTTAGGGGAGCATTTTGTTATTTGCAGCACAACACTCTGCAGGACAACAGAAAAACTGCCAAATACCAACAGTACCCCAGAATTTCTCTGTAAGATCAGAAATAATCCCACATTGTGTTCTGATCATTTCAGACAGTGCTTTGGATCATTTGAGATGTAGAGTTTAGTTGTGCTCAGGTAGTGTGTGATGTGTCCAGGTATACTTTAGTAATAATCTCTTGTCACAACTACCTGATAACTAATGTTTTAAATCAAATCTGTAAGTAAATTATGTGCTTTAATTTCAATATACAACTGAAGACTTTAAAACTCCCAGTATAACGTAAAGATTGTCAAAGTTATTGAAATTATAGTTATAAAGGAAATCAAAACAGACACATTAGGCATTTAGTCCTAATAAAAATATTGAATTATTTTAAGACATCTCAAAAATATGCTAGGTATAATTTTTTAGGTAATGAAACAAATTGGCAAACAATCACAATAAGTATTACAAGTTTAGTTCAGAAAAATGACTCCCAGGTGAGTTTAAAAACATGTTATCATTATGTACTACATGTAGTATAAAAAAAAAAGTACAGATTCTTGGGGAGACACTTAAATAAATCCATTAGTAATTATTCAATACACAGTAAAATCTACATAGGCAATATCACCATCAGACTTGATATTAATTGTTTGAATGTTGTTTGAAGCATTTTGTAGAGTTGGTACTGAGACTCTCATTCAGTGTTATTGTTGACGCTTTTGACTTTGTAACATGTGATAGTGTGATTATTGACCTGTACTTCTATGTAGGATGGGGACTGCACTCTGAATATATTTTAAACTACTTAAGTGTAAAGAGATTTGGAAAAAGAGCTGGAAAGAAGTTAAGAGCACAAAACAAATAGAAGTGCTGCAGTTTTTATAAGCTTGTGACGTCTCTTGATATTATTCCAGTGACGTGGGACAGGTTGTATATTGAAGTGTCACCTACACATTCAGAGTTTAGACAGAAAAGCCCAGAGTTAAAGATCCTACAGTGACACTTCCGGTTCATCATCCTTACACTTCTTTCACAGCAAATCTTTCTCAGCTAAGAATACATTTTCATGGATTTGACCCCATTCAGAGTATAATTAACTCCACACTAGCTGAAATTTTGCAACACTAAAATTTGAGCTCTTCTCAATTTGCTGTATAAGTAAACAGTTGTTTGTCAAATTATTTCTGGCATTAGTAGACATATATGTTGTGCCTTGGGATTTCTGCTTGATCCTGAAAAACACACATCATTTATTGATATCTCAACATTTTTGCTGCCTAAACCATCGATCTGCCTTGTCCACACTCCCATTACCAACCTTACAAAACCCTACAAGATAAAAACACACCACCAGATGTCATCCTTGTGCAACAAATAGTGACCAATTTTACCATCACATCTCCGTGTGAACTGTCTCTGGACACCTACTTTTACACTAGTGATACCTCCAAAGTTAAATAAGTTCTCTCTTCCGTTTTTCTCCGCTTACAACATTTCAGGGATTACTCTCCTGAGAGCAAGCAGGCTTAAGAGCACTATCACTACCTGCTCTGGAGGTGACCTTCTGGTCTTGCAGATTTCCTAAAGCCCCCCCTCGAAGAGTGTGTAAGCATTAAATTTAAGCTAAGATTCTCCTGACAGAGCCAGGTGCTGATGCCTGCAGAATAGGTGCACACTATCACTTGAGTCCCACAGGCATCGTTTCAGCTGTTTTCTCTCTCTTTTCTCTTTATTTTTGTAGGTCATGGCTGTATTTTTTCTCTTTAATTTTCTCTCTGATGCTCCCAGTCTGCAGGTCTTTTGAGATGTTGTCCAATGCCCAGAGCTGTTACTTGCTCAAAGGAGACCTTGGTATTTCACAGGTAGAGTGAGTTGAGTTTAGCTGGTAACCATTCCTGGTGCAGGTCAGAGAGACAAAAGTGAAAAAAGGAGGACTGATCTTAGAAAAGGAAACGTATCTTTGCCTGATCCTCCTCTCTTGCTTTTATGGTTTCTGCACTTGCTGTAGAAATCAGATTTGAAAATTGGCTTCCCATTCAGGAGCTCAAATGTCTACAAAATGTCATAAGCCAAACAGATAGGAATCCACCTGGGCCAAATGACATTTTCTCGCTTATCGACTCCCAGGGAATATAACCTTTTTTTTATTATTGGCCTTTGGACTGTTTGCCTGCTCTGTGTTTTTAAATGAATCTCTCATCGGTGACAAGGTTTATTTAACCCTTTGAAGAGTGAGACAGTGTCTTTCTATTTCAGTTATACAGGATTTTTAACATGATTTAAAAAAAGTTCTGGAGAGGCCATCTACTGGAGGTTTTGTATGGTGTCATCATCTGCAGACCAAGCCCAAGTGGCATTTACCTTTGGTGGATCATCCCTTTAAAAAGGACTTAGGGGCCGTTTACATAGCGCCGGAAACGGTCAAATCCGATAAGTTTTCATCGCGTTTTGGCCTCGCGTCTACATGGAAACTCGTTGAAAACGGAAACTTTTGAAAACAGGCTCCAGGGTGGAGAGTTTCCAAAACGCTCTCCATGCAGCCCCGTGTAAACCCGTATCAGAGCGTTTCAGGGTGAAACGCTGGCATCACCGTATGCGCAGTACTCTTTCAGATGAAGGCTGCGCGCGCATACCAGGAACAACACTTCGGCCGTCTACCGAGTAACGTGTGAGCGTCTTACCCGGCTTGGTTTGTTATCCAATCAAAACCATCCAGACAGATTTGTTGTCTGAACTGATTTGTTGTCCAGAAAAGAAACTCCTGCGTCTCTGTGCGTCTATTCACCACTGTTGTTTGTGAAAGTTTTTCTTCTTTGTTCGTGTGTTGTAGCAGAGCTGCCTCTCTGCCCACCTACACCGCCATCTACTGAACCGGCATGCATACTACAGTGGATTAACTCGTCTCCGAGCAGAAGAATTCTAAAAAGCAAAGGACAAATCTTTGCGTCTTTAAGTCAGGAGTATCCATGTAAACGTAGCCTTACTGCAGCCTAGCATCTTTTTGCATGACTTCCTGATGAAGGCTTGATCCTGAAATGTGTCGTTTTTTCAGGTCTACATAACCATACCATTAAAATAAAGGCATTTTAATATTATAAAGGATAAAGAGGGTACCATGGAGTCTCTTCTTTTTGCTTCAATTACTTAATTTATTACCGGTACGTACCGAACCGTGATTTTTGAGTACCGTTACTGTCTTGTTTTTATCATTGTTATCTTCAGTCTTCAAAACTGTACACATAGCTTGGCTGGTTTAGGGTGTACCCCACCTTTCACCCAATGTCAGCTGGGATAGGCTCCGCCCCCCCAAGACCCTAAAATAGATAAGTGTTCTAGATGATGATGGATGGATCTATATGGTATCTTATTGGCCTGTACTACATAAGTAACCCTTGACAAACAGTAGTAGTAAGTAGTAGTAATTTACTACTTCTCTACAAACATTTTCAAGAACTTATTTAAAGCTTTTTGTATTTTATAAAGTCACTTATTTAAGTTTGTAAAGTCATGTTTTTGATCTTTCATAGGGAACTCGGAGCTGGTGATCAAAAAGTGATCATTCACTCCACCCATTAGTTCTGTTATCTGTGAAAGGACAATGTTCACCTGGATTTTTTCTGATAAATTTAAAGTTACAGAAATAGCAGTTTCCTACAGACACTAATTCATCTTTAGCATCAATAAAGAAAAGTAATAGTTCAGCCATAAGATGTTTTATGTTTGTAATGTTTATCGATGGTTGTATACATTTCTAGAGCAAGCCTGGGCTTGTCTTAAGGCACACCATTGTGTCCTGCCACACCATTTGAGAACCACTGATCTGTAGTAAAATGAACTCAGACGTGTATGAGTGAGGTATTAATCCTCTCAGTAAATGGATGGAAGCTGAAAACTCCACTCTTTCAAACTCAAAGTTATTCCTCTGTTTATGTCTTCTGTAAAGTTTGACTGCAGTGTGGTCAGTCATTGATTTAGTATGGCCTTGCCAGACTTTTCACAGGGAAGACAGAGTGCTGTCATACACTATTTATCAATCACACCACATTTGTATTCTGATATTTACCTCACCCCCTCGTCCCTTCACCCCCTATCCGTGCTGAATTACCCCCATCAATGGTGCAATCACTTGTCTCTAGCTATCCAGCCTGGCAGACTGGCAAGTATCAGTTTTCTCTCTGCATCACAGCAAGCATGGGCAGTCTAAAACAGTGGGGACGGAGCGGTATGTCAGGGATGTCAGAGAGTTTTCTCCTTGACTTGGTAGACGTGTTTGATCTCAGCCAGAGATGTACATACATTTGAGGGAAAGGGCAAAAAAATCCATTCTGTTGTCAGTTTTGAATATATATCCACATTTGAAAACAGATTTCTGACACCCTCCACAAAGTATATTTTGGAGGTGCATAAAACTGCTTGAGAATGATTTTATTTGCAACACTGATATAGTTGCAAAACATTCATTAAAACTTCAGTGCAGCAAGTTTAAAAAAATAAAGTTTTGTTTCACTTCTGTGTTATTGTTGCCCGTGTTGACAAAAAGTCATGATTACTGTTTTTTTTGTTCCAGATCTGTGAATTTCGGTTTTATTCTTTGAAGAAACGTCTCCTCCTGCTTCCCTTAAACCAACAACAGAAACAGTTACAGAGAAACTTAGCAGGGGTTGGATGTAAACAAAGACTGTTTGCTCTGTAAGCTGTAAAAGGCCTCGTGTGGATCAGCTTCTGTGACATTCATGTAAAAGAACAATCTAGATGTTGTTCAGTCTCTGTCTTTGGACCTGAAATTGAGTCTCTTTTATGTCCTGAAAAAAATGAAAAAGATTTTTAAGAAAGCACAAATTAACCTAAAACATCAAGAGGTGTCATCCAGGGTTTGTGCATTGTTTGCTTACCCTAAAACGAGCCTGTGTTCTCTGTCTCAAAGAAGGAGGTCAAATTAGGAGGAAAGGAGGAAAAGAGATAACATGAACCTAACCTGCTCAATTATTTCCCCTCATTTATTTTTTATTCATTTGCTGGGTTTTTTTTGTAAAATTATGCAATGTTTTGTATTTTGTTCAATGCATAAACCAATGCTCATTTCTCTGTTACACACATCTCTTTTCTGAGGTACATAGATACAGTTGCTGCATTATTTTTGTCCGGGGTTAGATTTCTGTTTTAAAATGTTGATTGCATTTGGCCTACTTAATACCCTGAACATAATGAGGGGCAAAAAAGATGTTAATTTGTAACACATCAGCATTATGTTGGAGAAGAAGGTATGCAGACTGAAACAGACAGTGACATTTTCATTAACTTCGTTAAGGGGCCAGTGTTTCTCAATGATGGGGTGCCACTGAAAGGGGGGGTGTGGGGGTGGGGGGGTGTAACAGTAAAGGTGAGTGGGTGCGTGGCTTCTCTGGACAGAGGTGGTGCCAGGCCACTTCAATCCTAATTGACCGTCTGAGGTGCCAATGCAAAACCTTCTGACACGGACCCAGATGCGAAGTTGCTTTTGTGATTCATAATAACTAGACTTTGTTTTACAAATACTGAAGAAACACAGTTCAGGAACTTCTGAACTCACGAGCCTCGACTAGCCGGTCTGGTGCTTTAACCACTTGACCACACAGGAGATGATCAGTAGACAGAGACTCAGTCTTTGAAGACGAACAGGAGAGGTGAGAGCGGGGATCAAACCCGCGAGCCTTTGTAAAAAAATTGTCGGAAACGGGTGATCAATCCGGAAGACAGGTCTGGAGTTCTCAGCATGAAGGCGAAGACAGTCTGACACTGACTGAGTGTGGAGCAGGGGTTTAAGTAGGTGGCTTGATTGCAGCAGAATGAGGTGCAAGTGTGAGCAGGAGCGCAGGTGAGCTGAGTTGAGCTGATTAGGCTGAAGCCGGAATGTGGCAGGCTGAGGCAGAGACTGAGATTGTGACACCTTCAGCTTTGTCTGGTCATTTGTCTTGTATGACTTTATGTTTAAGTCTGTAAGTGAAGCTGTGTTTCAAAAGTTTTCTTTGAGCTTCACTGTGGCACTTTTCTTCAGTTTGAACTTTCATGACTCTGGACATACATCTACTCGGTGAGTCTTTAAATAAATATACCCAACTCTTTTAAACGTTGCCTCACTGATTCTCAATCAAACTAGGGTCAGGGTTCAACTATAAATGATTGTCAGTATTAGACATAGATATAAAATGAGGGTGTTTAAGCTTCATTAATTATTTGAGTTTCAGTTTACACACTGAAGATAGGCACTCATAAAATCATTTCAAATCAGCTTTAGATTAAGTTTGTTTTTCTTTCAATCTCAGGGTTAATTGCCACAGACTTTGTAATTAGTATCCAAGACTGCTCAACTGAAATGTTCCCCTGGTTTTTGGTTTTTTTTTTAACTATACTCCTCCAAAAAGGTATGAATATATTGTCTCGGACAGCCTGGCTAGTCAACTTAATAACAAGGTACAACTCTTAAGGATTGTGCATTTGTGGAATGAGAAACACAGCTAAGCATGTGGATAGTGACTAGAAATGTTTTCCAAAATCCCCTCTGCCCCTGGAAGAAAGCCCACGGTTCCACATTGAAGCAAGGCTGAGCATCGGTCTTCACCTAATAATGCTGCCATTCTTTGGACCAGAACACCAGCTTACAGTTGGTGCATATTTTTTGGGTGCTCCTCACACATTTTGCTGTGCTGCTCATCCCGCAAATGGACCATCCTTTTAAGTTGTACCTCGTTGTGAAGGTGACTCATCAGGCTTTTCAATAGCATAAAATACAATGTCAATTGTTTTTAATAAAGAGGAGAAATAAAAGACTGAAAAAACATTTTCAAACATTTTTGAGGAGTATATATTCATGCCACAGTGTTAAAGATGGAGCATGTATCATCATTGTTAGGCACAAAGTTCTTTTCTCTAGAATAGCTTATTTTTAGGAGACGAAAGAAAAACCATCTTCTGCTAAATAAATGAGTATTGTATTGTCCTGATTACAAATATTTTTTTTCCACTTTAACTTTGTGTAAGTGAAAGGTGACCAGTACCACTGTTTATAAAAAAAGGAGAAAAAAACATTCAAAATGGAGATAGGAGACTTCTGCTGGACAGTGACTACATGTGTGTTAGTAGTTTAAAAATTCCATAATTTGTCTCTTTGGTATATCTTCTCTTAAGGGCATTTGATCACCCACATCTTTTGATTTGTAACTTTAATTTGAGATACTCGATCTAAAGTCTTTGCACATTTATCCAAGCACAAAAAATGATGAGTCATCATCAGAATATTAACAGACACAAACTCACACAGCGTCCATATGCATCTGCTCTGTTATGATAAAATCCACAAATAGATAATAAAATCAAGTGACAGAGAAAACAAAGCGCATAGCAGTCAATCTCGGACATGTTTACTGAATGAATACATCAACATACGCAGAATCCTGATGCAGTAAGTTTACAACTGAGAGAAAGCCAAATACAAGACATTTGAATTTTAAACTCATGCATAATAGACATAGAAGTGGTTATGTTTTTTTGTTGGCTTTGTTATTTAGTTTGTTTGTGAGATTGTGAGCTGGAAAACACAACAAATTATGATCAGATCTTAATGAAATCAAGGAAATCAACATTAAGGAACTCTTGGTAATGGCACTAGAATGAAGTGATTTATTTGGCGGTGATGAGCATGGATGCAGTACCAGGATATTTTTATTGGATTTGTTCACATTGTAAGATTGTTCAGTTTTCCAAATTTGTATCTAGTAGCTCATTAAGTTCTCTGTGGATTTTGATGACATTTTCAAAGAGTGTTGGTCATGGTGCAAAGAAGAAGTGATTAGATTTTGGTGGTCATCTAAATTTGGATGAGGATCCAGGAATTTCTGTCATGTACTGTTAACATTACAAGAAGGGTCAGTTTTATCTTTTTCATTCATAATTTTGGATGAGAACTAAAGATATTAAACATTGCTCTGTCCTATTGTGCTCAACTGGTGAGTTGTAAATTGATATTGAGAGAGCTAAAACTTTTTTGATGGATCCCTGACTTGGTTATACTTGTTTTTTAAACTGTTTTTCTTGGGAAGCTCAACCGGGTATGATCATAGAGGCAGATACACTCCACAGACACAGATCACGTCTGCCAAACAGACATCTGCTTCATGTCCTGGATTCACAGTCATTTAAACCAAAACTTGTAATCAACGCCTGAAATGATAATCACCCTGTTGCTCACAAGTACACTACAGACATGCAGTGTGGCAGCCTGTGGTAAATCAGAGGTGACATAGAGCCCCGAGCGGCTGTGACGGTGGCAGCCCGAGACACAGACTGTTATCTGCAGCAGGCCGCTGTGTTCCTTCAAATCGACACAGGCACATTACATATCCACCCACAGCCTCGCTGCACAGTAATACGTCCCTACAGCACCCTTATACACACACTGCTGTGGTTTCATCTGTGTTATGAAATATTAATAATCCAGGAGATGAGTTTAGCTTCTATTATACAGAATACTGCATGTATTGTGAAAATATAGCAGATAAGAAGATGTCGCTTGTGTATTTTCCTGGGTTTTATCTATTCTGGGTGCATTAATCTGGATGACATTGTCAGTCTGATAGTATGGCTGGCAACACGTTAAATTTGTATATCTTTATTTAAAGATGTCATAGTCTAATTGGTTCAGTCATTTTTAACTGAGTTTTGCTCAAGTGTCTTCAAATTAACAAGTTCAACAACTCTCCTCCTCAGCTGTGTCCAACATCCCTCCCTATGGTGCACACGCCATTTTGTAGCAGTGCCAGAAATCTAAGTGATTATTATTTACAAGACAGAACAATCATCCCATATTAATGCCTTAAGAATAGATGTGAACAACTAGAGTGATTCAAAGCTTCAATGAGCAGAATATGACTTTTGCCTGCTCTCAGATTAACCAGAGGAGCAAACAGTGTGAATAAGACACACAGAAGCACAGAGTGCACAAAGAGCCAATTTAAGGCCTTGTTAAGTTTTGTATGACCTTTACTCTATTTATAATATCTTTGCCATGTAATACGGTACTTCTCTACAGAAAATAAAAAGCCCTTTGCTCTGGGACTTCTCCCTCTTCCTCTCTTTATGGTGCAAACAGCTGCCTGAAACAGCTTGTTCCCCCAGCCCCCTGAATATACCAACCAGAATGACATCATACCATTGCCATCATCATTAGTTTAAGCCAGTGGCTCAAGGTACCAAGCTTTGTGCAAAGCATAGATTGCAAAGTTCATCTACTGTTGTTAACAACATGATGCAAAGCAGCACTGATCTGACCAATTATCAAAGAGTAGAACAGTTGACCAATCAGAGAGGACTGAGCCTGCATGGGGAAGGGGACCTCAGACTGCGCCTGAATCAGGGGGTACTGAGTATTGGAATATATGAGTATATTCAACTGAATTTCTTTCCTAATTTATTTGAAGAGAGAGGACAGAATTTTCAAGAAAGAATGAGTCTCTTAAGCATGAAAGAATTGCCTTAATGCAAAAATTAACAAGTAAAATGTAAAATGTGATGAAATGTAAGTTATTGTTTAAAAAAAAAACTTTTCATTGACATAGCATCAAGTATTTGAAGTTTGTCAATACATTTTATCGTTGATAATTAATGGTTTCTTACTGTTGTTGCAGCACATTTTGATCATGGTATAGTAATGTCACTGTAAGTGGCACCTGAGGGATGGAAGGTCACAGGCATGCAGGGATGCTTTTTGGCCTTGCTAATTACTTGCAGATGGTTTTCCTGATTCTCTAAATCTTTAATGACATTATGGACTCTATAGGTGATTAAATCCCTAAGTTCCTTGCAGTTGTTCATTGTGAAATGTTTTTCATAAAGCTTTCGACTCTTTACCTATACAAAAGTTCATAAAGGGGAGACCCTTCCTACTGCCTTGGTTGTAAACCTCATTTATGCAAAACAACATCTAATTTTCATGCTCTTATCTACCGTCATTGTCTTTTTCCATCAATGTTGTTTAGGAAAAAGCTTCTGGGGAGATTCTTTGATACTGCTAAGTGGCTCTGGAGGTGCACATGTGTAACTCACTTCCCTTAGTTTGCATAAAAGTCCTCCTGGTCTTCGTAAATATGTACTTTAACCCGCTCTTTCCCTTGTTCTCCATCTGCTTAATGGTAATTATCCCCTTTGTTCGTTCCTTTATCTGCCATTTAGATTTCCCCTCTCTGTCACATCCAACCTGTAATTTTTCTCCACCTTTTCATTCATCCATCATTCCTCATCTCATGCATCTCTGCTCCCCAGTCGTGCTCTTATACTGCTGCTTTACAAGACACCACACATGCAGAGAGTAATTGGATTTGATTGAAAAAATAGACATTTGTTGGCTGGGATGCTCTGAGGCAGCATGTGTTATTAGGATCAAGGCTCGGTGTGTGTGGAGGTGTGTGGGGGTGCATACAGGCTTCAGATGAGTATGTGATTTGAAGGTCATGAGAAGGATACACCATAGGGATCATGAATATGTATAAAATATCAATCGCTGTGGAAGACAGGGTTGTCAGGCTAAATACCACCGCTGAGTACAGATAACAGCGAGGAAAGTGGCGAGATTATCTTTACATATCAATGCGGTCACACTCATACACACTTTGCATGCTAACTTGCAAAGACAATAGAAATCATTCTTTCCTGACATCAGAACAAGGTTACTCATGACTGATCTCATTACAGGGGTCAACAGTTTTATGACATGCAACTAATTTTCCACGCAGCTCCTGGATTATAGATGTAAAATGAAGCCTGTCAGAGAGGACCTTTGTAATAATTTTAAGGCCTTTATTTAAATTGACAAGATGATCACAGTTGACACATATACTGTTTCAGACGACGAAACAAAATGGCTGCTTTGAAAAGTAGTCTCACTGAGCGAAGCAAGTGAAAGATTCACATGTTGTTGCTTATTGTTCAACATCTGACGCCTCAAAATCAAACTTAAGAGGTTATATTATCATTTCTGTTGACCAGTAGCTGCTCTGTGCTCCTCACTTAAATTTAAGTGAGTGCTTGTTTGGTGGAAGCGTCATTGAAGCTGCATTTCCATCTGGGATCTGGTTTGGTACAGCACAGCTTGTCACAGTTCGAAGTGGAAAATTCTAGTTTGCATGTCCACTGCCACATGTACCCTCACTTTAGGGGGAGAGGTGAGTTGGAAAGAGAGGGTCGCACCAGTTATATTATTGAGTGACAGCAGTGCGACACAGGGCAGCAGAGTAGAGCGTGACTGTAAACAATGGCCAACAATGACTCTGTGGAGCATTGTGTCATATTGGCACTCGGCACAACAACAGCAGTGAACAATTCCTTCTAAATCAACAGCTCATTTGAATTTAATGTGGTATGTGTTTTCATTTTTGGCCCTGCTCACACAGAGACAAAAACTTTCTCAGTTTGAAAATGTGTTTCTGTAAAGACGGCATTGTTTTATTAAATGTGTCTGACCACATAAAAACACTGAAAATGCTGTAGTAGAAATGCCAGGGCTGTAAGACGCACTGTAACACTGCTGCAGACATACACTGAAACCAGAGAAGAAAACATGGAGCATTAGCATACATCATGAAAACAAGCACTGGCACCGTTCCTCGTGTCCTCTTGTTGCTCATGCTGGGGTTAGAGGAGAAGTGGATTTTGTTGTTGCAGCCGTAACAAAGCCAGTAGCTTCTACTTCACAAATGCAAGTCACCATATTTTGACATAGTTGTCAGGGTTCACGCATGTGGTTTAAGTGAGACGTGGGCCTATGATGTCATTGTTATAAGAGCTATCAGCATTTTTAGTCCACCCTTTAGGGTCGGTTTGGACCACTTGTAGGGCTGCCACAAAGTGGGATGGCACAGGTTGATTACTTGAGTAACTTCTCTCCTCATTTCTAATTCGAAAAAACATCTGTGCCAAACCGAACCAAACTGCTTGGTGAAAACGCAGCGATAGTGGCTTGAAGGCACAATACATCCCTCCAGTTTCAAATACGAGGAAACAATGAACATGAGGAAAACACGACCACCAACATTATAACATTTGAATTTAGGTGTATGTTGCTGCTTTAATTACTTCAGTCTCTCTTATGTACATCACTAAAAACATGTTTTTGAGGAAAAGAAGATAAGTGTGTAACACACAAAGAATTACAGACAAATATTCAGATTTAATTCATTTTGGCAAAGACAGCATTCAACTATGTTGATAATTTTTACAGTTGAAAAAATATATTAATAAAATGATTGACAAAAAAATGGCAAAGTGATGACACAATGTACATCAAATACATTGAAATGGTATTTGAAGACAACACACAATCCTGCTTAATATAAAATTTAAAAAAGACATTCATTTGAGCGACAATGAAAACATTTTAGATCCATCAGTTATGGAACCAAAGGTCTTACTGATATGAAGATAACTGATGGACCTTGTGAACTTATGTTGTCATATACACAAACTATATCATGTAATATCTAGAGACTGATTTCTCTGTGATGATCAACATTAAAGCAGCATTTTAAAGTGACCCAGAAACAATGAACATACAGTATGTAAAGAGTCGCAGAAATGGATAAGCTATATGAAGACTGGTAGCAGTGTTGTACAGTGACCAAAACCAATACTTTCATGATAAAGATACAAAGATCAGTGGTTAATATCAGTATCAGCACTTCAAAGTGAACAGAACTGATACCAGCATTTTAAGGTTACCAGAACAGACAGCAGCATTGACTACAATCCAACAGTTGCTTTATAAAGTTACCAAAAACAAATAGCAGCATCATAAACTGAACAAGTCAGTGGAAGCAATGTGCTTTCATGAAGTTTGAAATCAGCATTTTATGGTAAAAAAGCTGATAACATTCAGAAAGCAAAACTTATAGCAGCATTAATAGGAAACCAAAATACAAAAGTGGCATTCTAAGGTGACCAAAATTAATGGAAGCATCATAAACTGAACAAATCAATGGAAGCATCATGCTTTTATGAAGATTAATATCAGTATTTTAAGGTAAAAAACAGATAATATACAGAAAGCAAACTTATAGCAGCATTATAAGGAATCCAAAATACAAAGTAGAATTACAAGGTGACCAAAATGAATGGAAGCTTCATATGATGAACATAGTTTATCGATCGATTAATCAAAACTGATAGTAGCATTAAATGGTGACCCGGCACCATTGGCAGCATTGTAATGTAACCAAAATCAATAGCAGCATTAAAATTCAAACAACATCATCAGCAGAATTTTATAGAGCCCAATACAGTAAACTATATTAACAGATGCAGATGCTTGATTTGTTTACTTACTAAATGATTTGTTTGAATTTAGAGTATATGATTGATGATAAAACAGATTATGAGAGCTGTTTTATTTTTTTAACCTTTAGACAAAGTAAAAGCAGGTATGATTTAAAAATGACACTGTCCTGATATTTGTAATGATTTGAGAATAAAATAATGTGGCCCTTTCATTGACCAAAGATACTCATCACTGCTGAAAAGGGATGTTGAACGCACTTTACCACGGACAAAAATTTTATGGACAAAGTGAATGCAATAAGGAATGCAGTGCAGCTAAAATATGAATTCATCTTGGTTTTTATGACCCTAGGATGCTAAACTTGCATGTAAAATAGAAAGTTGATTAACTACCAGCCACGACTATGAGTATAAAATCCTTTAGCGTTGCCTCATGCTTGTTAATCTTCTTGTGAGTATTTTGAAAAGCTGTGAGTGATGTGAAAAGCTTCAATACTATTTTCTCTCAATGGCTCCTCCTCAAGGTCCATGGGTCGTTTTCTTGCAGTGACAGCCCCCCGTGATGTCATATAGATGACCTTTTTGTGTACAAACTGCTGTTTGACCGCATGCACAACAGCAGAGATGAACATGATCCATCGGGCACATTATGGTGTCTGTAGCAGGAACTCTATCAACTATGAACGCCATTAAACCAAGGGCAAAGTGGACATCCTCCTTGCTAAAGTCCATTCACACATCATATAAACGGATATATGGTGTGTTTAATGGCCTTTGATAAGCACTGTGAACTGATCATCACTGGCCTAGGATGACCTTGTCTGCACAACAGGGATTTACAATGAGCCGCACTCACATGAACTTTATTCTGAGGAGCTTCTTTTAGGTTCAAAAGTACAAATAAAACAACAGGGTTGAAATAATTTATGATCTACTCTGGCCTCAGTAATAAAAAGTTCAGAGGTTATCAAATAAACACACTTATCCTATACATACTGTATGAACTTAGAGGACTCGAGAGAAAAACCTTCATTTCAGTCTCTCACATCTCAGGCTGTCTTTACTGTTGCAGGAAAGGTTTTGCTTGAGTGTGTATCACAAACAGCATGCAGCTCCCAGTGGCATAAAATGCACTTAAAAACACATCTGTTCCACAATAAAAAAAGAGCTAGTTATGTCAAGATATAGGCAATAAAGCTTCAGGGAAGATACACAAGTTTTTAAGACCCATGTGGTGAATGGAATATCAAGTAGCTTTCATGTTCAGGTTTTCAAGGTCAGATTTATTCAGGATATGTTAACCAATACATTTATAAGTATCACTTCATGACCGCCTACATAAAACCCAGAGAAGTCTGATCACTACAGGTGGTTTGGCAAAACACAACTTTAGAAAGGTGAAGCCTGCAATTAACCACAAATTGATTTAAAAAAATCCATTAATAGAACTCCCATTTGGCCAATCATTGGTGCTATTTTTCATAAACTGAAAGCATCAAACCTGTTTGTGTGTCACATTGAAAATTAATGGGAGGAGACAACCATCGAACAGATGCCAAAAACATAGGTATATATGGTTCATCAATGTCACTTTGGATACACAAAAAATGGCAGTGTTAGTGTCTCTAAAAGTTTGATTTTGTCTTCTTCCAAAACAAAATCTAAAAGCTACATAATGACCATTATCAGAAATAAGTCTTCCTGAAAAAGACTCAAAACACATCGCTTTTAAGCTTAATTAAAGTGTTCCACTGTTTGTTACAAACAATAATTATTACTTCAACGTCGTATTTTCTGCCAAACTGCTACTCCGTCTTGCAAATTGTGATGTCAGTGTGCTCTATAGAGGCAATAATGTTGTGACAAACCAAAAGCTCCTCACAGGGGTTTGAACAATCCCCTTTCTTTATTTTGGAACACAGCAAGGTCTCTAAAGATGTTTTGAGTCAAATATTTTCACAACTATTGGGTGGATGTTTATTTAAAACAAAGTAATAGCCCTCAGAATGAATTTTGATTACCCTGTTTAACTTGTTATTTGAAGCTTAGACAAAAGGTTAGTCTGAAAGCAGTATAACGATTCAGTCTGGCCTTGGAGAGTTGCTAATACATCCTTGGGTTGTTTTTCCTTTTGTTTATTTTGTATAAAAAATTAGACAAGTGAAAATTATTCATCCCAAAGAAGTCCACATAAAGATGATTTTATTTGAAAGTTTTACATAAGAGCTTGATATAACACGTGAAAACATTGTCTTTTAAATGATATACAATGAAATATGTAAAACCACAACATAAAACAAACACACCTTACTTAAATGCGGAGAGTAAAATGCTACTGTCCTTGGGGCTGGATTAAGGGTGGTGTAAGCGGGGATCCCAGGTCTGGCTGATGTGACCAGCTGTCAGGATAAAACTCTGGTAGATGAGGGCTGCAAGTGATTCTGCTGCACTTTAGAGTAGACAGCTCTGTATTAAGATGAAGACATGAACATGTGTGTGGTAAGTTATCATTAACACAACATGTTTGTTTGGAAAATGAAACAAAAAATTGAAAAAATGCAGGTGGAATACACTGATGAGTTATGAAACACACTGCAGCACTTCTACACACATATAATCAGCCCCTCACACTGCTTCAAAGAAAATCTTGTTTTGCACCAGCCAGGACAAACAGAACTTTAGACTTGAAAAGCCCTGTGCACGCTCAAGTTCATTTTTCAATAGGGCTGAAAATTTTAGAGATTTTCACAGTTGGAAACTTTCCCCGGGAATAAAACAGGAATAAATTTTTAATTTACAAAATTGAATGTTGACAGGGATTTAAGTAAAGTCCAGGAAAATATATTTTAGTTCAACCTTGACCTTAATGACCACGGCTTCATAACAGTTTACTTAAGAATATCTATGCTATTCCTCCATCACAAGCACATAACACACTGCTCACAGCAGGGGAAGTGAGGCCATGGCCCTTCAATGCTGTGCTCATTACTCTATAACATGCACAGATAATTTATGAACCATGGACTGTTAAAGCCACACATTTGAGCCTGTACACAAAAAGTGAAGTTAAAGGAGACATATCATGCTGATGCATGATTTAATACTTACATATAATATAATAGATTTGAAAACAAGACCTTACACCCCCTTAATTTTCAAAAAATTAAATATTGTATTTTTTCTGATATCCTAGAATGAGATTTGATGCCTCTGAAAATAGGTCATTGCGAGATGTCCGCGAGATTTCAAACGTTGTGACATCACGAGGTACCTTTCTGTTTATTGGAGTAATGTGATAAAACACTTCCTCCTCTGTGATGTCTGTTAGCCCCAAACCCTCACCGAGGAACACATCCACCAGCAGCCGTATAAAGCTCCCTAGCTCACACCCACTTATTACCGGCTCTGGCCTGTAGGGGGACTCAATACACGGTCGCTGCTTTGAGCCTGCCGGAAAATACAGTAGAAGAAGAAGGACAGGCTGGCTCAACCCCTGATAGAACTGACCAATCAGAGCACAAAGGGCTGTGACGCTGCGAGGTAGCTTTAGGTCATCCTTGAGACCAAGTGTTTCAATAAGCGCTTGATAATGGCCTAAAATGAGGATTTTGAGAACGCTATTGTGGCGCAATGAAAGAACTAAATGACTTGTACTGAGGGCAGAAATGCTTTACAGGCATCCTAGTCTGGCATAGTGAAAAGGAGAAACAAGCATGATATGTCTCCTTTAAACTGATTGTTCAATAAAGTAATCAAAATTTTATGACGTCCTTCTTACAAACCTGTGGAAATGTAAAGTTTTTTGTTATATTGATGAAACAAAATGTTTATTTTTAGGTTTGGACATGATACAGTTTGTTTAAATTACCCACAATTTCCATAAATTCCCACAATTCCCATAATTCACAGGGAAAATTTCTGATTCCAATTTCCCCAGCTGAACTTCCCATGGAAAGTTTGGGGGAAGGTTCCAGAAAATACTTTGAAACCATATTTATCATTGACAATGCCAATCCAATGTTACCGTCCATGTCCCAAAAGGGATTGGCAGTCTGCTCTAGTGTTTCATTTCAAAATAGTGGATGCTCTGGCCTGATCAGTCTGTTCCACGTAGATCACTGCATGCTCTGCCTGGAGAAGAGCTGGCACACATCTCCAGAGGAACAAAATACTTACTTAAAAAAACTTAAAAAAAAAGAGAATTGATTAGAGTGATTGGGATTTGCTAGTCAGGATGTGGTGTATGCAGCATGCTTTGAGACCACATGGAAATCAGACATGGGGGATAAAGGAGAAGGGGTTACGTGGAAGCTAAATTTGAAATGATAATTCAGCACCTGCCCAACGACTTCTTCCTGCCCTGCAGCTTCCAGTTCCTCCCTGGCTCTTATTACAGGGCTCTGTGGTAAATCCTAAAGGTAAATCCCTGTCTTTTAAACCAGCCTCTGAAGCTCTCACTGAAACTCTGCGCTTGATTGTGTGTGCGTCTGTAAGCTGAATACTGTTTGAGCCGCTCTCCATATTTCTGTCACTTTAGGGTAGACGTTTGCGATAAGAGGCATAGTTATAACATTTTAGATTATGCATGTTGTTTGGGGCGGAGTGAACCATCCTTGACAAGCTGAAAACTACTTGTGGCTTTTAACAGCTGATAAAAAGAGGGAGAAAAAAACACTAAGTGGATTAAGAGCTTTCTATCGTGAAGGGGGAGACAGGCAGAATTAACACATTTTAAAATTCTCCTAAGGTTCAGCTTTTCCCATGAAGTCAGGTTGTGAAATGAAGCGCTCTCGGCTGCAGTGCGTCCTACAGGAAAATCTAAGATTATGTTCAGCTGCTGCCCAGAGCGAGGCTTTATCTGTGCTGCATGTTCCTAGTCTGTGAGGGGGTGAAACATTGCAGGATTGGCTGTGAGGAAGAAGAAAGGAAGGATCAAGATGGAAAAAGAGTATATTTATTATCTCCCCTGCAGCAGAAGGTCCCATCAGGACACCATAAAGCAGCACTGTAGTGTCATTTCTCCTGGACGGACAGCTGGACACTGAGATTGATGGGCTCCTTTCTGTATTCAGACAAAGCGCCAGGGGCGTTTAGGGCACACGTACTCTGTATCTTTGTCTCATGCACACTTTGCTCCAGCAGCTCCATCACAGTAATGGTGACACAGCGCTGAGGAGAACAAGTGAGAGGGTGACAAGTGAGGTAAAGAGAAAGAAGTTTTTTTTTTCTCTGCACAGTAAGAAGATGAGGAGGAAGGTCAGGCCTCACATGTTTTTTCATGATCACTTGATCAGTGTGAGGCAGTAATGAAGTCTCAGTGATGTGTTTCTGAAGCCATGTGTCCCCAATGTACAAACCTCAATTCCAATTAAGTTGAGATGCTGTGCAAAACACAAATAAAAAACTGATATTTGATTTAATGTCAAATTATTATACCACAAGGACAAGATTTTAATAATTAAGCTGTTAAACTTTAGTTTTATTTGCAAATATTCACTCATTTTGAATTTGCTGCCTGTGATGTGTTCCAGAAAGCAGGGACAGGTCATGTTTACCACTGTTACATGACTATACTTTGAACAACACTCAATAAATATCTGAAGACACTAATTGTTTAAGTCTTGTTGGTGAAATTCTTCTTCTCTCTTATTATCTAAAATGTATTAAGAAGTGTGTTAAGTCTTTTAATTTAGTTATTAAAGTTATGTTATTAAACCTAACTCAAAAAAATTTTTTTGGGTGATTTACTTGAATAATTGTTTCATAATTGTTACACTGCTTTGTTTTTCCAGTAGTGTAGATGGAATAAGCAGCTGTGAGCAGACTGGATTCAAAACACTGCCTTTTAATAGCTGTTTTCTTTTTAATGGAGCCTATCTCTGCCAAAAGAAGTAATGCTTCTGCAGATGTTTGTTTGAATAACAAACACCTGTACGTGAATCCAGGATTATTCTTTTTTTGGTTCAAAGTCTTTAAAAAAGAAAAAAAAAAAGATTGCAGAGGAACAACATTGAACAACAATAACAATTTTGGGCAGTCAGGGACAAACAAGAAAAAAAAAACATCACTGTCCTTTTCCCCAACCCCTGAATACTCTTCATCAAACATTTAACCAGACAAACAAATATTCATACAGTCACAAAAAAAGAATTTAAAAAACAATTAAATAAAAATTATAACTATAATAAAATTTAATCAAATTGAATACACACATATAAATGTGTATAAGTACATACTAGGGATGTAACGGTTACCGGTAAAATGGTAAACCGCGATAAAATTTCCCACGATAATCGTTACCGTGTCCAATTAAAATTACCGTTATATCATGCTTGATCACCACTCTGCCTCAGTAACGCACGGTGATGCTGCTCTTTGTCTGGAAGAGCCGGAACTATGTACCTGCCCTCGATTAAGGAGCCTCACGCGAGGTGCACATGCGCAGTTTGCATTGTTTGGCCTCTGAGTCTGACACATTTATTGACAATAAACACAAAAGAACTGTTATGAATATAACAATAAAGGGGTTGAATGATTTCAATTCTGTGTAAAAGTACTTTTTGAACATTTTGAGCACACTGCAACAATACCTCGATAATAATGATAACCGTGATAATTTTGGTTACAATAACCGTGATACAAAATTTCCATATCGTTACATCCCTAATACATACACATACACAGATAATACAAATACAAATTTGAACTAAGGAAACACAAAAAGGGGTTACAGCTTGTAGCTATATATCTTCAACATAGGGTATAAAAGAGCCAGGATTTTTTTAGGATTTGTCAACATTGCAAGATAAGGCAGTTTTCCACATTTTCAGTAATAACTGGATGATGATGACATTTTTAGTTGATGTTTCTTAACAGTGCAAGATATGCCAGTTTTTCACTTTTTTGGCAATAACTTACTCTGCAGTTTTGGAAATACCGTGGCAAAGGTTTGTGCCCTCAGCGCACTTCTACCCAGAATTGTTATTGTAAAACTTTGTTGGTATTTTAACTGTGGGCTGGTTAGTAATGTTTATTTTTTAAATAAAGAAGAGTTTAAGTTGAAATTAGTTGATTGAGCCAACACTACATTGTCTAAATGCAGGATAATAAAAATGGGTAAAACTGACAGAATATATCTGAAACATTTTAAGTTCCATGAATTTTGTCCTTGGTGGAGAGAATAATTTCTTTGAGGACTGTGACCCAAACAGTTCCCCATCTCTGCACTTATGTGCTGCAAAAACATGCTCTAAACAGTGAAGAGTCACTGCACGTTGTCAAAAATCATCCGTCAGAATCTGTGATGGGTGGAAACATTTGGAGCAGATTTCTCTTTCTACTGTCCGCCCATTGCTCTACATGAAGTTCATTACTGTCCAATCAGCTACAAAATAGATCAGTAATTGCCTACAATCACTTCTCTCCCTCTCTTTGTGAGTGTGAGGGATTTTTTTCTGTGACATTGTGTACTTTGAATCACCATCACACTCTCAAAGCCGCTCTCATCATTCGGGATGGGTGGGATAAAAAGAGGGACGGATGAATGACAGAGGAGGGGAGGGGGATTTGCTTTCGTGATCAGAGCTTTGACATCTGTAAATTTAATTAAAGCTGTGTGTGTGTAAGTGGGAGAGTGAGGGATGGTGTGTATTTCTGTGTCGTTGTGTGGGTTCCCCCTGCAGGCAGATCGCTGCCTCAGTCGATGGCGTGTCCTTCATCAGACGGCCCAAGGTCAGCTAATTAGGGCTGTGGACATGAGCGCGCACATTTCCTTTTTCTCGTCCTTCCTCATAAAGGCAACTTTCCCTCATCTTTTGTTTTTTACTTCCACATCATTATTATCATTATTTAAATAGTCTGGCTAATGTCAGGACTAACTCTACATAAAACCCTATGATAGTCTTCTCCAAGCCATTAGGGGGCGCTCTAAATATCTCAATGAATCCTGCAAAAGCTCAAATCCAGGCGTGTTTAAGCCTTGAGAGATAAGTATTGAATTACTGTCTCTTTCTTTTTAAAAGCACACCTCCAAATAAACTTCTTACTTCGAAGTTTAATAAAAAATGTTCTGCCTGGATTGCCAGTGGTAGTTAAGAAATGTCAGCAGGGCAATCAAATTCGACTTGCCTCGCAAAATAAATGTAACTCGTAAAAAAAACAGAAAGTGCTCTGAGAGCACAAACCTTTGCCAAGGAAATTCCAACATTGTCCACTAAAATTGAATCACCTTTTCCTGGTGCCATGGAAATGTCATCCGAACCAGTTTGGAAGTTATTAGCAATAATGTGGCAAACCACCCAATCTCAAAATGTTAAGAAACCCTGAAACAAAATCCTTGAACTGCAGCCAGCTTCAGATCACCTACAAAATCTAAGTTTTTTGCTCTTGTGCCATGACCACCATTCCTAAAAAACTTTCAAAATCTGACCAATGTTTTTGAGTTATCCTGTAAAAAAACAACAGCGAAAACACAACCTCCTTGGTGGAAGTAATAAATATTTTTTTAAATCTGTGTGCATAAATGAAAGGTACATTTATTCTGTTTTGAGAGTCATGTAAAAAGAAGCTATGAATTTATGTCAAGCTGAATGTATGATTGGGCGCAACATTTCCGAGCACTTTATTTTTCCTTCGAGATGACTCTGTGTTTGGCACTGTTTTACGACACAGCGCATGGCGATGTGTTCTTCCGCCTAGGGCTGGGCAATTAATCGAAACATTATCGAAATCGACATTTAGACCCTACAATCAAAGTAACTTTACTCATGATGATTACTTTGATTATTTTACCGGTGTAAGTCGTGTGACCGCGCCCTCTCCATATAGTCTACGTTCACTTTTGCCAAAAGCGAAGGACACACCACCAACATGGAGGAGACACAAGCACTAATCTACCAGAGGACTTAGTAGCCAAGAAAAATACAGTCTCCACTGTTTCGGTATACTTTGGGTTCTGTGCAGAGGACATCTAAGAAAGAAGTTAAGTGTAAATACTGCAGGAAGACAGTGTCGATGACCATCGGTATCACCACTAATTTGTTTCAGCACAGCATAGCATAAAATAATTGTTCATTAATCGTAATCGAGGTAAGAGCTTCAATTAATCGTGATACAAGATTAGGTAATATCGCCCAGCCCTACTTCTGCCTCTGCACATTGATTCCACAGAAGTTTGTTCCCTCTCTGTTTCTGCCCTCTGAATTTAGTTCTGAAGAATTTCTTCTTGTGTACTCCGTTTTATAAAGGTGACACAAACCCAGCCCCAGATATAAGTTTATGTGATTACATACATTCTGAACGTGCTGATACCATAGCTGTCAAGTCTCCCGTTTTGACTGGGAAACTACCGTATTTTACCCCTCTTTCCTGCTGTCCTCCCGTATTACTATTCTCCCATATTGAAAAAAAACATTCCTCTGCTCCATAACTGAACACTGTCACTAACCTCGCCAGAAATGCCACCTGCAGTAGTCTGGGTGGCAGTTGTCGCGAGGTTAGTGCTGACGGCGGGAACAAACCATGGATGTACTATAAGAAGTTCTTATAATACATCCATGGAACAAACCCGGGACAATAGAGGAGAGAGATGGATCGATGTGAGGAGGGAGAAGGCATTCCTGCCAAAAAAAAAAACCCAGAAGAAGTCCTGTAAATATCTCGAAAAATGGGACAGTGAATTTACTTTCCTAATTTAGGAATTTTCACAGCATTTCAATGTCAACAAAGGTAGGCCTATCAGATTCTGATCACCTAACTAATTAGTAAGCTGTTGACAAGTTGTTTTTAGATATCTTGTACTCCTGTCTTAAAATGCAATGGATATTGGAGCTTGGTTGGGGTGGTGGGACAGCTCACAGCAAGCGCTGGAAAATTTCCCTTATTTTCAAATCCAAAACTTGACAGGTATGGCTAATATGCAATTTCTTCCTAACATGAAGACAGTAATAAACATCTAAGGCTGTGCTGTGTTTACAGCTTGTGGCTCTGCCCCTGGATAGCCAAACAAAATCAATAAATGATTCCTTGATGATTGTCTCATGCATGATTGATTTTAGCTCTTTACATAATTTTTTACATCTCCATTAGTGACTGTGTTTTATGTTAGATTTGGAATGGACTGAAAACCAGACCACTTTCTGTTCACTATAGTTGCTCAAACCTGCAATCTGCAGCCGCTAAGGCCCTGAAAAGAAATACACAAATATTTTTCAGGGACAAAAGTAAGAAAGAAATAATCACACAAAAAAAACAAATGAACAAAAGACACCTTTACCAGACAGAATGAAAGAAGACATATTTGGAGCTAAAACAGGGGAAATCCAGTCATGATGAATGAAAGTAGTATTTAAAAAAATAATGAATTGTTGCACAGTGGAGCAGCGGGTAGTGTTGATGCCAAATGACAAGAGGGTTTCCAGGTGTGGCTTGGCCTGCCAGTGCATGAGTGAGTGTTTTCCCAGGCATTGCAGTTTGCCATTGCCTAAGATGTGCCAGTTAGGTTAACTGACAATGCTGCATGTCTTTCCTCATTC
This sequence comes from Scarus forsteni, assembly GCA_036419115.1. Lineage (NCBI taxonomy): Eukaryota > Metazoa > Chordata > Actinopteri > Labriformes > Labridae > Scarus > Scarus forsteni. The sequence goes on along the minus strand of JAZDUH010000157.1, from coordinate 19,821,262 downwards.
TCTCATCCCGTTATAGGCTCTATCTACTGCATCTTTCCTCTTTCAAATGACATCTGAAAAGCCTCAAAATCTGATTTTAAAAATATGAATTTGTCTAACTTGTGGCAGACACATGCATTCTTTTCAGATATTAAGAATTACAATTACCTGTGTGATTTTATTCCATTTGGTAACTATTCTTTTGAAGCTTGCTGCACAGTAGGGATGGGAATGTAAAGGTTCCTTGTCTTGTAAAATCAGTTTTCTTTGCTTCCATGTTGTTGAATTAGCTTAAAGAGCAAAAGAACATGATGCCTTTTGGTAAAATTTCTAATTACGAAGAAATGCACCATGCCTCTTTCAAGATAATGCCCCTCAAAATGCTCAGTTATTTACTTCTTGAGGTTTATTATGTAGTAGCCTTCCAGCCTCCACCTACATGTGTGTTTTTTTACTCATTACAGACAGGCACCATGGCTGGCCCTGCCTCCTCAGATCAGAGCATTTCCAAAGGGGAGGGGAAAAGGGCTGCATCATCTCCAGGGACAAAAATTTTCCTTAGTTAAATTTAACTTAATCAAATCTGTGGCTAATAGACACCAAAGATCTGATGTAACTGTCAATTACACCAAGTCTTGAGACCTTTAGTCCTTGGGCGTACACAAACTCACACCCAAGGATAATTTTGAATCACCATTAACTGAATGAGTGTGGTTTTGGTCTCTGAACAGAAGCAAGAGTGCTTGGAGAAAACCCATGCATGTCATTCAAAAGCCTCTGTTTAGCTGCCCTGTTTGTTTGTAAAAATGGTCAAGTGTGCTGACAGCCTTACTTTATCATTCAAACCTCATGACTGTTGCAGATTCATCAATTATTCCATAAACTGAATTTTCCAATCCCTATATGCAGGTTCTCTGCTGCTTTTTTTCATTTACTGTGTCACTTCACAGTAAAAATGAGAATGTTCATTCAACACTTAGTTTTTATATTTTACACTTTAAAAGTATCCACACTGGTCCACACTACATATAGGTAAGGCAACATTTATCATCGTGTAAAATGTTTGAAATTGTAACAGAGTTTTCTAACTCTTATTAAGAATTGTGATCATTAACTGCAACATGTTACTCAAACAGAGCTGATTTTGCATGTTTATAAAACACTAGGGAATCAATTTTCAAATGTAAACCCTATTCCCAAACACTGAAAAACAATGTTTTCCATACAAAAGACCCCAATACTAATATTTTTAAAATTGAGTTATATTGAAAAAAACATCATAATTAACAATGCACTGGCTTGACATAATGTTGTCCCAACAGTGGTCTCAGGCACAGGTTACAGAGTGTGACTGTGTTCATTCATCTCAGTAGAAAACTACTTATCATGGGATTTTCAATAAAAACAGAAGTTTCAATTCACACGTGACATCTTTAAACAAATCGTACTTGTTATCAATTACAAAGCTCTCTGAAATGTGTTTGTATGTACCTGAGTAAATGCAAAAATGGAGGAACATCCAGGCCATCCACATTTCAAAAGTACTGTTTCCTGGAAATAAGCCGTGGCACAGCCCCTTTTTTTCTGTGTGACTGGAAATGTATTTATGCATATACCTCAAGCAACCCCACATCAAAAATACAGACTTTTCCCTTTAATGTAAAACATCAAGTTGATATCTATAACTTCTGCACTGTTTCTCAACTACTTTAAATTCTCCTGTGTGTGTGTGTGTGTGTGTGTGTTTTTGACTGAGTGTTTGAGTCTGTGTGTCAGCTAGCTTATGTGCCCTGCTCTGACACTAATGCAAATGGCCACCTCAAGGGCAACATACAGCGGGAGGGCGTGGACATGTCATCTTTGATAAAAGGCCTGTGCACAAACACACACATTCACACACAGTCACACAAACACGCACAAATGCATACACTCTCACTTTATTGCTGATGCCACCCAGCAGCCGAGTGTCCAAATTAATTAGAAGGGTCCCACGTGAGGACGGGAAGGCTGGCACAGGCCTTGACTGCTGCTCCTCCTCTGCACTCAGCCCTCCTATCTGCTCCCTCTTTGCAGGGCCACGCTTTACTTTTACACTGTCAGTGTTGAACATGGTTTAAATAATCAGAGCGTCATTTTCTAAGTGTTTGTACCCCCCATGCATTCAAACAGCCTTTGAATTTAATAGTGCTGTTGTCTGGATTTTAAAAAACATTTACTTGCTTATTTCTCTATGAATAAATTATTGGCAAAAGCTCAATGTTGTAAGCCATGTATTTGCAATTAAGCAGGAAAAAAGTTTCTCAAATATCCTAAAATTACTTTAAAACAAGGAGTTCTTCCAGAGCACAAACATCCACCAAGGCATTAACTTTGTTTGGTGAGTAATTGTCAAAAATGTGGAACATTGCCCTGTTAACAAATCTCTGAAAAAATCCTGTATAAGCATCCGGTTTTGGATCACATTAAATTTGAATCAGTTCTTGTACCTTAACCAGCAGTCCCTGAAAATGGAGTCAAAAATCTTGAACATATTGAGTTGAATGCTCTTGAGCTTGTATCGCGTTTTTCTAGTCTCTGTGGCTCCTCAAATCATCTTCACACAACAGGTAACATCTTGTCCATTAGTATCAACTCACATTCCTGGATCTGCGTCTGGATTCAGATAACAGCTACAAAAGGAATCACTCTTTCCATGTGTTGTGACCAACATTCCCTATTGTTGTCCCTAAGTGTTTTTGAAACCTGTTGAGAACTTACCAGAAAAAATGTGGAGAGATGCCCTGTCTCACAATGTTCAGAAATCATTTAATGAAATTCCTGGTTCCACATCTAGATCAAATTTGTATTAATTCTTCATTGTGCCACGGCCAACATTCCTTGAAAATTTCCTCAAAATCTGTTGATAATTTAAGTTACAGTATCCATTTCACAAACAAACTAACAAATAGACACTGGCAAAATCTGATAAAAGACAGACTCATATAACATTTGTCTTTGTTTGGTATTTGTGTTTTATAGTAAAGGGGCTTCAACAATTATAGGAGCAGTAAAATCATTGAGGGGGTAAATTGTGAATAGTCTAGAGCTTATATAGCACTTTTTTAGTCTTTTGACTTCTTAAAGCTGCTTCACACGACAGGTCACAATCACCCTTTAACCCTCACATTCACTCACTGATGGTTCTGAGTTTCTGTTAGTTAGACATCAGTATCGACAAGCACATTCACACCCTTTCGTGCCCATTTACACACTGCTTAGGTAGTAGTAGCAACTTGAGATTAAGTGTCTTGAGCTTGAACCTGCAACCTCTCGATTACTGACCAAACGCACTATCCAACTGTAGAGCGTCCAACTAACCAATCAAGTAAAAAATCTTACAATAAAACACAGTGTATCTCCATCATTTAACATGCATTTATACTATTAAACCAGTTAAACCCAATTTTATGACTGTTTAACTAGCTCTGTTAATCAACATCTAGTTAAACAGCCATAAAATTGGATTTAACTGGTTCAAAAGTATAAATGTATGTTATATGATGTAGATACATCAATTACTGTTAATCAACATTGCGTCCCTTTGTTCCTTAAGGAATCAAGAGGTATAAGTCAAAGTAAGTCAAGTTAATCAACACCAGTCCTCTCCAGTTTCTAATCATTAGAGATGTTAATGTTAATATTAGAATGACCATTCTATCTATGATTGTTATTGATTACACCTCCATATAGGGATGGGAATTGATAAGATTTTATCAATACCAATGCTGTTAACGATCCTGCTAATCGATCCAATTCTTTAACAATTCCCTTATCGATTCCTGCAGATTTTGCATGTGGGCAAATATTGGTCTGATTTTCAGTGGCAACAATGTCAAACACGTCACAGCATAGATAACTGCTTCTGCAAGTTGCTGGTGTTTCTACTCACTTAAGGTTGTGTAGTAGGTGAAATGAAAGTTAAGCTACAATTCTGACGCTTCTGAACCCTGTCAGTGGAAGGAATTGATAAGGGAACTGATAAGCAAAAAGATTAATGATATCGATTCTTTGATGGAGCTGTTAATGATTCTCAACTGGAATTGGTTTTTCTATTCCCATCCCTACCTCTATAATATATGCCTTTACAATCATAAGGACATGAAAACCCTCTTGAAAATGAGCTGCCACATCTTAAGAGGCTAACCTAAAAAAAATCTACCGTGAGACAAATAGGACTGATTTATGATCTGGGCGTCCATGGGTTTGTTGCAGTCTTAAGTTCTTATTTGTAGTCTCTTTGTTTCTGCCTGGATGGATACATCTCAGGATGTATGTGTATCTAAGTGTGGATATATGAATATGTCGATCTATATCTATGAAAGTAAGAGTTTGCCTTCAGCCTGCTCTATTGTAAAATGTTTTGAGATAACACGTTATGAATTTGCGACATACAGATATTGATTCATTGATTAAGAACTGGTTTTCAGCAGTGACTACTGACCACGATGAAACATGTCATAAGCTTTTAGACAAGAGAACCAGCATTATGCTAACTTCCATGCTGGCCTACCAAACATATCCCTGCATCACTCTATTTTACCACACAACTTTTTTAAACATGTTGATCAGTTTTGGCAGGTAAGCCAAATTGTGCCGTTAGTGCATTTTCTAAGCCAATAATAACATTCACCAAAGGTAGATCCAATCTTTGATAAGTTTCTGCTCTGCTTAAAAAACATCAATAATTAAACACAAAGCCAACTCTTCCTTCCTTCCAAGCAATTCACTCTTTAGCGGGTTTTTTTTTAGGATTCTAACAAACATGATTATCAAGTAAGGTTTGTCCTGCAAATTTTGTTACTTTCCAAAGGCTCCACGAGGCCAAACACATCCACACAGTCAGCCTCTGCTCGATGGAAAAAGCCCTGCAGCATTAAACCATGGCGACTGATATCCCTGCTGTTCTCTTCAGTACAAACACGGCAGGATCAGAGCAGCTCCAGTTACAGTTCTTCTCACTCTAAACTTAACTCAAAAATAATGTTTGCTCAAAGTTTTGGGAGAATCTAATAATAATAATAATGAAAAAAAAAATAATAATAATAATAACAGAGAAGCTGGTCTTCTTCATGTATTTAATACTTATTCCAATACATACAGGAAGCCCCAACCTGAAGTAAACATCTTTGCACACACTGACTTCTATTAGCTGATATTAATCGGTTCAGATAAGGAGCATACCAGTATACAGTTTTTCCTCAAGGTCTAGGATCCCCCCAAGCCATAAAATTATTTCCAAAGCAACATCACCATGTGTGTTTGTTGATAACAGAGCAGCATGTAACTAGAATGAGAGCACTCAAGGAGAGGACGTTGGGAGTAAAAAGCACGTGGCGTTACACCTATGCGATACATCTCCCTCAGATGTTGTTATTGATAAACCGAGCGCTGCCCGGCATGATTAGGCAGTTTGGGGAGGTTTAATATAATCCATCTTTAGTATGTATGTTTCTATCACAAGCCCACATTCCCTATTAAGTGATCTGTAAAGTTTTCCGGATATCAATGCTGATTGGCCTCTCCTTTTTCAGGTTCACCCCTCTATTCTAACAAAAGAAGCCAGTCTGAAGCGGACAGCCTTGTCGTCCACTGAACTCGGGTGTCCTCTTTGTCCCAGATTCATGACTAAAACTGACAGCGTGATCCAGAGGCACCTTAGAAACCACACAGTAAATGCAGTGCATTTCCAAGGTATGTTGATGAGAAGAATATAAGATTATATAATATCACATTAAAAATACAATTGTATATTGTTTTGATAGTGTGTAGAGTAATTTTTCTACTCTCCCTTTTACAGAAAGAATTATATGCAGATGCAATCTGTCCTGCCGAGATAGAGGTCATTTCCACTGTCCATTTTGTGCCACAACTATACTTCATAAACACAATATGACACTACATATGACTGATTGTCATAAAAAATATGATGAGGTCCAACGCATATCAGTGCCACCTTGAAACCCATCCTCACCAGAGACCCACCCAACATTAGGAGACCTTCAGATGAACTGTACTGCATCGCCATCATCATCATCACACTCACTTCCACCTTCTGTGTCTGCACTGATTAAAGACCACCCCTACTCCCTCACAGGATCACACAAGACCCCCAGAGATTTTGGTCTACCTTCATCCCATGTGAAGTGCCCTCACTGCTCCATGGTGTTATACAAACAGAATTTGCTTTTACAAGTGCAAAGGAAACATGGTCAACCAAAAGATGTCACAGCCAAATCTCACCTGAAAGACACATGTTGATCAGAATGATGGCCTTTAATGCTGCGTTCCATTAACCTCGGAACTGGAAAGAGGGAAGTGGGAATGACGTCATCTCTGAGTTACCAGCGTTCCAGCTACAAAGTCGGAAAAAAACTTGCCAATCTAGCAGGCTATTGTTAGCTGTTGTTAGCACGCCTTGTGTTTTAGTTCACAAATACCACATGAAGAATGTCAATAACACTATGGCAGCATTTCCGTAAATACAAGTTGAACAATACTGTGTTTTCGGCTGACAAAAATTAGTGCCATAAACACGAGTCAGAAGTGAAGGTAAACAGAATATTAACAGCTGTTTACACTGGGGGCAGCCATCATTGATTGTCATTTTGGAGGTGGTGAGGATCCCCTGAGTTTGCATTTCCTTTGTTTTATTTCTTTGAGTGTTTGCTTTTCTGTGTGGAAGATCCGTAAATGGAACACAATAAAATGTTCGTAACAAAAAAGATAAGTCCAAGTCAAATTCTTAATGTTACCAGCTTGATAGTGTAATGTTGTGTATAACTTATTAAAAAATAGAGTTAATAGTGTGCTGACAATCTGACAATAAGAAACTCTCATTATTAAAGACATTTGATAGTTACACATCTCCAGACCAGGAACTCGATGTTCTGTGACGCTCATGATGACCCTCTCTCATCCAGAAGATCCCTGACAGGTGAGGAAATGACCAGCAGGATTGACGCCTTCTAGCTTAGCTGCTCTACTATGCTTTCAAGCAAACACTGTTTGGGGAGTCTGTACTGTGTTTAATGAAGACATTTTCTGATAGGCAGGCTTCCTGCACATACACACGCACCCATACATTGTATTCACGTAGTTTAATAACAGTAATATTATTAATATTTATTTTTTGAAATGTAAACATAATCACTTGATCATTTTAGGCAAATACCAGTATGGAGCGGCGAATATTATGCACGAAGTAGAAGAACTTCAGAAGAAGACCAACTTCCATTTGGGACCTCAGGTATGGATTGGACCTATGGCAGCACCCTTGTCCCCTAATAAAGGTCCCTCTCAATCTCTCGTGTAGAGAGACTGGATTTTGGATGTCATTTGTCAAAGGTCAAGGTCCAATTCATCCCTCACTTGTGAACATTTCTTGGGCACTGTGTGGGATTTTCTTCATTTCTATAAATGTCTACTCAAAATCGAAATTGAACAGATTTGGTTTTGGACTTTAATGAACTTTAAAGGTCCAACTGAGGGCTAAAGAAAAGGTCTAACCTACAGCAGAGTTTATGTGCTGAATATCTGAGGTTTTGTTCCTGCTTACATTACAAGGAGCAGCGATGTTCTTTTTCTGAGCTTTGTAAACCTTTCATACAGTATGTCCTGCACGTCTCAAGATGCTCTCAAGGCACAAACCTCGGTTTGTTTCCATCTGTGATTATTGCACATGCAGAGCTCTCTTTGCTTTCATTGTTCAACGTCTCTGACGCTGAGGAACAAATCAGACGCTCTGTCACAGAGTCATGAGGCGTCCCAGACTGGTCTGTTGTTGTCTGACATTATGACACACTGTACCAGATGGAACAACCTATTTTCGTGGCCAAGGGTCCTGAAACCTTTGACTGTTGGGTTGGACCATAATCTTGCATAAATCATGTAGTCTGACCCCAGCATTAATCACACTTTTGTTTTTCCTCAGCGCAGATCATTTAGCTGTGAAACCAAAAAGTCATGGTCGAATAACCCCATTATTGACAGTTTCACTGTTTGTTAGCACTGTTGTAGATTAAGGCTGTAGACTATAGCCTAATCATAATGCTTTGGTGTTGCTATATATTTTTGTTGCTATACATCATTGTATGGAAATGAGCTTAAGTTTTTTCCAACTGTTTGTTCTGCTAAAAGATCAGTGTCAAATGAGGGGAAATATTTCTGATACAATATTTTGTTTAGTTTGGTCATCTGTTGTACGAGTTATGATGAGCCTTATGTCTCTTTGAAACACTTAAATTTAAAACTTTACATTAAAACTATACATTGGTTTCTACCCAGGGTTTAGTTTCGACTTTACACCAGTGCTAAGATAGAAATCACACATTGCTGGTGTTACAGGCTGCAGGAACATACTGTACCTTTACCTGAAAGATTACTGCAAATCACCTGACTACATACCATCCCAACCCTGCCCTTCGACCCACCACTGTACATTCACTCATATACCACACAGGCTGAATCTCCAGGTAGTAGTTAACTTTAATTGTTTAATTAAAGATATGCACCTAGAATAATGTGGCATGTCGCTTATTTACATGTGAAAGTTTTGTGCTGCCTCTCACCATCCGTTCCATTGAATTCCAGCCCACGTTCTTACCTTGACTGCAGCTTATTTGTCTGATTTCTGTAACAAGCAATACAACCAGGATCTCTGTCTGCTTTTGCACATCCCTGTGTGTTTCTTTGCTAATTACAGATGCAGACAAATTAGTGCATTCTCAGGAGATGAAGCCTCTGTCAGCACTTTAGCAGAAATGCAAATCATATGAAGTTGTCTCAGCTCTGCTGTGAAGAGAGTCCTGATTCCTCCAGTATTTGCACACTGTGAACAGAGTGTTGTCATTTCTCTCTGATGAAAAGGTTTGATGATTGATGTGTGGGGGATGCAAATAGTCTTCAAATTCAAATTACAGTTTCTCTCTTCATGTTAGGTTTAATTGGGTGCCAAAATATTTATCTTTAATCAAACTGTTCATTTCTCCTCAGTGCAATTTAGCTTTATGATTAAAGATTGTATTTTTTCTGTTGTTTGTTTGACGCAGAACAAAATAAAGAATTGTTTATCATTTTGAGAGGAAAAATGAGATAAAAGTTAGATTGCATACTCAATATTCTGAGCAATATTCTTGCAGATGGAACAGGGTTAATGTTTGCCTTATTTAGCTTGATATTAGAATGAAAACAGGAGGGAGCAGTGAGCTTGGCTCAACTTGTCAGCACTAGAGAGAGTCATAATTAAAGCATCATACATTTTCAGCCTGGTTTATCCGATCTTAAAAACATGTAAAAGTAGGCTTTTGTCTACTCACTGATCTAATCGATGTAGTGACTCAGTGTGTTCACCTCCAGGTCAAACAGGATTGATGGTGACTAAATTTGTAAATGACTTTGTCTATTTTGTACTGACATATTATACACTTGACTGCACACTGACTTTATGCTAAATATGCTTATAGACACATAATACTAATGGTAATATTATCAGGAGTAGTAATGACAATACAACTTATGCAGGTTAAGCAGAAAGGCATGGTGGCACAGCAGGTAGTGTGCCAAGGCTAAATTCTGTCAGCCCGCAATGACTCAACACTATCTTTAAAAAATTACAGGAAGCTAAAAAACTGGTTTAGAAGTTAACACTTGAACTACAACTGCTGTTCTTGTAAAACTTACAATTTTGTGTTTCCCTCAGTTCTTACAATCTTGTATTTTAACTGTTTAAACTGTGTGATTTAATTTTCCTAGTTCAATTCATGCCCCATTGAAATACAATATGCAGTGTCTTTGTCAGCAGGAAGAGCTCTAAATTTTCTCTCTTTCAAGCCATACCATTGTTTTGTCCTTTTTAATATACTGTCTTGATACCACTAGGTTCATCATCCTTTCCCTCTATTTTACATTTAAAGAGCAGTACCATAACTTTAAAGCCCCTTACAACCTTGTCAGACATTTAAAGGTTACTTGAATTGTTTCCTCCGGTCTGCAACCTAACCACAAGATGCTTGTAATCCCTTGTTTTATTGATTGATTTGGTCCCTTTAAAACTGCAATTAGTAATGGAGTTAAGACCCAGAAAAGTAAATATTGAGTTTTAATCCCCTTGGGGAGTTGTTCACATTACATGGTCCTTAATCTGGCTTTTTTTTGTTTGTTTTTTTACAATGTAGCATAAATGTCGTCCTCTGAAACAACTCATAATTTCTTAATAAGTTGTAGGTCAGCCTCCTGTTACCGATAGTCTTCCACAACACCTTGTTCCTTTAAGGATTTGCTGTTACACCACTGATATTATGAAAAACAGCCTTCTTATATAAGAACACAGTAAATTATGTAATTCTAAAGATCATTACATGTTCTATTATGTTATATTTTTTCACCAATCAGAGATCCAACCACACTGCAGGGAGGAATGGCAAAGAAATGATGCATGGGCTGTTATTTTTATGATGAGCTCAAGTAGATTCTGATTGCAGGTTGTAACTAGAAGCGCATTATCAGTAGGCCATCACAGTCACCTTCAAAGTTTCAAAATCATATCCTGTCTACTTAAGTTTTCAATCATTTGGCAGCAACCATAAGAATTATCATTTGACAGTCTAATTATTGTAACTTGAGTCTCCTTTTAATAAATGCCAATGAAGTTGAAGTGTTGTGGAAGACGTATAACAGATTACAGTTTGCAAATTCTTTTCAACCTATATTTAATTGAAAACACTACAAAAACAAGATATTAACTGTTCACACTGCAAATTTTATTTTTTGTTTTGCATATCTTCACTTGTTTTCAAATTATGCCTGCAATATGTTTGAAAATGCTTGGATAGAGGCATGTTTACCACTGTGTTTTTCCTTTTAACAACATTCATTTGGTGTTTGGGAGCAGTAGACACAAACTGTGTAAGCTTTGTTTGTGAAATTCTGTCTTATTCTGATGTGCAACTTCAGCCATTCAACAGTCTTTCCACTGTCATATTTTTCACATCATGATGCAGCACACATTTTCAGTGTAGGCTGGTCTGGACAGTGGGCAGGCCAGCCCACCAACTTCTCTTCTACTCCAGAGCCAACCTGCAGTCACACATGCAGAGTGTGACTTGGCATTATCTTGCTTAACTAAACAGGGACATTCCTGAAAGAAGATGTTGCATGGGTGACAGCAAATGTTGCTCAAAATCTGTATGCACCTTTCAGGATTAATGGTGCCTTCACAGATGAGCAAGCTACCCATGTCATAGGCACTGACAGACACCCATACCATCGCAGATACATGCTTTTGAACTTTGTTGTGATATCAAATGGTGCTTTTCCTCTTTAGCCTGGAGGACAAACAAACCATGATTTACTTAAATGATGTGAAATCTGAGCTCATCAGACCACATCCCACTTTTCCACTTTGCATCAGTCCATCTTAGCTGAGCTCAGGCCCAGAGAAGCTAGGACCAGGTGTTGCTGATACATGACTCTGGCTTAACATGGTGATGATGTGAGGATTCACCCTCTTCTCCAGTTTCCTCCTGCTCCTTCCCCCCTCCCCTCTCGGGTTCTCCTCTTTTCCTGAGTGCTGCAGCAGGGGCGTGTCCAGGTAGCAGACCTGCGGTGGAGCCTCACCTGTTTCCTGCTGCCCTGATTACCTTCACTATTTAAGCCGGGAGCTTCAGTCTGCTGATCGCTGGCTGGTTGCACTTCATTGTGGTTCGTTTCAACCTCAAGCCTTTTTCTCTGTGCTGGCCTTAAGCCCTGTCTCCGCTACTCGGAGCTCATTTTCTCTTTTTGATGTTTTTTTGCTCATGCTCGCTTCATCTGAAGACTCACCAGCCTCTCCTTTGTCTTTCAGGTCTCCACGAGCTCCTGCCACCGCCATCACCACTTTTGTAGATAGTCACCTGCTTTAAACCTTTTGTTTTTGGACTGTTTCATGGAGAACAATAAAACCTGAGTTAACCTTTCCTGATCGTCTGCCTCTGCTCTGGGTCCAACTTAAAAACACACGGTCATATCCTAACAGATGGCTCAAAGGTCAAGGGCATTCAATGTTGGTTTTTGGCCTTGCAGTTCACTTACAGAGGTTTCTCTGGAATCTCTGATTTTTTTTTTATGTCATTATGGACTATAGATAATGAAATCCCTTAATTTCTTGGATTGAACGCTGAGAAACATGTCCTTTTACTGTTGGACTATTTGTTCATGCAGTTGTTCACTAAGTGGTGAACCTTGCCCCAGCCTTGGTTTTGAATGACTGAGCCTTTGTGGGATGCTCCTTTAATTCCCAATCATGACACTCAACTGTTTGGATTAGCCTGTTTACCTATGGAATGCTCCAAAAAGGTGTTTTTGAAACAGTCCTTCAGTTTTAGTCTTTTGTTGGCCCTGTCCCAGCTTTTATAGGAAATGGTGCAGGCATCACATTCAAAATGAGTGAATAACTGCAGAAAAAATATGAAGCTTATCCGTTTTTACACTGAATATCTTGTCTTCGTATTGTATTCAGTTGAATACAGTTTAAAAGTATTTAAAATATTTATATATATGTATATATATAATTTTTTTTTTACAAAGCTATATATATATGGAACTGGGTTTGTATATATAAAGCTATATATATATATATATATATAACATCTGTTTGTCTCAGTTATTTTCGAGTATCAGTGTAAATTCTTTCTGTCTACTGCTAACTTATTACCATGGATATGTATTTTTATCTTAACCAACATTGTCATCATCACAGTCAAGAATTGTTCAAATATTGAATTTAAGTCTGGTTATCACAGTAAGAAGCTTTTCTGTTATCAGAAACACCTACTTCATTAATGTGTGGAAAATACAGCAGATTTCATTTGTGTGACACTTCATGCTTGCCTCTGGATCTGTTCCACTTCTCTCCTTTGATGAGATAGGAAACTATTTGTTTTTATCATCTGCTCACAGACGCACTTGTTTGTTGTCAGCGATGCAGCGAACGAACATTTGAAATCTCAAAGCTGGCAAAGCAGCAATAACAGCTGCTCTTTGGACATCTCCTTCCTGCTCAGATAAAAATCTGCGTATCATCTATCCCTCGGAATTACAGTCATGACAGAATAATGACAAATTGTTATCTGCACTTTTTTGTGTACACGTGCTGGAAAATCATGTAGAACTAAAAAGAAAGTGTTCTGTCACTTTGGAATAAAAATAACAGGAGAGAGGCGTTTGACTTTGTATATTTCTGCTGCATCCAATCAAACAACAAAATCACAAGTCTGCAGACTCTATTTTGACCCATTTTGTTTTTCTCGGTGTAAAATATAGTGCAGGTGTTCAGTTTTTGTGCTCTGGGCCTCCTGACAATAGAGACTGCAGTGTGCAGCAACACTAAATGAGTTACTGTATTGAAAGACAAAGTGCTGTAATTTCCTCGGGGGTTACTGAGAGACTTTAATTATTCATAGATTAATAGACTGTAAAAATGTGTGTGTCCCTAGATGGCCACTTTACGTCCAATAACTCTAACTAGATATTTTTCCTCAGTTGTGCACTGAAAAATAGTCTCTCCAAAGGATGGGGAGCAGGATTTATACACTTTGCCCATTAATTCATGTTTTACACGTACATTATGATTTGCCTTATTATGTATGGCTGCAGAGAATTATAGAAGTTTAAAACCCAACCCTCTGATCCCAGCACCCTTTATAAATTAATTTCTAGTCATTATAAAATTAAATTGGATGATTTGGCCTTCATTTTATTAACATCTTTTCATGGTACCGTTTTGCGAGACTGGCTTCAGTGGGATTTTAACTTTTTCACTTAGGGTTAAACTGCTGATGAACAACAGTTGGCCACTGTAGTTAGAGGTTTGTAGTTCTATGTACATACCTATGCAGAAGACTACCCATGGGGGTAGATCGTGAGTTGAGGCTTGTAGGGATTTACTAAAAAAAAGGTACAGCATCCTTTAACTTGAGGTGCACTTTGAGCACAAACCTCTGTTAAGGCATTTCCAACATTGTAGAGGGAGTTGGGTCAAAAATCACTGAGAAACAGCCCTATCTTACACTTAACAAAAATCCTTGAAAAAACTCCTGGAAACTCCTTGTCAAAATCTGGATCCCTAACCCCTAACCCTTATCAACTTTTTCCTATGCCATGACCAACAGTCCCTGAAAATGGCTTACTTTTTTTAGTTATTTTTCTAAAAGACAACCAGACAGACAGACAGACAGTCCATCTATCTATTTTCTATACCTCTTACCTTTTGTACTCCTTGGTTGTAAGAGGCTAGAGGATGGTTTTGGTCAATAGAAGGGAGCCTGAGTGCCCTGAAAAAATGCACATTTGCATGGGGGGAACATGCAAAATCCACCCAGCGAGGTCCTGATCAACATGGGCTTTCACCAGCCATGTTCTTGCTGTGAGCATGCACCCTCCTGCTGTGCTACTATGCAGCCCACAGAAGAACAAATGCCAACAAAAACAAAAGCTCCTTGGTAGATTAGTGAATCCATCCATCCATTTGGGGCTTTTTGGTTTGTTGTATCTGCTTAACTTCACCTGGCTTTAAAGTTTAGTACAACCCACATATTTCAATCATAATTCAATACAAAAGCACATGTTACGCACACAAATAGAGAATGTTTTGTGAATCCTGTTTGTCTTATAACTAAGCAGATTTTCATATTATTCTCTTGAGATGGATAGATCAGACATTTTACTCCCAAACTAAAGATGTTCATGTTTTTGTTTTTGTTGTTAATTAGGATAGCACTGTTAATAATTTAGGCCTACATTTAAGTATCATTGAACTAGTGTTTGGATGGTGTTTAAGAAGTCAGAATGGCCATTATTTGATATAATTAATTTATGTAGTTAAGGTCATCTGAGTGCTAGTTTATTATTTCAAAGAGTATTTCAAGTCTCCATGCCATCTTATTGTTTTGTTACAGAAAGCCCTTTACATCAATTTATGGAAAAAACAAAACAAAAACAATGTTGTTTGACCGATTGTATCAAGTCTCCATTCCGTCTTTGTTTATGACTTTTTTTTTATTAAAGAAAGACCCTTCTCCACACTAGTCTATGGGCAAAGTAGATGATAGCTTTTGTTCCCTTTCCTTTCTTGTTTCTGTAGACCTTATCCCACTTTATGTGCTAAACCTGTTCTCATCTCAGCTCCAGAATAAATCACAATGTAAGTGCTGTTGTTGGTAGAAAAACTAAACTCTCAACAAGAATGATTTGAATAAAAAATACCTTTTTCAGATGCGAGTATTGTACTCATAAATAACGAGCCTGAAAATGGCTCTCCAGACAATACAGATATCCTCAGTACATACTAATCTGCCTCATTGCCACATGGGCTGCTCTCAAAGTAAACAACAGGTGTTGTTGAGCAAGTAAAAGCTTTTCCTGATGGATGATTTGGATGCTGTGGATTTTAGCACACATAAACATTGTCAAGCAAACTTGTGTCAGTGGATTGGCAAAAAAAGAGTCTCCCTCACTTTTCTGCTCATCTAAACTTCTATGATATTAAGTGAGGAAAAGTTTTTACTTAATGAAGCAGTGAAGGGTTTCTCTTGCTGTGTTTTTCTCCACCTCTGACTTCTGTAGTCTCTGAACTCTTTGAGGGACTGACTTATTTCTCAGTCTTTATGATACCTGAACTCAGAAGAGACTGCATGCATCTGTATTTGGGGTTTCTTTTTCCTGTCGACCAAAATGAAATCCAATTATACTCTGTGAGCTCTTTCCTCCGGCACATCACTAAGCGACTCAGAGAGGCATTCATGTTTCTCTTCAGCCTTTTCCTCTCGAATATGTTCTCTGATATTTTGTGATTTCTTTTCAGAAACTCACATGTTTGCTCACACAGTGCACATGTTAAAAACTGTGGACGTGTCCATCTGCTCTGTTTGTACAATAAACCGGACTCATACAATCACTGCTTACAAAAGATGTCCTGTGTCTCCATGAAAGAAGCCAGGCATTGTAAATGATGACATGCTTTTCTCATTTTCCTCCTTCCAGCATTCAAATCTGCATAAATATATTGATTATATTTCTTTGTTCTGGTTCTTGTTTTCTCTTTTTATGTTTTCCTCCATTATTATTTTGACATCTTCTCTGTCTCTGCTATCATCCACTACGATAAGTGGTTGTATATCATAGCAGGCGGTGCTGTTAAACAAAACAGAAACCTCTTCGCAGGCTGCCGTGCATCCCCTCCAAAATATTTAACTTTGCTGTGAAACCATATATTCTGGAAAACATTGAATGAGTCCTGAATGATTGTAACCATTTTAGTTCAGAATGGACCCAAGAATTCAGTCCAACCCTACCTGAGCCCATGGATGTTCTGTCCAAACCCAGCTCACTCGTCTCTTAAAGGTGTAGTCAGCAATCTTCTAATCTTCTAATCTAATGCAGTATTTGTCAAATTCACCGTATTTCTCCTTTCCATCCACAAGATGTCACCACTGCAACATGTTGAAAAAAAGTCCGGTTTCAATACACAGCCTTGGCTCTGAATTTCAGCAGGTAAATACTGTGGCTCGGGCCGAGTTACCAAAACAGGGTACACCCCCCACATCCAGGGGGCGATCATACTCATGCGCAGATCAGACAGAGGGGGGAGGGGGAGTCGTAGGTTGTGTAGCATGCGCAGTTAGCATAAGAGAGAGATACAATAGGTGCAGTAGCAATGGCTGAAAAACAGCCCCAAAGAAAAGGGTCAGAGGAGTGAAAAGTGAAAAAGGAGGGCTATGACCATGAAAGAGCGGAGACCCAGATCAACATAGGTGTTGCTTTCCGATGGTGGAAGGAACTCCGCTAATTGAAAGACCTGAAAACAGATGCGGATGTCGCTGTCTGTCTGCTGGATAGGTAAGCAACATTAGCTTTGTGGTGCTTCACATAACAGTAACAGCCATCGGGCATTCATCTTATTGCCTAATCTGCCAGAATGTACTGTTGTTGTGATGTTATCAATAATGGCAGTCGAGTTGTCTGATGAGTCGGGGTTACTTTAGTCACGTTGGTCAGCTACGCAGTTTCTACTGCCGTTTCCATGACGATGCACATCCATCAGCTTTTGGGAGGCCAGTCTGAATTCGTTTATCAACAACCTCTCCACTTATTTTCTCCCACATCGCTGACTACACCTTTAAGCTTACAGTACATTTATGAGGCCAAGCCTAATTCAAACCAAACATCTCTCAACATTCTGGCTTTGATATTTAGGCATGTAATTGTGGTTTCCCAGCTGCCCAAAGGCAGAAATCCATTCAGATGAGACCTGAATGAATGCATAATGAAGGCTTCCGTCATGTAACAAAACAAGCTGAAGTTGCTCCATACCTTCACACTGGGTCAGAGTTAATTTGTCGTATAAGATTTTGTTAAAAGTCCTCAGATTTCATTTTCTTGGCAATCTGTGCTCTGTGTGATGAATGGCTGTAAAGGTGATGCACGATTCTGAGAGAGGAGTCAAAGGAAGATGACGAGCATTGAGAAAATGTGCTCCTTGTGTGCTGTCGTGTGCCGTGCGTTCACACATTGAATAATTTGTAGAAGCCTTACTGTGTAGTGTGTGTTTATGGCTCGTAGTGTCTTGCTGAACACATGTGTTATATATGATTATCACCATAGCTTATTCCCCTTAGCCTCTCCTCAAAGAAAGCCATCCTGTCTGTCCCAACCTAAACCAAGTGAAGGGGAAGGGATCCACGACCTTCCCTGGCCCACCCTGGTATACGGTCCGAAGCTAGGCCAATTCCTGACTTGGGCTCATGGAATCTAACCTCTTGCGATTTAGGTTAATCTCAACACTGAGAATTTGCAAACTAAGTGATAAACTTCAATGCTTTCAGTGCACTCGATACAAACTAAAAATAGTTTGATGCAAATTA
The DNA here is from genome assembly GCA_036419115.1 of Scarus forsteni. NCBI lineage: Eukaryota > Metazoa > Chordata > Actinopteri > Labriformes > Labridae > Scarus > Scarus forsteni. Next base: position 19,803,350 of record JAZDUH010000157.1, on the reverse strand, counting down.
CCTCAGACTACATACAGTTGCATGAAAAAGTATGTGAATCCTTTGGGATTACTTGGATTTCTGTTTAAATTGGTCATAAAATATGTAGTAATCTTCATCTAAGTCACATCACTAGACAAACACAGTCTGCTTAAACTAATACTGCACAAAAATAATAAGTTTTCATATTTTTATTCTTCTTGTCGTGAGGCAAACTCCTAACATGCTGCACCATGATTAGATAGATCACTGTGAAGTAGATCATATAAATAAAATGTGTGATTTGTGGCTTGCAGTATAGAAAAAAACATTGAGTTTTAATTGAGACTTTGGAATTTATGGATATTAATATTCAGTTCAGTATCAATTGAACTCAGTTGTATGCAACAGTAGTCACTATGATTGCTTTGAGATAAATAAGTAAGGAGCTTTCACAGGTTTTTGCCTGGAGACGTACAAATGAATAATCCGCCCCCTGCTGTTAGAGTGAGCACAGGCAATATCCAGCTGTAACAACATGTCACAAGCACATCATATCTCATGTTATTGTTGGTGTGATTTTCAACCATAGTGTCAAAGGTCGATGATTTCATCTTTCCCCTCACAGTCTCCTGCTCACATTTTGTCATCAGTTTTTCCTCAGCACAGTTCAGTGCTTCTTACCCAACCAAGCACTGAAACTGAACCCTGTGTGGCCTCAGACTGACTGATAGCCTCTGTAATTTCAGCCTTCATCCTCATGTCCACGCTCGTTTGTCTTTGTCTGCCTCCTCCTCCATTTTTATCAGTCATTTCCTCTCTCTATCTCCCTCAAAATAACCCCTAAAAAAGCATCCTGCAAGTGTGTTTCTGTTTGGTTTGGGCAATTTTTGCTGAACACATCTGCAGATGCTTGTGTACATCTGCAGCTACAAGGAGTGAAGCTGCCAAGTTAACAAAAAAAAAGAAAAGAAAAGAACTTCGGAAGCATCTTCCAGAAAAGTCAGTGACTGTGAAGTCATTGTGTGAGAGAAACTCTCCCTCTTTTTGCCGCTGTTGCTGTCAACATCGTGGACTTCAGAGAAAACACAGCAGGGGAGCAGAGAGGGAGCACTTTAATTGGACACAGTTTGAGCTGCTCAGTTTGGACAGAAACTTGTGCAGGCAGGTACACAATAAATACACATCCATAATTTCAACAAAACCAACACTGGCTTGCAGGCTGAAAGATGTCACTTCAATGGAGGTGATTAGTCTGCGGGAATTCTGATTATAGGAGATCAAAATATTCATCTCAGAGCTTTTTTGGTATCACACACCCCTGCAATGGTGTAGAAGCGGACATTTTGCATTCCAAGGCAGAATTTAAAGTTTTGAGTTCATGTTAATAAACAATGATGCACTTTTAATCTGAACAACCAGGGACCGTGCAATGCAATAACATGTGACATATAGTAGGCCTATATTCATCTGTAAATACTAACCGCTATTTGCACTATAAGTACTTAGCATGTATTCAGCTATCCTGTGCAATACATTGCCATACATAATAGAAATATTGGAAACTAGAAACAGGACTATTTTCATTCTTAATATTTATCCTCTTCCTCATATTGTACATAGAGCTCAGTTGTGCTGTCCGGTGGGATTGTATTTCATCTTGTATGTATCTTGTACATTTAAAGTCTTCTTTCAACCTTTTTTTACTTTTTTGTATACTTTTAACTTAACTAGCTATCTATTGCACAGAAAGGGAGAAGCTCTCCAATCTCAATGTATATTCTGTATAATGACAATAAAGGCCATTCTACTTCTGATTCTGTCCACATGAACACAAGCAGCATGGATAGACTGACAAGGTGGTGAGTCAAACAAACACAAAGCCCTCATCAGTAGGAAAAGTTTGCCCTTTTTTTAGGGAAGCTTTGGGTAATACTTCCTCTTCATTTACAGCATATATAGGAAGAGGGACTTGAAGTTATGGGCTCACAGGCCCTAGATTAAGATGATAAGTCCTTTTTATGATTGGTGTGGCATTTTGATGGTGACAGCAGGGCTAAGCTGGAGGCCAAACAAGCCTCCAGACATTTTGGCCATAGACACCTGTGGGCCTCATGAAAATAGAATTGCCAAAACCTGCAGACAGTTGACTGTCCACTTGAAACCTGAAACTCAAATGATTGTGTGCAGGAAAAAGATTGTTTTTGGAGCCTAAAAGCACAGCTTTGCAACCTGGCTGAAAATGGCTTCAGTTTAAATATAATAAAAATATCTATGTACTCTCTCTGCAAAGGGGATTATTTTTTTCATGTTGCAGCCATTTAAAATATAGCAAGGATTTCTGATTCTGTTAATTGGGATTGACAAATGTCTGACATGGAGTCTGACTCAACATATCCTCTCTGTCCGTGAGTGGATTAAGCTAATGTTTGGTTGAGATGATGTGCAGTATGGCAGCATGCATCACAACTCATCCACAATGTTCCAAGAGCTCCTTTCCTTATTGAACTGCTGACGTTACATGGCTCTGATCACTTCTTTTTCAGTCTACAGTTAGTGCTGGCTAGCAAAATAGTTTTGGCTTGTTCCTGACAATGGTGTGTGACATTAAAAATATACATGAAAGCAGTAGCCTCATTTACACTGCAGCTTTAAGCAGTGATATTATGACCCTGTGGCTCACCACCTCCACACTGAACACTGTGGAGACAGAATGAGGAGACTGACTGTACCTCCTATTTGCTCCAACTTTAAAGGCAATATCAAGAGCTTAATGTTGTTAAGAGGGGCTATGCAGACCCAACAACCAGGGAAATGTTAAGTGTTTCCCTGCTTTGTGTGTTTCAGGAAAAAGGGCCATATCTTGGTCTTCCACACGCATCCAAGGGCGTACCTTGAATTGCCCTCAACATCTGGTTAATAACCTCAACAAACTTAGATCTTGTAAAGATTGCACATTTTTTTGGAATAAGCGTCACATCTAAATATGTGAGTAGTGCCCCCCCACCCCCTCAAAATAAATAAATAAATAAATAAATAAATAAATTGACCAAAAGAAAGCTCACAGTGCCTCAGTGAAGCAAGGGGAGCTGAGGACCAGGTCTTCATGGTCTGTCTTTGACTTTAAAACTAACAGAGCTTGGTAACAGTCCAGGGCTGACACCAAATAATGCTGCCACTGAATACCAGAACAACAGCTTCCAGTTGCAGGAGGCTTTGGCACATCCTGGGGGACACCAACCACATGTTTAGCTGTGTTACCCATTCTATGAAAGCATGATGCATACATGTTGTATCTTGTTGAAATAGTGACTAATTGGGATTTTCTATGAAATGAAATGCAATACAAACTGGTGGCATTTAAGGGGAGACATATTTAACTGAATTAATGTCTCCCAACTTTTTTGAGTAAATAGAAATACATTGGTTCGTACAAGGTACCAACTTTCCCCTTAAACCAACACTATGTAGCTTTTCAAACATAATACAGTCCTTCGATATTCATTGTGATGGTCCACCACTTTACAATGAGCTGAATTACACCTCTGTCGTGGTCTGGGGTGGTCTGTATCCATTTCACTGGCGCTATGTAACTTCGAGGTGGATGGTGGGAACCCTGCCACACTAAAAAACTACAAGTTTGGACTGCTTTACGGCATACGTCACTTCCCCCGATTCCTGATTCGTTTACAACACAGAAGTCTCTGCGAAAGCCAATCGCGGAGCTTTAACCATGGCGGAGGCAACAACGTTAGGAAGAGAAAAGTTTCGTCGGAGGATACAAAACAAAGAAAGCAAGAGAAAAACAAGCTGAATGCTCGGACCAGAATAAACATCGGTTCTGCGTTCACTCGCTGGCATGAATAAAAGACGAGGAGGGATGTCTGACTACTATCAGGTATGTTGGGCGACTATGACGAAGTTCCTCAAAAAACTTGACAGGAAAAAAGTACAGCACAACAAATCCAGAACATACCAGTATGTAGTTTTGTTGAGACCTTTTTCAAGTGTGTGATATCGCCAGCTCGTGGTTGTCTTTACCTTTATTTACTTTATCGCTTCAACAGGACGGGGGCAGGGGCGACTTCACGGTAATAAAACCAAGTTGAACTTAGCGATTCTGAACATCGTCATTTAGTCAAAAATAAATACATTACCTCGTCGCTATCCATCCTGCAAACAGCTGCTGAAGACAGAAGAATACTTTTGAGCTTAGTCCTGGCTTCTGTGATTCGCCTACAAAACAAAATGCACGCGACCGGCAGATCTGTATCCTTACGACAGTATGCGCGCGCTAGAGCTCATGGGTAGTTGAGTTCCCTATCCGGTCAAGCGAGAATCTTCCGTTGTGCTGCTTTAAAAAGATTAGTGCTGGCTTTGTTTTTTTAACATCCTACCTTTACACAGTAAACAATGTAAAAGCGAATGGAACCCAGAAGAATATTCTAGCATGAATGCTGATTTCTTATGAAGAACTTGTAGTTTTTTGTAAAATACTAAAGATTTTTTGTCCCTCTGAATCAACCTTAAGCCAGCAAGTTTGTTTTAATGAATACTTGGACTGAGTGATACTTTTGTGGACCTCTTTTCCTTGTTAAAAAACATCCAAGCAGTAGTTCGGGTTTATGTTATGATTCTTGTGAAAAAAAAGAAAAGAATATATAGATGTTTGATGAGTGTCAGTGGCTCAGTTTGGAAAGTCCCTTGTCTGGAAGGTAAGCTCAGCTGCAGCCGTTTCATGTAGAAGTGTCCTTGGGCAAGACACGCCAACTCAGATTTCTCCCTCTAATTTGTTAACTGCATGTTAATGGGTATGAAAGAGAGTGAATGCTCTTAGTTAATACCGAAAGAGATTTTACATAGAAACTCCAACCTACAGTGAGAAGGCAAGTGTGGAGTGGCTGATGTGACCTGTGTAAAAAGTGCTTTAAGAACAGCATTGCTGAAGTCGATTAACCATACTCATTATGAAACTTAATTACTCCACTTTACAGATGTGCATTCTATTGACATACACTGAAGAGTGAAAAAAAATCCAGTATTTTAACCACAGCATCTTCTCGACTTGATGGTTTCAGGGTAAAAGTTGGAGTGTTGAGAGTGTCCTTTGATGGTGAGTTATAGCGAGAGGGGACCCAATCTCTAAGCGAGAGGGGGATTAAATCTGCAGGGCACAAAAAGAAATGACACACCTGCGGATATAACACGCTGAGCCACAAGCAGGCAGATAAAACATTCAGGAGTGGGCTGTGTGCTCTGACAGTCAGTGACAGTAGCTGTCGGCTCAGAGGAGCTGCAAACTGGTGTCCTGTCCTTCACTCTGAGAAAAGGCTGAGCGCAGTCTGATCCCATTTCTTTCACTCTGCTCCGAGACTTCTTTGCCACTGAGCGTATTATCTTTTTCTATATAGGCAGCGCTGTGCAAAGGACAGGTACAAAGGGCTTCAGAAAGGATGAATGAATAAAGATGATTATTTTGAGAGGAAACAGGACCCGCAGCAAAGAAGTTTGAAAGAAACAAAAACAAGAACTTGGTTTCAGCCCAAACTGAATGAAAAAGTGTGAAGAACATATTAATTCAAAGGTGCTATTTAATCAGAGAAGCAGACTTCATGTAATTAATAGAGAAACAAAATACCTCCAGTGTGAGTCATATACTTCATGTTAGTTTCAATTAGAAAAGATTGAGAGAGTGAACAACCTTACTAACTCCTCAAGGGAAAATTCAGGTGTTTTTACACTTTAATTGAAACTGCAACACAAACTGACTGAAACACACACATGCAATAAAGATCCAGTGGACATGTGTTGGTGAAGAGATGTCAAAGGGTCTGCTGTTAAAGGATAAGTTCGGTTTCTACAGCTTTCACATTGTTTATAGAATGAAGTAGAACAATATACTCACCCAGAAGGCTTTCCTGATCCAAACAGTGCTTCAGGAGATATTTAGATCCAAAATCGAGCGTCTGACATCCGTATAATGGTAGCACATAGGGCATGTATAGCGCCGCTCCTAAAACTGCATTAGTCATCCAAAAACTCATTAGTTTCACCAATATTTCATCATGGTCCGCTCGGGCTACTCCTCCATTACAGTCTGTGTCGCTCCAGACATGTTTTGTGGCTGTGCTGACCTCTGAACTTAAGAAGAAGAATGTTTGCCTCCGCGCATGTGCAGTACGGCTCGTTGTGGCCGGCGGTCTTCAGGGGAAGACTGCCGGCTACACAACGGCTTTCTTCTTCCAGTTTTGTGCAAAATGGACGAATATCTATCGGATGAAGATGTTGTGGATGAGAACTTTGAATATGATGGGTGTCCTTACAGTTTCGAGCCAGAGTTTACAGATGAGGAGCTCATCGATAGGAGGACGCAGAGGCAAAGGGAAGAACAGCTCTCCAGAGAGTACTGTGCATGCGCGGAGGCAAACATTCTTCTTCTTCAGTTCAGAGGTCAGCACAGCCACAAAACATGTCTGGAGTGACACAGACTGTAATGGAGGAGTAGCCCGAGCGGAGCATGATGAAATATTGGTGAAACTAATGAGTTTTTGGACGATTAATGCAGTTTTAGGAGTGGCGCTATACATGCCCTATGTGCTACCATTATACGGATGTCCGCCGCTGGAGTTTGGATCTAAATATCTCCCGAAGCACTGTTTGGATCAGGAAAGCCTTCTGGGAGAGTATATTGCTCTACTTCATTCAATAAACAATGTGAAAGCTGCAGAAACCGAACTTATCCTTTAAGTGACAAATGGACCAGGCAAATCTCATAGATACATATCACAAGTTACATTGAAATCACAAATAAAATTACATATTCAACAAAAAGTCCATTTGTTAAGTAACGAAACAATATATGCTGTTGATCACTACATTTACAAAACCACAGCAAGATAAAACACGTGCAAAAAAGTCGAGCTACTCTGAATATGCTGATGAATATATGCCAAAGTCATTAGAGAAAAGGTCCACTTAGGGTAACACTTAAAACCATTGTGTATTTTGATCATATTGTTTTATATATTTTTTCATTACCTGAAAGAAGGACTGTCTTTTCAATGTGGGGTTGTGGCATTTTATTTATTTTCTATTATAATAACATATTTTGTCGAGTGAGTGACCCCCTTGATTGATTTTCTTACATATTACAAACATGAACTGATAAAAGAGACTCTTTTTTGTTAGATGCCACTTCCCTGTTCAAGGGGCCTCCTTTTTATGATTGTTCATGAGGCTGATGAAGTGCTGAATGCTGAAATGTGTTCACGTTGAACTGTGAATTGCCTTTGCCCTGTTAAAAAAGACTTTGTGAATGGACCTTTACCACTTCTGACTGTTACATCAGCCTAAGGTTACCAGTCAAGTCAGAAGTTAATACAAGTCACATTTTAATTGGTGATGTTTTTTTTTTTTTTGATTTTTTTTTTTTCCCCGAGTAATTTTTATTTGGAAATATATGAGCACATATTGACAAAATGACAAGATGCTTACAATACATATTTCCACTTTTTTCCCCCTTTTTTTAAATGGAACATGAACCCACGAAATGCAAGAGAAGGAAGAAAAATAACAGCAAAGAAAAAGAAATAAATTTAAAAGTCAACTTAGGAACCAATTAGTACAAGATAATACAATCGAAGTGAGTGCAACAAGAAGAAAAGGAAAGTAATAAATAAATAAATAAAAAGTACACAAAATATTTTGGAAGTGGTACCAACATTTAGGAGAAGAAACAGGTAAACAGATGGGATGTCGAGATGGACTGGAATTAGTGTAAGACAGGTCCCACTAACAAATTGGTGATGTTAAATAAATCTGATCAGATGCTTTTACATAAAGTATCGTTTCGTATTTTCATCATCCCTTTTGTAACATTATTTTAAATATCCACAGACAAATCTAAATGGAGCAAAGACCTGCCTTTAAAAATGTTAAATATGCTGAACACTGAACATCTTCAGTAACTCATAGCTGTCCTCCACAGATCTTAATGTTGAAGAGCACATTTGGGATGTTCTGGAACAGAAAATTTGCATCATGGGTGTACAGCTGACAAACCTACTTTAGATACGTGATTTTAAAGTCCATTAGAAATCTTTTCAGCACCTTGTTGAATTAATACCATGGAGAATTAAAGCAGTTTTGAGGGCAAAAAAGTGACCAGCCTGGTTATAGCAATGTGTACCTAATAAAGTGGCCAGAGAGTGTGGGTGTCAGTATTAATTTCAGCTAGGTCTACTGAGGTAAAAAGAAGCACAGAGAAGCTTAAATATTTGATAAACCTCATTAGCACACTCTGTAGATGAAGAGTAAGCTTTCCATTCACACGACTCTCCCTGGTGTAACATAAAGGAAGTAAACGTGCAGGGCTTTGTCAGCCTCCGCTCGAACAAACTGATTTACATAAGAAACACAAGCAAACACCCACACAGCCCATCACCTGTGAGGTGTTTCTCTCGCTCTCAGCTTTACAACTGTTTTTATTTTTTCATGGACAATTTGTTTTAAATATAACATTAATGTAACTTTTCACACTGCTTACGAACTCTGAAATGGTTATATAGAAATGACATCAACCAATCAGATCATGCCACTGACCATGAATAATGACTGTGGGTTGTTTATTTTCCTGCATACACAGACGAATCTCAAGATCTCAGAGAAGCTGTAATCTCCTCAAACAATCCCACACAATGCTTTAACCTGAGGATATCTCAATCATAGTTCTAATCCTGTCCCTTGTCTAAAAATAGATGAGGAAAGAAAAGAGTCGCTCTGCATGGAAACGCTCACTCACTGATTTTCTCTCTATGATGCACTTACATTTTAGAGGAGCTTTTCTTTTATAGAAAGAATTATAATTTAACAAAATCTCTTCAGAGAAAAGAGCTAGATGACATTATGCTGGTCACTTATGTTTTAATCTCTTGAAGAGGATCCCGGTTATATATATATATATATATATATATATATATATATATATATATATATATAAATATGTATATATGTGTGCGTGTGTGTGTGTGTGTGTGTGTGTGTGTGAAAGAAAAAGAAATGAAAAAGAAATGATAGAATGGAGGAAAATGTGGAGGCTTAACAATTTGTAACATTTTTTCTCTTTGTCTGATCATCAACCCGTTGGCCTTCTTTACCAAAGTGAATTAATTTAACAGAAAAATGAAAGAGCTGCGAGAGCTAAAACAGTGCCATTGTGAAGGCTTACAGAGACTCCTAATCTTTAATGATTAAACATTGCATTTAGAAGAGGAGTCATTAGGCCTCAAGCTGATTGGTCCATCCATTATCTTCACCTCTTATCCCTTTTGGGGTTGCAGGGGTCGGAGCCCATCCCAGCCAACATTTGGCTCAAAGCATGGTAACCCTGAATCAGTTTCCAGCCAACTATAGGGCCACATAGAGAGACAAACAACAATTCACCCTCACACTAACACCTAAGAGTAATTTAATTTACCAGCTAACCTAACAAGCATGATTTTCATCCATGGGGGGAAACTATAACGTTTCCGCTGGCCTGGCTCTGAAAAGATTGGTGGCTTTGCTGTTTGTGTTTTCCTGCAAATTCAGTTCAGTCCAGTTTTTGGGACAGAAGAATTTATTAATTTATGATGACAGAAGATGACATGCTTGAAAGCAATGTTTACAACGTTTGATTGATATGTGTTTATTTTTAAAGATCTGTTTGGACCATTTTTCACAGTCCAATTCATCAATAAAAGCATATAAAACTGTAATCAAGTGTCAGTGAGTAGAGAGATAGAAAAAAAGAGAGACAGTTGAAGGGGGAAGCACACATTTAAGACATGGGTCTCAGTAGTGTTAATTTGCACCACTGCCTGTGCTTTATTAGTGCTGGCCTTTATGGATGATGTGTTACAAAGGGGCCTATTTGCATTGCTGATTTTACTACATTGATTTATGAATATTCCCCAATTGACAAACATACAGATGGACAAGTGCACCCAGGACGCAGTCTGCTTGGCACAGCAGTCTGCAGGCAGTATATGCACTTTTAACCAATAAACATGCTCTTTGGATTAGATGCTGCCTTATTCTGTCATTAGCAGGTTAAGTCCCTTAGAAAGCATCATAAATCCTTTGTTGATTTTGTTCATAATGATTTTTACAACATTAAAAGTCCTGAGAGGAATGTTCGCTTTGGCACAGAACAAAGACATCTTGAGTCTTTGCTTGTTATTGTGTAGATCAGGGATAGTACAGTATAAGAGGGTCTAATGTTGGATTTACGTAAAAGTCTATACTCCTGACTTTGGTGCAAGTTTATTTTCCTAACTTCTCTGGTTTTGTTTAAACAAAAGCATTAAGTTGTACACAAAAGCAATATTGGCGGGCACAATAGCAGCCAATAATAGCCCTTTTTTTGAAAAAATGTTCTTATATTTTATTAGTATACAATTGTTTTTTTATTCTTTTATTTATTTTTACATTTTATTCATTTTTTTTTTCAATTTTTTGACATTTTTTATTGTTTCATATTGACTGGTGGGCTGAGTTGAGGGAGTAGGAGAATTACTTTAGATTTTCATTAAAGCACTCATGAAATGTCTCTGGTCAAATGGAGTCATGACGTTAGAACCTAGCGTTTTATAATATACTTTAATAAGAATCTAATCCCAAAGACACAGACAAATTGATTGAACTTTACGTATAAGGTAGCCCTTTAATAATACAAGATTATATAACTGCTCATATCCACCACAGACTTCTAAAATGACTCAATTCCCTCACTGCCTCATTGTTGCAGTAAACAGAAAAATCTGTAAAAATAGATGTGAAGAAATGCCATGAACACAGCCTCCTAAGAGCTGATGAGGAGTCATATCTGAGCCAAGCAGACTTCACAGGTGCAGAGCTGCCAGATCTCACTCATCTGGCACAGCACTCAGACTCTTTCTGTCTGTCTGAAACTATCAGTCTCCCTTAACTAATGTGAGGAAAATCATGTTTTAGATCAAGATATTCCAAAACAGGGACAGATAAGGTTCGAGATGACATTCTTATTTTGGTAAATTATAAAACTGCTTCACAGCCTGGATGTCGAGACTATCTTGTAAACGCCTCTTTTAATGTCAGTCACTTATCATAGATGTCCTATATTTTATCATCAATAGGAGTTTTAGATAACTGTGTTCATATGTGTGTGCCAAAGAGCAAAGACGTATTTGCATTTTTCTTCCTGAGGATTTATTTATTTTATTCATTTGACATGCAAATGAGCTTCATCATTAAGCCTGTGTGAAATTTAAATTACATTCACATAATTGTTGTCATCACACATGAATCTGAATTTAGATAAAGCGACTGCATATTTTGTCAGAGACCTTCTGTCTACAGGCTAACATGACATCAGCTGTTGGTATCTTTAAAAAGTAAAAGCTTTATGTTACTGGTTAGACTCCTGGTGTCACTCAGGGTCTTCTGAATAGAGTTTGCATTTTCTCCCTGTGCCTGCATTTCTCTAGACACTCTGGTGTCCCCCCACAGACCAAGACCAGGCTGCTTAGAGTGTTTTCACACCAACCATATTTAGTGCGCACCAAAGAACTTTTGGCCCAGTGTTTGGCACGTTAGTATCAATGTGAATGCAACCACCACACTTTGGTGCACACCAAATCAGCCGGATCGAGACCTCCATGAAGGGGTGGTCTCGATCCGCACCATCTCCCCACATCTCCTTCACTAGTGTGAAACAAAGTGGTCCGAACTGATCTACTTTTGATGCATTATGGGTATTGGAAGCACTGAATTGTGGTTAAAGTCCTTCATTATTTACTTCCTGTTAATCCCGCGGTTGAATCTTTTGCTTACTCAATTTGTCGATTTGTTTATTCTGGTTGAGGATTACAATGATTTACGAGGGTCCAGTTGGTTGTCTGGTGTAGGAAATGGACACCATGGTAGCCTCTTCTTCCTTCTCCTCCGAAGCAGGTTTGATAACCAGTTACGTACATATCGCCCCCTGCTGTTCAAACTGATTAAATACACAAGTGGGCCCGGGCACGGTTCGATGTTGCAAGTGTGAATGCAAGCAAGGGGGGAGGGCGAACCATGCCGCAGCACGGATTAAAACAAGTGGGCCTAATGTGAAAGTGCCCTAAAACTGGTGACTTTAAAATGCTTTAGGGTGTGAATGGATATCTGTCTTTCTTGCCCTGTGATTGGCTGGTGACTGGTTCAAGGTGTTCCCTTGCCTTGTATCATCTGGTATAGTGACATACTGTAGGTTCCAGTTGCCATGACCCCAAAAGGGATAGATAATTGTTCAATGATATCACTTTTGATAGTAGGAACATTTTAAGCTGATTTCTGAGGTAAAGTAAAAAGGGAGGATTTTAACAGCTACCGGCATGACTAACAGAATTGTATTTGTTATGTAGGAGTACTTGGCAGAAAAAGTTTGGAAACTGCTGCAAAAGAAGTTTTACAGGCCCTGTAAAAGCAAACATCAGTTGTTTATAGCCTCAACAAGGCCTGCTCAGCTCCACTGTAAGAACAAGTCTGTGCTGCCTGCTACAGCACTGCTGTTGACCTGGGGCCTGTTCTACGGAGCAGGATTACTGCCCAGCAAGGTAACTTTGAGGGTAGGTTCCGGGTTCCCTTCTTAGTGAGGCGAGTCTCCATGGCAACGTACGCTGAACGGCTAACCTGCTCCGGGGCAGGTTAGGTTCCAGATTGAACTCGCGGACTATAAAGACCCCACCCACCGACCAATGAGCTCTCTCGGCCAGCTCCTCTGCAGGAGTAAAATCTGGGGGAGGACTCTCATGCCAACACTTCTGTTCCATGACAATATTTTATTGCCCGTCTTAAAATTGTGACAGGAATTCACGTGGGGCTCATGTGGCCTACATATCACACAAAAAATGTAAACACAATGGGAATGAACAAATGAATGAATTCATCTTGGAAATGAATTAGACATGTCTGGTGCATGTTACAGTAAAAGTGCATGTTGAACAGTGCTATTTCAGGATGATGATGGCACCAAAGATTTTTTGCGCGCTATACTTAAGCATTGAGACTGTCAGCAATTTTCTGCCAGCACTCCTTCAGTGCTTTTGCAGCAGCGACAGTGTTGCTTTTAACGTTTATTAAATGTTTTAATTCTTCATACTTTGTCATGATCGCCTCCTGCTCCTCATGTGTGAAGTATGCGGCCCTTCGCTCTCCGGCCTGCTCTGACGCTCCAGACTGGTCCATGTTCGCGATTGGTCAGATGTGGCGGGCTCCGCCTTGTATGTGTGCACGCGCTCATTGCAAAGCTCGATCCACTTATGAGGTTGATAACCAGCACCGTCAGACCGTTTGGCGAGACTGCCGGCTACCATGCTCAGTTCAGTGAGGTAGCTCCAAGGCTATCTCGCTAGGCTGAACTTGCTTCGTAGAATAGGCCCCTGGCCTGCCACCAACCCAAACACACCTGACCTCCCCTCTTTGGTTCATCCTCGCCATCCTCCATTTTCTACTATGCCATCTCAGTTCAGAAAGATTGGCTGGGTTTGGTGATGACAGTGAAAAGAGGTTCTCTTCAACTTAAAGCAAGTTTTCATAGGGGGTGCTGACCTTTCCTAACAGCTAGACAACATCAGCATGGGGAGAGGGTAACACCTATTCAGCACCACTGGCTGATCTGACATGTCAGTAAATATATACCTGCTTTTCACCTGAAGGGAGCCGTTGACAGCTGCTTGCCTTTTCACTCGTCTTTAAAAGCAAATACCCTTATTGATGCCCAAGTCTGCTCTACCCAGGGGTTTGACAACATGAGATCAGCTGTGTGGTCCTGTGGCAGTGGGCAGAGATTTTTCGGGTGAGATACTAGGTGGCAGATTTAAGAAATAGGCAGACCAAAGGACTAGGTTTGCTATTTGTGCATTTTGTAAGCTCAATTGATACTTCAGGTACCTAAATATACTGCATGTGCAATATACCAACCTTTTTACAAGACATGTCCTGTATAAAAATCCTTTACTGTCCCATTTTCACATTGTTATGGCGCAGTATGCATTGTGAAAAAATTACGATCTGTGATCCTTGAAGAAAAAGTTTTCAATAATCTGTAACTTTCCTCTTCTTGCAGCTAAAGCAGCAAGTCATATGGAATGAATCAGAATAAGCTGTCATTCAGGATTGTATTTGGCCCTGATTACCTTTAGTTTCAATGTTCATATTCCAAACAATATAAAAGTGCATTAAAAGACAATGACAGTGCTTTGCGAAGGAAGATGTCCTGAAAAAACATTATATTAACGATGAAACTATGTGGCAGATGGGCTCCTTTTGAAGAGGCATGCTTTAAACAGTTTGTGTAGCTGGAAAGAGTATCCATGTAGATAAAACTGGCTCAGAAAAGTCTATAAATGCTGGCTGTTATTTACCAAACAAGTCCCTGCAAAGCCCACAAACAGAAAAAAAATAAATCAACAGTTGGATTTATTTTACATTTGGGATTTTTTCTCAGAATGTTCCCAGGGAGAGTTTGGCTTAATTAGCTTGTTATATTGAAAATAGTACTAAATGGACAGCCATTGTGAATCATTGTGCTCTTAAAAGGCTCTCTGCTAACCTTGCAAAGCAGCTGGATTTATTTGATTTTGTATCTGTCAGCTGTCAGATCCACCTTCATGCTAAAACAGATATTTCAGTGGGGAAAAAGCATTATATAAAGAGAGAGAGAGGGTCTTGAATTAGTGGTGCTAAAGTGAGAAGTGGCTACAAGCCTTTGACTGGCCCATATTGATTATGACAGAAGGCAAAGTCATTAAATGAGTTTTAATTAATGACATATCTATAAAAGTTCTGTCCTTCCCAAACTCCAACTATGGGGCTGATCTATGTAAGATATGTAGCATCAACTTGTTAAACAAACAAGTAAACAAAATAAAATGGAAAAGGGGTAAAAAAAAAAAAAGAGAGTGTGAGTTTTATCTACTTTATTGTAGAGTGTCTTGAAATAACGGTCATTATTCGGTCCTATGAAAAAAAAGATTGATTGATTGATTGACTGATTGATTGATTGATTGAAAAATGTCTGTCTGTCACGTCAAGTCAGTGCTTTGTGATGTTCTAGACAGTTCTGGCTATATTGATCCTGCAGCCATGTTAACAGTGGCCCCTCAGTCAGATAGTCCAACCACGATCTTACTTATGAAATTACTTTTGCTCAGACCGCCTATCAATGTGATTGCTCAGCAGTTTCTTCTGTCTGGCAGCAGGATCCTACTGAGTGCTGCAAGGGCCAAACAAACCCGTTTCTATATGGTAACATAATGGAGGAAATGGTACAAAGACAGCATATAAATGCTTAATGTTTGACCTTCATTTTTATTCAGCTTCTGCTCATTTCACTCAGTTTCAGTTCCCTTTTGTGTTTGTTTCCTTGACTAAAAATATACAGCCCAAACATCAAAGTGCCTTGTTCCCTTTTTTATTTTTCACTGACAAATCGACAGTGACAAACCCCCTCTCTCCCGGTGCCAGCGTGAAGCTAAAAAGAAGTGAAATGAGGTGTGCAGACACCTGAGATTACTCGAGTCAGCCAGCTCAGCGGATCTTTAATTAGAAAAAAGAAAGAATGTTCTCATGTTTAATTAAGTAAAGAAATGAATGCTTCCTATTTCATTAAGTGACTGGGTGTCCTCCCTTGGCAATTCAAGTACTGTCACAGATGTTCAAAACCATTTTCTTTTTCTCAGTTTTCTGTATTAGAGTTCCCTGAACCGCAGCCCATGAAGTGATGCCTAACCAGCTGTCAGTCACAATCATTTGTCTGCCCTGAAAGCTCAACTTGATGGATGACTCTTTAACTTCAGTAAAATCAACTTCTTATTGGGATGCATCATTGCAACAATCTGTTAATGAGTGACGAAGATTACAATGGATTCTACACTTTTACACAATTCTACGACACTTTTTGAAATGCTGATTTTTAAGTGTGCATTATCTTCTTATTGATATTTTGCTGACAACTGTAGCTACATAAAACCTTCATGAAAGTGCCCTGTGACATATCTCTACCATGCAACACTGCAGTCATAATCCCATTTGTTATTTATACTTGACTCCCTGTGATCTGTGCAAAGTTCAGTTATTATTAGTCTCTGGTTATGTTACTATTTTTTCAGTATTCAATATTTTCAAGCAGCCTGACACCACAAGTCACATTTACCCATGTACACCCATTCACTCTCACATTTGCTCATAGATACTTCAAGACTTTCCATGTAAGAAGTCCATCAGTATCAGTATGTATGTTTTTTATGGCCTCCTTTCATTAATCATGTTTTATTCTGTGTATTTTCTGTAGCTTGTAATCAACATAATGTTTTATTTTTTGTTTAGCACAACACTTTCTTTTCTTCTTCTTCTTTTTCTTCTTCTTCGTATTGTTATTATTATTATAACCAACAAAGATGCTTATGACTAGCACTCACTACAATAACATCAGCTTTATCAATAGCATGCTTACGTCATGATTCCTCCTTTGTAATTGTTACATTTTAGTAGGTAATGTGGCGGTATGGTGGCACAACAGGTAGTGCATGTGCATCATAGCATGAAGGTTGCTGGTTAAATCCTGTGTCGGCCAGGGCATTACTTTGGAAAGTTTGCTTCCTTTCCCAGTGCATGTGTTGGTTTCCCCCTGGGCAGTGTGAATAGTTGTCTGTCTCTCTATGTAGCACTATGATTGGCAGGCAGCCGGTTCAGGGTGTACCCCGCCTTTGCCACAGTGTTAGCTGGGATACACAAGTGACTCCCCCAAACCTGAAAGGGATGAGGGATGGTATGGATAATGGATGGATGGATAGTTTTTGAGTCCATGTTTTATTAAATGTACAAATACTCTCTTTAAAAAAAAACTTTAATCATGTGCGTAATACAAATTGTATTTTATTATTTAACCCCTTAACTACCAGCTCAACTGTTTGTCAAAGGTCAAAAATAAACTTAGAGATATTTAATGTTTTATAAAACAGAACAAATCAAATCATTGTTTGATTCTCTTAACGTTTCAGGGAATGGAGAAAAATACAAACAAACCAAAAACAGATGGGATTCAAAGGTTTAAAAAGTTAAAAGTTGATTGTCTGATGACTTAAAATGCACGAATATTTGAGACAAAATCAGTTAGAAAAGGCATCAATCATAAAATAAAACAACAATAAAATAACTTCAATTTATTTGAAGTATTCAAAATAATAATGATGGTGTTAGTAATAAAGCTTTTAGCTTTTTAAACCTTTTAAATCCCACACAAAGGAAATATCAGTTCTTTTGGTTTGTTTGCAGTTTTTTCTGTATCCTAAAACACTGAAAAAAACAAACAATGATGTGTATTTTGTGACACATTAAATATTTCTGAATTCATTGACCTTTGCCAAACAGTTGTGCTGAAAGTTAAAGGGTTAAGTAAATCAACTTTCCAAACAACAGTCGCTCTCTTTCGGACTGTAGAATGTGTCTGCATAATGGCATCCTTATTTCTGACTTTTACAATTTATGTACACCAGCCATACTTTATTTGCATTTATTGACATGCTGAAGTACTCATGTTAAACACTGGGAAGGCCTTATTGATTCAGAGTGGGAGGCTTCATCACCAGTCAGCAACTCTGTTCCTCTGGAAGACACTTACAAGTATGTGAAGTCTGTAAACTCAGAGAGACAGTGTGAATATTGTGTCTTTTGTTGGTGCCCTCTGCTGTATGATAAACCAAGGCTTTTATTCTAAACAGGCTTACCGTCTGAATGCCAGTGCAGCTCTGAAAAAGATTTAGCCTTCCAGACTACAGCCTCATGTTAATATTCACCTACCATAGCAGGCTGACTTTTTACTTTGCAGCCACTTTCACACAGCAGAGCAAAGCAGGGCTTACAGTGAGAATGATAACCAAAATGTTGATTAAAAAGGGATTAAAATCCTTATTTAGATTGGTATCACATTCAGGAAGAGGTAAATACAGGCAGTGTTGCCTTGGGCTTTCCAGGATGCATCGCGGTATAAATAAAGAAGAAGACCTGTTTAGCCTTTTTTGACAATGTAGTGAGAAGAAGAATATTAGGAGCAGCTGATGCCACAGCAAGCACTGGCTGAGGTTATCTAAATGTGAAAGAAATCATTTTGTAACATTAAATTTTCATGAAATACTCTACTTTCTCTTACCCATAAATGACAACAAAGTAATGAATGGCCCTACCATATGGAAAATGTCACTGGCACTGCATTTATTCTCCCATAAGCGTTTCATGTGGGAGGTAAATAAGATGAAAACTCACTGAAGCAGCAGAGAGTGCTGAGTTCGGTTTGTTTTATTGTGTTTTGCATGGAAATAGCTGTTTAAAATAATAAACATAGCTGTTGTTGTTTGGAAATCATGGCTGTCATTTACATTCTGGAGAGAAAACAGGAATACACTGAGATCTCAATTCTTTTACAGCCATGCAGAAATTGTTATTCTGAGATCAAATATTTCAGACTGGGTTAATGTGTTAAAAGCTCCACATTCGACTACATGAGATCTCTAAAAATATAATCTGGATTTTCATTAATATGTGTTGAAGAGGGGAAAAGCTTGGACATATTAAACTGAACAAACTATGAGAAAAAGATTTGACAAAACAAGAACAACAACAAATTGTAGAAAGTTTCCAATTTAAATATTCAAATACAGCACACATTTCATATGCACTAATAAAAGATGAAGCAATAAAAATGAGGGATTTGGGATATTAGCAGCATGATAAGAGAGCTAGTGACTGCTTCAGCATACTTAAGAAAACTAATGCAGCTATATTAAGGACCTATATTTGGAGAGAGAGCTTTATTTATTTTTTTTCATAATATGATAATGAGTTTATCGCATGCCAACAAATCCCCCAATCAAGAGGATGATCCCTCATATCTGAGGTGGGGAAAGCAACAAAGCTCCGTTTGTTGCTTGCTCCACCTCTGATATTGTGTGAAAGTTTTTCCCAACTGATGTAATTAAGAAATATATCTTTTCCAGCTAATGCTAGACACCCACTGAACTGGACCAGGAAGGTTCAAGTGGAAGATGCATTGTTTGACATGTCTGTCCATCCACAGTAAACATTAGAGCATTACAGTGAAAAAGCTGAAGCCACATCCACTTCTTAAGAGGTGCATGGTCATTCATTATTCATGAGGATGTACAGTGAAACTGCTTGTTCTGTGCAGGCTGAAACAGAGCAGCAAATAAACATGCCAAAACCCAAAAGATGAAGAACTTAAAAATATTTTCTGGGGTTATGTTAGCCGAGTATAAAGTTGTTGAAAAGGAGAATAAAAATAAATCTTTCATTTTCAAATACACATACCTCATACATGTAAGCATCAAACCTAATCTATTAAAGCTTTTATGTGATGTTTTAAAGCTTTAACTTGAGTTCCAAGGACTAATGTTTTAGGTCGAAATCCTACTCATTTGAGTGTCTGTACTTCATAATAATGAGTTTTTGAGTTATTTGGCATGTTGGGCGGTGAGAATTAGTACACAAGGAAGTGTGGGTGGCTCCATTGAGCTTGCAGTTTACTCTTTAGCTTCTTGTGAGTGTTGTGGGAGCTTCATGGACAAAAACCTTATGATGGGACTTCCCCGTTTGATGACCCCAGTAATGCTGCTACCCATAACTCAATACGGTTTTATTAAGGGCCTGCGAGAGGCCTTGTGGTAGAGCAGGATACATCAATGTTGTCACTATCTGGAGCTTGTATGTACAGAGCCTGAGTGAGTTAAAGATGGACATGCAGTGGCAAAGAGATAAGACAGGGGTGAGATGTCTCCATACTTTGTGCTTATCCTTGCATTACAGTACAAGTATTTTGTGCTTCTTTCAGATGCAACCACTGATCCTGGATTGTCTTGGTGAGCCAGCTTACACCCCCATCAGGTAATCAGGAGAATGAATCTTAATTTGAATGTTAACATGTCAGGAAAAGGGGGCATGATTTCATTCAGTGCTCTTTTGAGCTCATCATTGTTACAATGCTATTTGCAGCACTGTCTGAAGCCTGGTTTAACTGCTATGATATATTCTGCTTTTAAGATCTAATGCAAATAGTATATTTAATTCTTTATTGCTGCATTTCTTTTTTAAAAGACAAAACACTCAGGACTCAACACCATTTGTCTTGTCTGAGGTCGGGTTCTTAAAAAAGGTAGAGCGTACCAGTGTAACTTGTTAATTCTTCTTACTGCATTCCAAATTGAACTGTAACCTGTTGAGAGAGCTTAAGATCGGGCAAACTCCACAAATATGGAGGGTAAAAGTTGCAAAATCCTCTTCTACAACAGAGAGCAGTAACTTCCTGATTTTGAGCCTTTACTGTTGCAGTTACATTTGTGGATCAGTGATAAACACCATGAAGTCCTTGTTTGGTTGAGTTCAGTGGAATCAAGCTGAACAGAAAAAGATTTTAGTTTTATGCGAGAATAAAATCCTATAGAAAACTTTCTCTGAATGACTTAAGTCTATTTGGCTGAATTAATGTAAGTAAAACCAAGTTAACCCACATTTTGGGTCTTACAAAAAACATTAATCCTGTCCTATCCTATCTATTTAGCCCTTTAAACTCTACAGTCTATGAATCTTAGCTGACTTCTAAAAACACTTTGTTTCAATCACAAATAAAACAGCCAGTAGTGTAAACACCGTCTCTTTTTCCATATCTGTTGATGATAATTACCTACTCAGGGGGGGTGACCTGACTGCCTCATATCTCTGCCCCTGATGAGAGCTGATAACAGCCGTTTGATGAGTCGATTAAAGGTTACAGCAGGATCATTCTGTTTAAGATTCAAGTGAGGACAGCACAGGGGGGGTGTTACCAATGTCTCCTCACAGCAACAAGGAGCCTCAATCAAAACCTGACTTTTGTGTGTTCTCGTCTCACTCACAGTTCAAATTAAAGATAAATTCAATCAAATGTAGTGTTTGTTATGAGTGTTAATAGTTGTCTCAGCTCGTGTGTCTGAGCTGTCGAGCAGCCTGGGCTGAGAGTGGAGCTCCCAGTGTGTGCTGGAGTCTGCGTCAGACCCCTGTGGGACACTTAGGAACGGAAAACCACCACACTGACTCATGCCTCTGTATCTAAGAAGTTTTGAGTAGAACTGTCGATTTAACTTTTACTGTGTGTACTTTAATACATTTTACACACCATCTGGGTACTGAGTAAAACCAATAAAGTGAAAGTGCCAGTTAAGGCTTTCCATCAACTATTTTTGTTATAGCATGTTCAGTTTTAAACAAGTTTAGGATTATGATAATCAATACTAGAACAATATTTTGAGCTTAAATCACATTGCTTTGATATGCAAACCCAATGTGTTGAAGCGAAATGAATTAAAGGGTTGGTGACTGTTGTTTGAGTAAATACTTAATTAAAATTCATAAATGATTTTCCTGTATTTATTTGGTCAATTACAGTGTTTGTGCAGAATTATGACTCATTGTTTGTTAAATAAACTTTAACTGGTAGTCATTGCATATCAGGGCTCATATGCTATTACAGAACGTACTATTACTTTATGTACTGAAAAAAATCCTGGTTGACTTATCAATCTGCAGTTGCTGTCCTTTTTGCACAAGCAAAAATGTGTAAGTAAGTGTTTTGAGAGCATTTTGAATGTACTTTTTCTTTTAATTTAGCTAGACTTGTGTTTTAACAAAACTGTCTATTTAAAGGGCAACTTCGGTATTTTTCAACCTGGGTCCTATTGCCCCAAGTGTATGTGTGTATACGATTGACGGGTACAACTCGTTTTAAAATTGGCTCAGTATCAAGGGAGCGGATGCAGCCGGCAGCCGCGAAGCTAGATAGGGGGGCAACTGCATCCCGTATAAGTTTGAGCATTAAAAGTGTTTATTTCGCCACAGACCGGTTGCGATCGCCGGTGCTAGCTCTCTAATTAGCATTGTAAGCATTGCGTTTTCCTTCACGTCCTCTGACCTGTGTCATCTCCTGTGAGCTTGTTGCCGGAAGAAAACAGAGGAGCCATGCAGCGTGCCGCTCATAGTGGAGCTGCTTATCCCGGAGGACAGTTGGAAGTTTTACTGCATCGGTATCATGGCTGAATATTTACCAGATTTGAGAGTGAAGAGCGAGCCTTTTCATTACGACGGCCACCCGTATATATTTGAGCCAGAGAATACGCACGAGGAGCTGCTACAAACTCAAGAGCTAAGGAGGATAGCAACAGAGGGCCAACGAGCAGACGAGGGTGAAGCAGCGGCCGCACGAACGCTCTAGATTTGTCTCTGACACACACATTTACTGTTGCCCTAAATCCTCTTCACTTTTTCCTCTCGTTTCCCTCTCGTGTTACAATGCTAATTAGAGAGCTAGCACCGGCGATCGCAACCGGTCTGTGGCGAAATAAACACTTACACAATACATACAATACTTATACGTATTGTATGCATAAAGACATATTAGTTATACTTACTTTATGGATAGTTGACCACTTGGTCCCTGTGGTTTTTGTCGCCTCCTCCAATTTATTTTGGGTACATGAAAAAAGGTGTCCAGCACTGCCCTGTTGATCAGAGGGGGGAGATCCTCTAATGTAGTTACACAGCGTCGGGTCCTTTCTGTATCATCCCACGACACATCGAGACCACGAATATTGGGCAACAGGTCCCACTCGTTACACAGACATTCTTCCTCTGTGGGCATAGAGTCACAGCAACCACAGGAGCACCACCAGTCGTCAGAAATTCGCGTTCGTGCAGCCGCTGCTTGTCCCTCGTCTGCTCGTTGCCCTCTGTTGCTATCCTCGTTTGCTCTTGAGTTTGCAGCAGCTCCTCGTCCGTATACTCTGGCTCAAATAAATACGGGTGGCCGTCGTAATGAAAAGGCTCGTCTTCACTCTCGAAATCTGGTAAATATTCAGCCATGATACCGATGCAGTAAAACTTCCAACCGTCCTCCGGGATGAGCAGCTCCACTATGAGCGGCACGCTGCATGGCTCCTCTGTTTTCTTCCGGCAACAAGCTCTCAGATGACGTCACACAGGTCAGAGGACGAGAAGGAAAACACAATGCTTACAATGCTAATTAGAGAGCTAGCACCGGCGATCGCAACCGGTCTGTGGCGAAATAAACACTTTTAATGCTCAAACTTATACGGGATGCAGTTGCCCCCCTATCTAGCTTCGCGGCTGCCGGCTGCATCCGCTCCCTTGATACTGAGCCAATTTTAAAACGAGTTGTACCCGTCAATCGTATACACACATACACTTGGGGCAATAGGACCCAGGTTGAAAAATACCGAAGTTGCCCTTTAATTGGGCTCAATTTTTTTGTGCATTTTCCATGAGTACCCAGATTAAATGGTTCAGGTGCAAGAAGAATGAAATGCAACATGGAGTAAAAAAAATACAATCTTCCTCTTTCTTTTGTTTGAATAACTACTGTTGTTAAAGATTATCCTCCACAAATTATCCTGTATTTATTTGGTCAATTAGTATGTGTGCAGAACTATGACTCATTGTTTGTTAAATAAATTTTTACGGGTAGTCATTGTCATTGCATTTCAACAGGAAGGAGAACAGCACTGAGTCTCTGAGTAAACTCTATCTCATACTGCATGTGCTATTTTGAAAATATTCTCAACTTGTGAACATTGCTTTTATACAATGAAAAATAAACATGATTGTGTGAGTTCATTGTCTTTATGTAAATCTGTAGTTATTCATCTGTGAAGATGGTGTTGAAATTGCAACCTGAAAGAAAAAAGTGAATTCTACATGTGAATGTTACTGGATGTTTCTGTAATATCGCAGTCCTACAGGGACATTTATACAAATATCTGACAGGTGGTCTTTATCTCTACCTAAATTTATTCAGCAAGATGCTGTATTACTATACATTTCTGTGCACTGAAGAGGTCACTGCCCATTTGCAAGACAGAGAGGTCTTCATCATGACGTCCCTGTGCAGTTCAGAGTTACATTTTATTCATTAAAAATCTTTGAGATGTTTTTAAACACTTCTATTAGCATGACCTATGGGGACTTGGATGTTTTAAAACAAGAGCTGCAAGAGATGATGGGCAGATGCACACAGTGCAGAAACACATTGGATGACGGCAGGTCCATGGCTCATGGATCTATCACTAGCTTTAGTTCTTTCTTTAGTCCACTTGTCTGTGCTTACCTCCCTTCCTTTGCCCTCATGACAGCATTCCACCTCGTCTTTTTAAGGAGGTCTTCCTTACCATTGGGCCCTGGGTTAGTGACCTGATAAATGCATCCTTGATGTCTGGGTGTGTTCCAGCTGCCCTAAAACATGCTGTTGTTCAACCCCTCATCAAAAAACATAATCTTGATCCCACAGTTTTATCAAATTTTAGGCCCATCTCTAAGCTTCCTTTTCTTACCAAAGTCTTGGAGAAGGTGGTATATGAGCAGTTACAGTCACATATCGATGAAAACAATATCTCAGAAAAATTTCAGTCTGGTTTTAAACCACGCCATAGCACAGAAACGGCACTTTTAAGAGTTTTAAATGATCTCCTTTTAACAGTTGATTCCATTAACTCTGCAGTCCTAGTACTTTTGGCTCTCCACTCGGGGGGACAGAGCCTTCGCGGTGGCGGCACCAAAGCTGTGGAACAGCCTACCTGTCCAGGTTAGAGCTGCACAGTCAACTGAGCACTTTAGAACACTACTAAAAACCCATCTCTATTCTTTGGCGTTCAATCCCAACTAAACGAGTAATCTTGGTTTTTATCTCTTTTATCTTTGTATCTTTTATCCCTTATATTTTATTCCCCATCCTCTCTTTTACTTTTCTTTTATTGTTTTTTATCCTTATCTTGTTTTATTTCTGTTTTTATGCATATTTAATGTTTGGCTCATTTTTATTCTTTTTACTGTTTTTATTATCATGACTGTTTATTATCATTACTGGGTTTCTAATATAAAGTGTATGAGAGATTATTTTGTACCCCTGTACAGCACTTTGGTCAACCGAGGTTGTTTTTAAAGGTGCTCTACAAATAAACTTTGACTTGACTTGACTCAACACAGCATCGTGCGGATTTGCTTTTCATCATGAGACTGGGATCCACATTCAAGATTTCCTGCTGCTTAACAGAAGATTTTGTCTTGCTGCTATGATCGAGGGATTCATGATTGGCTATTTCGACTAATGTTGGATGTATATATTTGTATATATATATGTATATGTGTATTTTATATGTATATACAGTCATGGAAAAAATTATTAGACCACCCTTGTTTTCTTCATTTTCTTGTTAATTTTAATGCCTGGCTCAACTAAAGGTACATTTGTTTGGACAATTATAATGATAACAACAAAAATAGCTCATGAGAGTTTAATTTAAGAACTAAGAACTATTCATTTTCCATGGTTTTCTTGATAATAACCAAAATTACTTAAATTCTTACATCAATAGCTATGGCATTGTACCACCAAAAACACTACTTTTAAGCATTCCATGTTTTCTTTTCTGTTTGCTTTAAACACATGATACACACAAGAGTTAATACTTGATTGCATAACCATTGTTTTTGATGACTGCAGCCATGTTGGCATGCTCTCCACCAGCTTCTGACATTGTTCTGCTGTCACAGCAGCCCATTCCTGTTGGACAAATTCAAACAAATTTTCTTTGTTTTTGGGCTTGTGGTTCTCCATTTTGGGTTTGATGATTTTCCACAGGTTTTCAATTGGATTAAGATCTGGTGATTGAGCAGGCCAAGGCATGGTGCGAATGTTGTGGTTCTCCATCCAGGCTTTAACTGACCTTGCCGTGTGGCAAGGGGCATTGTCTTGTTGGAAAATCCAGTCATTGAGGCAGGAAAGAGTTTTCCAGCTGATGGAAGAAGACTGTTTTCAAGGGTAGTCCTGTACATGACCTGGTTCATTCGGCCTTCACACAATTGCATTTGCCCTGTTCCACTCAGACTGAAACAACCCCAGATCATGACTGATCCACCCCCATGTTTTACTGTAGGGGCAAGACAGTCTGGGTTGTAAGCTTCTCCAGGCTTCCTCCTAACCAGTAAGTTGGCTGGAGTGGGCATCAATTCAAAATTGGATTCATCACTGAAGAGAACCTTAGCCAATCATCAACAGTCCAATCCTTGTGGTCTCGAGCAAAGAGTAACCGGGCCTTCCTCTGCCTTTCATTGATGAAGGGCTTCTTGCGTGCTCTGTGTGACTTCAAACCAGCTTCAACAAGTCGGTTTCGAACTGTCCTTGCTGAACAAGTCACATTTCTCGACAGTGCCCACTCATTTTTAAGGTCCCTGGAGGTCTGGCCGATTCCTGACACAGGAGCGGATGAGTGCAGTCATCTCGTGGGGTAGAAAGACGTTTCCTGCCACGGCCAGGGTAGCAATTTGGTAGTGCCATGTTCAGCTTGTTTTTTTTTGTTGTAATGAACGGCTGTCTTGGAGATCTTCAGTTTTTTCGCTACCTGTCTCTCACTCATGCCAATTTCCAGCAGTGCCAAGATGGCTGCCTTTGTGGCTTCACATAGTTCTTTTGTTTTAGGCATTATGTGAGAGCTGACAACTTCTGAGTTGTGCTACGGCTTGAATGTAAGCAGGAAACCACTCTAGGCCTTTGCATGTGCAGTGCTGCTTGTGACATGACATGGCCTCTTATATACCCTGGGAATCAATTAAGCTTAAGAATGTCAAATAGGACATAAAGTATTATGTGACCAGCTGCATTTTTTGTTGTGTTCATTGTATTATACGTTTAGTGGTACCAGATATTAGAATGAACAAGAAATTGAAGAAAACAAGGGTGGTCTAATAATTTTTTCCATGACTGTATGTATCTATGGATGTATGTGTATCCATAAAATGAAGAGCTTCATGCTTTTTGCAAAGTGTCTTGAGATAACAGTTGTTACGAATTGGCGTGATACAAATAAAGATTGATTGATTGATTAAGTGGATTCATATAATGATAAAAAGTCAGATTTCTGTGCCAGGTACCAGAAAACTAAACTTTCCTTTAACTAATCTGACTGAAACTGCACCATCAAATTTTATAGTGTCAGATTACCAGTAGCACCCAGATTAATATATTCTTGAATTAACACTCCTTTAAAAAAACAGCTTGGACAATGTGCCTTGCACTGCCCTTGGTGCTGACAGCTGTGCACACCAAACATGCTGGAGCAGTTTGGGCATCACACACCTAATAATAGACATTACTCTTCACCAAGTTGTTTGACTACAGTGGTTACATGAGTTACCTTCATACAGATGATCAAGCAGCCTTAATGTTTTTCATACAACTATAAACACTATATCACTTCATAATTATGTGATATTCTTTTCTTAATATGCAGCCATTTTTGCATCATCTTGGTCGGTATGACAGAGTTTCTGGACAGTAACAGATTTTATAGTACACCTCTTACATTACTGTTTAAGCCTGTCTTGAGAGTCTTTATTTTTCTATTTATTTTTGTTGTTGTTTTGTCCATCTTTTTACTTTGATTTATTGTTTCTCCATAAAAATACAAACACTTAATGAAACACTTTTGGGCATTTTGTGCCTTTTTTGATAGAAGACAGACAGTGGATAGGCTTGTGAAAGGGGACGAGAGAGTAGGGGAAGACACTCTGCAAACTGGTCACAGGCGGGACTCGAACCTGGACTGGCAGAAGTATGTACATGGGGTGCCTGGTTGCTAACCACTCCGCCAAACCAGCACCCCTTAATGAAGATTATTAAACAAAAATAATTATGCGGATCTTGTATAGAGACTGTTTTCACTAAAAGAGGTAGCTCCCAGAGAAGGGCTGTTCCCACTGTGACACCCAACAGGTAAAGACACAGCTTCACTTCGTCAAATCCTGCTCTGAAAATCAGGCTGTGAGAAAGGAATACTTTTTCCAAATAATACACACGCACACACATACACACTCACACACACATATTATTTAATCTCCATTGTTTAACCTTCACTATCACGCTACTAATTGATTATCATTATAGTAAATTATACCAACAAAGCTCTTTGAATTGTAATTTCTTGATCATTGGTTGCAGAGGTCTTTTGTGACCATACATATGGAGGTCTTACATAAATACTGATTTTTTGTGAATGTGCTTCTTGAACAAGATTCTTTGAAAACTCACCACAAAGCTATAATCTAAGCTATAGAGGTTTAAAAGTTAAAAAATGTGTATGTGTTATAACAGGTGTAAATACTCATATATTTTCTCACTGTGTGTGTGAGGGTGCGACTTTATATCTGTGTTTAGCTTTTCCTTGGGGGTATCTGCAGAGCATCTCTAATTAGCTCAGCATGATGATGCCTGCGATGATCTCTGACGTCTGTTCATCAGCTCTGACAGCTAACTTCAGGTTCTCCTTCTGTACCTGGCTAATGGCACCCTATGGATCTCTATCTAGGCCAGCGTTTTACCATTCGGCCCACGTTACACTTCACACAAACACTAACAATAAGCTTTCTGTTTGTAGTAAAGTGTGGAGTATTTTTTCTTCTCATCTCCTGTGGCGTGAGTGCATCATTTTCATGGTTACAAGATGTTTTTAGATAAATGCATGTAATTCACCAGAAATGGAAAATCACTTTTACTCCACAGTCCTTTTCAACCGTACCCTGCCAAACACGTCAACAACTAAACCGTTCACTTTACATATATTCACATTTGCTGTCTTGTTTATTTCTTTAAATGTCAAACATTTCTTTAAAACGTTTCCCCTGATTCAGAGCAGCTCATGGGTCCTCATTTTTTTCGCATCAAACATTTTTCCCTTTTGCAGTCTAATGTCTGATCAGCAATGAAGAGAATCCAATTGATGCTTCATCTCTGTCTTTCTACAGCCTAGTGTTGTAATGATGCACTCTGATTTAAACAAACAAAATACTGGTATATTATTTATATTCAGGGCTATGGGGCAATACAGCAAGTGTTACTATTGTCTCACAGCAATAGAGTTGCTAGATCAATTCCAGAGAGGGCGTTTTCTGTAGGCTTTGTTCACTCTCCCAGTGCTTGGGTAGTTTTTTCTTCTCACAGACTAAAAATATGCTTGTTAGGCTACTGGGTGACTCTTAATTGCCCTTGGTGATAGTGTGTAGTGGTTGTTTGTCTCTGTATATTGGTGTGATTGGCTGGCAACAGGTCCATGGTGCATTCTGCCTCTTGTCAAGTGACAGCAATGACAGGCTCAAGCTCCCTTGTGACCATGAAAGGGTTAAGCAGCAAAGACAGACAAACAGAAAGATAGAAAGTCAGATAGATAAATAGATAGGTTCAGCCTCAAAACAAAATATCAAACAAACAATCAAACAACAGAATGTTTTATAAGCAAAGCATTAGCAAAATTCATCCTTATTTGCGGCAATAAATAAATTAATTAATAAAAATAGCAGTGTTCCATGATCACAAACCTCCACTATGACATTTCCAACATTGTTGGGACAGGTATTTCAGAAAATGTGTAAATCCTCCCTATCTTGCACTGTTGAGAAATCCATTGGAAAATTCCTGATCCACATATAGATTGGGATGACCAAAAAAATCGTATCCCTTCTTCACTCTGCCGTGACCAACATTCCCTGAAATGTTGTCAAAAGTCCTTTTGACAACTTATTGTAATTAGCTAATAAGTGGAAAACTGCCCGACATGAATTAAAAAAAAATCCTGGTTTTCATCTGGTTTTGGATCACCACACCAATGTGTAATCATTTCTACCTTGAGCCATGACTAATATCCCCTAAAAGTTTAATCACATACCTTTTGGGAACTTAATGGGTAACCAAAAATGTTGGAAACTGCACCATCTGGTAATGTTAACATTTAGAAATATATGTTTTTATTTTTTTGTGGTTTTTTTAAAAATCATGGATCTGCATCTGGATTTGGATCCCCACCAAATCCACTCAACCCTTCTATGTGCCTGGATCAACAACATTCCTAGAAAATGTAATCAAAATATGTTCATAACTTTTTGAGTAATCATGTTAACAAACAAACCAGTAAATAAACTTTGGAAAAACAGAACATTACTTAAATGAATGCTCCAAAACTACACTTTGGAACAAGAGAAAGTAGCCTACTCAAATATACCCTTTGTTAGGAGGAGGCTGAATGTTGTGCTGCCTTAGTGTACTTCAGCTCCCAGCCACCAGCTGCAGCACTGAGCTTCTCTGAAGCTTCTGTTGGGATTTTAAAAAGCTGAAGATTGTTTGTCTTAAACACCTGTCTGTCTCTCATTTTTGAGATATGTCCAGTTTGTCTTTGAAAGTCCCTCAGTGGATTTACATAGGCTTTTTGGTAAGTGCCTCGTGTCTCCTCAATGTCTTCCGGTTAATTCTAACATAAGTAGTGATTAAAGTTTCATGACTTAAGGAGGTGGGTCATGAAGGCAGGGCAAATGCAACTTTAGCGTTTTACCCTCGCCTAAAACTCACCTTTTAGTCCAGTGACTTCTAATAGAAAAAAAACAGTTCGAAAATTTCAACATAGTAGCTCAGTTTCATTTACGGTAATTTCTGTCAGCCTAATTGAAAAATCAAGCTGAAAACAATCACGTCTTGTTGACGTTGCTACCAAGGGGTACTGTTAATGACGCAGTTTTTAATGCCAATGTCGTTCAGATTGGGAAACATTACCGTACTTACTGGTACTGAAGCTTAATTTAAGCAAAGCTAGAGTTAATCACGGTCCTCTGTAGCTTAAGCACTTACAGGTGAACAGCTGAAATGTTGTTATCCGATGCACTCAATCCACCAAGTGGAGTGTAGCCTCAGGAGCCATCATGTCAGGTTGGAACCATTTAATTTTTTTATTTATGAGAAAATAAAGCTACACATCAGGTTTCAACATTACACAGGAAAAACTCTTTTCCCACTCGTGAAAAAAACGTGAAGCTAAAAATACTATAAAGTTTAAAGATTACTGCACCGTTTACTCGTAAAATTTCTCAAACTCTTAAAGCTTCTATGGAAAGAAAGTGTTATAACTATGTATTTTTTATATTCAGGAAGCTTAAATTAATTCTAAAGGACATCTATCAATCTTCCACAGTTAATGGATAAAGAAAATTGGATTTGGCTGTCCTGCTGTGTTCCCAATTTGATCACAAATTCGTCAAATATTGAAGCTCATTACAAAACAAAAATCATCCAAAGTTCCAGTTGTTGTACTTTGGGGGTTTAGAGTTATTTGAGTTAAGAACGAAGGATAAATTCCTCTTAAGAAGATTATTGGTAGTATATAAAAAGTTCTTAGCAGGGAAATGCCCTTGAGAAAGAAATACCCACTGTGGATGAATGGATTGATCTGGTGTGCTACATCTTTGAAATGAGGAATCAACTTTATATTTATGATCACAGAAAAGACAGATTTATTGAAAGCTTGGAAAAAATGATTCTCTGAGTATAAACCAAACCAGATTTTTTGGAAGCCCTTTGTCAAATAATTATGATTGAGTCTATTGTTTTAAACCCCCTCGTCTTTCTTTATTTGAATCCTCTCTTTTTTACTAGATAGTATGGTAAGCTAGTATAGTGGACAATTTATGTTGCCTTGAATGTGAATTTGATCCTAAAAATGGTATACATTTAAATAAGTGCTGAGCAAAGAGAGTTCAAAAATAGTGTCAGAAGTTTTCACACAAAATTTCAGATTTACTTGATTTTTTTGCCCCTTAAAGTAAAAAAAACAAACAAAGAAATGATAGTGAAATCAGACTAAACAAGTTTTCGCATTGCTTTTTTAATCAATATTCTGTTTGCTACAAAAGTACACTATTATCCCTCTGGGGTTTAAAGTGCTTGCTGTAACCTTGTAATGTGAAGGTGTGCAGGTACAAATTGAGTAGTTTGGTTGGAGCCTTGTCTAAAAGAGTGGAAATGTGCAAAAATGCCAGAACTTATCCTTTTTAAAACAGTGAACATTTCAGCTGTTGTGTCTTCAATAGAAGAGCACAAGGGGGAGGGTTTTAACTCCAAGTGCTCAGGGGGAGAAAATGAAGTAGTCTAATCTTCATTTTTTCTTTTCAAATGATCCTCAACAAAAAATCATTGAAATAAAATATCTCCCCGGCTCACTATAATTTATTAAAAGAGAAATTTAAGGTAAGAAAAAAAACGATGTTCCAGTACTGTGCATCTTAATTGCTGTAGTATTAAAGAATTTTTAGTGAGGATAGTATCTGAGTTTATCCTTCTGGTTTTGACACTTACTTGTTGTCAATTTAGAAAAATAAATCCTTGGATATGTTGTCATTTGTCATTTTTTTAAACTAAAGAGGTTCTTCATTATTTTGACGAACAGTGTGATTTTTTTTGTATTCTTGGATGCAGTCTCTTGCAGTTCTGTTGCATTGATTTTTGTGTATTTTCTTTGCAGTTCTTCAAGCCCCTGAGTGCAGGATTCACAGTACAGCTTCATGTCCTCTCCTGAGTAAAATTTGATGCCGACAGTGTATGAGCAGCATGAAGAGAAAGCAGCCACTAGAGGCTGCACTTGCAAAGACATGGATACATTGATCAATAATGAGAGAGAAAAAGGTAGAGGAGTCAGAGGAGAAACTGCAAACAAGAGATGGCGAGACAGCAGGCAGCTCAGTACAGCAAGAATGCAAGAATGAGTGACACAGTAAAGAGGGAGTAGGAGTGAGCATCGGACCAGCTGACAACCTCAGAGAGAGAGAGAGAGCATCTCATCTCACTACAGAGAGGGGAGAGAGAGAGGAGAGAGAGCAGAGCAGCACTCAGCCACGTTGCCCGTCCTCATATTTCCCTCTGCAGCCGTGTGAAGCAGGCGGAGAGGAGAGAGAGCGAGCACATCCCAGTCCCGTGGAAACAACAGGACCACGTAGCACTCGGCTGAGAGATCGATGCTCTTACGCCAAGCCACAGAGGAAGGGTTAGTGGCCCGTAGGACGTCCGTGTACCACCACAGAGAGCGACAAGCCAAAGGGGCAGAGGGACTGAGGAGAGCAAGACTGGAAGATCACCCGAGGCCAATTTGAAAGCTTTCAGCTGGTCACTCAGAGCAGGTGAGTCAACTTGTGCTCCTTGGACGCATGCCCTGCAGGTGTTTCCTGACTGTGATAAGAGTGTTTTTGTGTGTGTGTGAGTGCTGTGTTTTCACTCTTGCACAGTTATATCTTTCAGTCCTGTGCTTTTTCATTTTGGAGTTTGTTCATCAGTTGCAAGTCAGTGTGTGTTTATTGTGCCTGCAGGGTGATTTAAGTGGGGAAACTTGGTATCAATCAAGCAGTTATCATGCTGAGCAGAGAGGAACACAACAATAGCTACTTAACGACCCTCTCCTGTTGGTTTGTGTGCTTTAATAGTTAAATTATGTGTGTGTGTGTTGCTGTAACAGGTGAAGCGTGCATGAATGATTGCCACTTGGATAAATTAATGGAATCATCATGAAAGCTTGCTCTGACAAAATGAAATGGAGTGGTATGTGTTTACGCTTTACAATTGATCACAGGTGTAATAGGAGGGGTGTTTTTTCAGCCACTGGTTGTGAATTCTGAGACTGAGGACTTGTTTTTGAGTGAATTTTCCCCCTGTGCTGTTGTAGTTGACTTTTAAAGAACATTTCAGTCTGGAAATTAGAAATACCCACAGAACAGAAATATGTTAGCTATTTTAGAAAAAATGTGAACTTACAAAAGCACAAGGATCTTCAATTTCAAGATGAAGTGTGGTACTTCAAAACTTATTCCTCTCTGTGTCTGCAAAGTTTGTGTATCTAATAGCACACCATGCAGGAATAATCAGAACCTCAAGATCTGCCAGTGTCATGATTTAAAGGTAGGGTTGGGAAATACGTGAAGGATATTGATATCATATATTTTTTTCAAACAATGAAGGTAAAGCTACGAGACAGACAAACTTTTTTTATACATTGATTTCATTCTCAACCAAACAAGGATTTAAGAACTTTTCTTTGTATTTTTACAATAATTTCAGATGGAGTGCATCTCTGTGGAAGTGCGTAGACAGAGAATGCACACAGAGTAGGAGGAGGAAAAGATAGGGAGTTTGGGGAAGAATTGACACATTTTTTTTTGTGTGGAACTTTTACAAATAAGCTTTTTGCTTGTTGTAGCCCAGACAAATGTGAACAACCATACATTACGTACATTACTCGGAAAGCTTAAGTGGCCGTGCTGAGACTGAAAACAGACTGTTAAACAAGACAAGCCGTGTTATTGTATCCTTACATAAAACTTGATTTTACTGTTTTGAGGTGCCTGATTGTCACACCTAAGTGCACACCTGCAGAGTATACAGTCGATGGTATGTTTGTGCATATACAAGTTATATATATCAGGAATGGGCAAAATGTGAGGGCAACATGTGGTCCAGGTTCAGATATTTCAGATTTCAAAGCGTTGTTTACACAAATAAAAAAAATGACAAAATCTGTCAAGAAATAATGAAAAGGTTTTTTTCTCTGTAATTATCTTTTGTTCTTAGAATGTTTAATTCTTC
This sequence comes from Scarus forsteni, assembly GCA_036419115.1. Lineage (NCBI taxonomy): Eukaryota > Metazoa > Chordata > Actinopteri > Labriformes > Labridae > Scarus > Scarus forsteni. Next base: position 19,768,840 of record JAZDUH010000157.1, on the reverse strand, counting down.
TGAAGGAATCAAATTTGTGACTTACTTATTGTGTATTTTTAATCTTGTGAAGGCATTGCTCAATGAACTGGTTTAAATGATAAAATATCTTTTTAAAGTGTGATAAATATTCAAGAAAACAGTCATTATGAAATTAATTATCCCAAAGTAGTCGTTTGAATTTGCTTGAATTCTATAAGTATGTTTTTAAATGAAGTTTTGCTGTTTATTTTTTAATTAAGAGCATGCATTTTGCCATAGTTGATTTTTATTTGAGCTAAGGATGTTATGTGTTTAAAAGTGTTCATTTTGTTTGTTAACCGAGAATATTTGTCACAGCAAGTGATTGGATTTTGGTTGTGATCCAGATGCAATTTGGGTTCTTCAGGGTTTTTTTTTTTTTTAATATTGTGAGATAAAACAAATAGTGCCAGAAACATCTTGGCAGAGATTTGTGCCCTTGGACTGTTCTTGTTTATAATAGCTATTTTTTCAGTTGTTAAATGAAGTAAATGCAATTGTTGTATTTTGAGTATATTGCAGTTTTTATTGTGGTCTTCCTACGGTCTGGGTGACATTAATGTGGCTCTCCTGATCACTGTAATTGTGTAGCTCAGAAAATCATGGTCCCAGTGAATACAAGTACACAGACCGGGGGTCAGTCCACATTCAGATACATTTGCATAAGGGTCCTATTTTAGCCTAATAGATGTCACAGGGGCTGGATTTGTAAATTAATTATATAAATGGTTTGCTTAAACTACTTTATTTTTTGTTTTACTTGTTTCTTTGAGAGTTGGATATATTTCTTACACTTTAAAAGGGAGATCAGTCCTACAATTTCTCAGTTTCCTAGTTACATACTGGCTAACAAAATTCCAACTTGAAATCATTCCGGATAAAACAGTTTTAGTCTAAAATATTTTGTTAGTTCTGAAAACCAGGGGTTTAATGACATAAAAGATGGCTTTAAATCACAACCTACTCTTTGCCCTGACTTTTCTTAAATCGGATAATAGTCTTGGCAGAGTTTCTGATCATTTAGCTAGAGAATGTGAAGCTGATTTCTGGTTTGCTTTCCAAAGTGGCTCAGGTTAAGTGACTAACATAGCGTTCTGGTTGGTGACTGTTGTATTTGAAAGTTAATCATCTCCATTTAAAAGCACCAGGTAGTTGCTCAGTTCAACCTGATGGTTCAGTGTGTCTCTGCAGCCTTTATGTCTTGTAATAGCGAAAGGTGCCCTTTTACATTGTTGGTCCACATACTTGTGTTGTACCAGGTTTGAAAACACCATGTGTAACACAACCCATTATCCATTTGAGCCTCTTTCCTCAAACTCCCCTCCTGCCCCCCCTTGTGATGCTATGAAGGTTATTGCCATATATCTAGTTGGTTTAATTTGTCAAAGTCAGCCAGATGTGCTGTCCATGGTCACAGCAGGGGAACAGGCTGAGGGATTTAGAGCTAGTTATTGACATCATATTGGACCCTGTAGAGGTAAATCCACACCGGAAGGTGATGATGAAGTGAACAAAAAAAATGGAAAAGCAAGGAGCAACCAAAGAAAGAAAACCACAAATTTAGTTCCCTGTTTGGAGAGGAGCTGAGCAGTTATTTCAGAGGTTGCGTTTTCATGACTGTGTGTGAGTGTGGAGGCTTGAGGTTATCAGTCTCTGGATTCATCATATCCCTCGCACAGAGCCTGGCGCTTCTTCTCTCCCATGTGGCTCCTGTGTCATTAAGCCGAGACACCGAATCTGTGAGATCGCGTTTTCTCTCTGTCTCTCTTCCTCTCCCAAAGAACAGTGGACTCTCTCCGTCTCTGTTTTTTGTCTTAACTCCTTCCTGGCTCTTTATTCTGACATTACTCATCCTCTGTTGCTCTTTCTCTCATGCATACAAATAATAAAAAATGTACAGTTCCTCACAAAAATACATCATTAAGGAGAAACTGCATTTGTGGAAACCAGCTGCTCATGAAACCTGCATCCCTCAGTGAGTGTGGAGCAGGGTTGCAGGAATTCTATGAATTAAATACAATTTAAATAGAGATTACTACACTCTGGCTTTCAATTTTTTAATGGCTTGTAAAGGAAAGGAGAGACATTCAGTCCCCTTTTAATGAATTGCAGCTTAACTCTAAACATGTACTCAAGACCTGCATTACAGCGTAACTCTACACAGCAGATTTATGTAAAAGTAATCGCACTGACAACTTACTGAGTAAACTAAATGCAAAATTATTTAAATGTTTGCAGTCATTGTTCTGATTCTGTTTTCCTTCAGCTGTGAGTCACTCCAGATAAGAGCCTCTGTTTAGCTGGGGAATTAAAAATGTAAATTGTTGCTATAAATTTCCAAAGAAGCAGGTGCTATCTGTTGAATTTGTCTCACGTAAATGTTTGGATTTTCCTTTTCTCTCTTTGCAAATCATTCACGTTTATTCAAGTGCCGATGGGCAACTGAGCAAGATTGCAATCGTCTTTACGGTAATTAATAATTTACATAATACATCATTGTGGGGTGTTTTATTTTCCCCAGTGCTGGTGTTAATTGTGTTAGCTAAGCTAGTGTCATTACTTATCGTTAGGGAGACACTAAAATGTGGACGTATCCTACTCTCATTAGCAGCTGCATCATCCATCTGATACAGCACTGATTTAAACACCGGAGCACAGAGGAAGCTGCAGGAGAGCAGAGATCTTTAAGAAGTAGTTGTTCTGTCGTTAGTTGTAATACACTCACTTTAATCACATCAGTACAGCTTCTTCCTTGTTTGCTTGTGCGATTAGAGAACTGTATTCTCTCTCTTGTTTGGTATGCACAATGTGAACAATTGTTGAACACGTCTCGCTCTTCACTATTCAGCCTCACTGGAAACAGTGAATAGAGCACTTTCCAGTCCTTCTACTCATGGTTCATCTTTTGTAAATCACCTCAGCAACCTTCTCTGCCATCATCTCAGCCTGTGTGATGAATCCTGAGCAGACTGCTCTGATTTATGCTTTGAAGTAGAGGAGCCAGACGTAGGCATTTGTTTGAGCAAATGTGGGAATCTTACCTTCCTTTGCTACTTTATATTGGCATAACATTTTCACTTTTCTCAAAAAATACATTTTTATCTTTCAACATGCCCTTTTTCATCAGTTACTGTCAAATTATGTAAATATGGGCAAACTGAGGTACTGAGAAAAGCTTCATGGGTGTAAAGATGAGGCATTGTATAAAACTAGTGATGCCTGATTAAACGATTAACCTTTAAATCAGGAAAATTTGAATTAAAAATGGGTAATAAATGGTTCAGGATCAATTACCATAACCGATCAGATGTAATTAATTCTCTGTCACCTCGGGCTGAGAAAAGCAATGTGTGAGTTGTTCATTGTTGGCTTGAAAAGCTGAAAAACACCATCTGTCAGCCTCTCCTGTGCTGCTGCTGGTCAATCATTATCCACTCAAAGCAGACGTAAAATTTTCCTAACTTAAAGGAATATTTCACCCAAGGAATGATATGCCTTCATTTTCTACTCACCCTCATGCTGAGCAACACTCTGGAGCACTTTTTTGATGTATCAAATGCGGCCGGAGGTCCGGGGGGATTTTCGCTGTCAACAAACTTCCATCTAACAGGGGACAATGGAGCCCGAAAGAAAAAGGTCCATAAAAGTCCACAAAAACGTGCCTATTTTCCTTCATACTGCTAGTCCGCTGTAATCCAAGTGTCCTGAGCGGGTAACGTCCATACTACGTCCATACTCCCTGAACTACGTAAGCCGTCTGGATTGGTCTGCCGCGGCTTACGTAGTGCAGGGAGCGTGGAAGGCGTGCACTGCGGTCACGCGATATAATATAGCACTGTTTAGGCTCGAAAAATGTACTAAATGACCTCGTTTCGAATTAATTATGGACGTTACCCGCTCAGGACACTTGGATTACAGCGGACGAGCAGTATGAAGGAAAATAGGCACGTTTTTGTGGACTTTTATGGACCTTTTTCTTTCGGGCTCCATTGTCCCCTGTTAGATGGAAGTTTGTTGACAGCGAAAATCTCCCCGGACCTCCGGCTGCATTTGAGACATCAAAAAAGTGCTCCAGAGTGTTGCTCAGCATGAGGGTGAGTAGAGAATGAAGGCATATCATTCTTTGGGTGAAATATTCCTTTAAGTGCAAGTCCTGTTTAAAACAAAACAAAACATATATATGTATTTAATTTTTTTTTAAATACTGATATTTAATTGAGTTTTTATTCATATTTTAATTGACAGAAGACATCTGGATAGTTGTGGGCTGGGTCAGTAAATAGTTGTTAGACAGTGGTTTAAAAAGGAATCATGGACTGCTTAAAAATAACTTTAAAAATTAAGCAAGTTAGTTTAATTTCCATGCTGGTTGAATTTATTTGTTTTCTAAACAATTTAAAGTTTTCCATCAGCTAGATAATTTAACTGAGTTAGTGCCCTGCCCTATTTTTCTTTGATTTAATAGACTCTTTGCAGTTTTATGGCCTTTTAAAGTCTTTTTCGCCTTTTTTGAATTGATGTTAATTGACCCCCTTAAATCACATTTACAGCCTGTGAATGATCACGTGTAATTCAGTTGTCCTTACTGTTGGAGATTTGTTGCATGACTCTGTGTGAGGGTTTTTTTTTTTTTTTTTCCTGCTTTATTATAGTAAGTAGCATTGTGTATTTTACCAAATAGGGATAGCTTTTCTGTCAGGTTACACTTGCCACCTGTATGAGGTCCAAGTACATTACTAAGTGCACTAAACTGAAAAATCCCTAAACCATCAGCATTATCAAACACAAAGTATGACCAGTATTGCCTTTGTGTTGACAGCTTTTCCTCATACATGATGGATGTTAGTATGATCAGAAGGAATGTGGTTTGAGCATCTCTACATTACGCTGATCCTGTTAAACAGGGTGGTCTTCACCAACAAAGACTGAAAAAATGGACTTTTAGGATCATCTTTGTTAATCCTGACAAATAGACACAACTATTTTGTGCCCATTCTTGCTTTCAATTCAGGTTTAAGTTAAAATGTAAAAAAAAATGCTCTGTCAATCAATTGGCCCTGAGGGTAAAGTCTGTAAGGATTTGTGAAGTTATGTGCATACATGATAGCAGGTTGATTTAAAAAAAATATTCTATCACTTTGGTTCCATCCTCAATATCTAAAAAAGGTGAAATGCATAAGAAGTTGTAAAGACTAGAAATTTTAAGCCTACATTTTCACAACCTGCATGCAGTGAACTGGAACAGTAGTGTGAACAAACACCCTTCTCTGATGTGTGGTGTCAGATACTTGCTGTCCTGTGTTTTTTAAAAGCTAAAAATAAACCAACTTTGACCGTCTTTTCTGACACTGCTGCACAAATGTTTCCTTTATGTTCTCACTTTGTTTTAGCATACATATTGACTTTGTAATGTCACTGTGGTGTTACTTTTGATGTAAAGCAAGGGAAATTACTATTGTTTCTTTGTTTGAACATGTGAGCCATTCATGTTGGCCATAGCGGTTATCATCCACTAACCAGAGGGCTAAAATTGTCTGTTTGTTTTGTGTGATGCACATTTGAGTTTCATCCAGGCAGGGCTGAGCAGTGTGCTGTTTTGCACGACAGTCAGATTGCAGGACTTGTAATCTTAGCCTCAGTTCTTGGAGTATGTTATGCTGCCATTTGTAAACAGCCAGTTGTTTTTCGTTCCTTGACTAACTACAGAAACAGCCGAAAGAAATTATCTGTGGGCCGACTAAGAGAACAGACCACAAGTTTTTATTACCTGTATATGAAATGAGCAAGCCCCCAAACCATACTTAAACACTGATACACTGATGTGGTACTTCATTATATGGTTGTTAAATGGGGACTGTCAGAGTATTTTTTTGTATTATCCTTCTTTTAAACAGAATTATGAAAATACTCTGTGTCTTTCAACCAGACACAGTTGCAATCAATTGTTGCATCTTCAGTGTGAAACATAACAGGAGTAACACAATTGCAAGCCACAAATGTATCTCTAAATTCTATGGGAAAAAAAGCCATTATCTCCTTTTTCTGGTCACATATTTACATATCTTAGTAGCTGTCAGATTGGATTGGTGTGTAGTGGAAGAACAAATGTTAGAGATCCATTTGAGATTATTCTTCAGAAAAAGACAGCACTTATCAGGAAAGTTAACGTAAAATAGTAAAATTGAAAATACAAGAGAAAAAAAATGTTGCAGTATTGTTTTTTTCTTCAATGTTGTTTAGCCCTAATCCAGGCTGAACTGGTTAGTGTGGTTAGTTTTCTCATAGAGTGTAGCTACTTAGGCCCATCTGAGACGATTTATTTATCAAAAAGTTATCTTATTGTGGACTATCTGTTGGGGCTCCTATCTTGAACGTTATCTCTGGAGACAATGCCACCGGTGGAGAACACCGCCTCTCTGCTGTTCATCTCTCAACCACAAAGCACTTTATTAACACAAGACAGATGAATGTGGCAATTATGCTGATGTTATCAAGACACTCGCCTGTCTGACCGGCCTGAGTCTCTCTCACAGCAGTGTGTGAGCATCTCTCTCTTCTATAATGAAATAAAAAAGATGAAGGAAAGTAGTTTTGCTCTGACAGAATGCCCAGTAGGACAGCAGGTTTTTCAGTATTGCTGGTTTGGAAGTCCTGATATGGTGAGGTTGTAAATTTCACATACGCAGCCCCTCCAACAGCTTAGAGTGACAGTGCTGAGACTGGAAAAAACAGGAATCGATGGCAGGATGACCAAGACAGCAGGCCTCGGCTGTATGCTGGACCACTGATGAAGGTTTTTTGTCTCCTCGGACAGTTTTGATGCTGTTGGATTTAACAACTCAATTACTTTCGCTGTAAAAGCGGTTGGAAGTACTTGGGAAAAGATGTTTACTGTATATCACAGATGATTTACAGAACCAGGACAGGAGCCTGGATTGGTTTTTGAGCCTGATGGGAGCTTTGTTTGACTGTTTGTTAAACAGAGGAGGGAAAATGACAAAGCGTAGAGGGCCATAAAATGCTGGGAGAGATGTGACTCGCCCACTTGAAGTAATGGAGCGAATGTGTGAAAGATAGGGGAGCTTAGCAGTCATTTGAGCCGAGTGGGGATCTTTTTCTTCTTATATCTCTTCTGCGCCTTTGAAGCAAATTTCCCATATGGGACGGCACACTTGAACTGATCTTAGCCCCTGATTTATAAGTTATCATAGAGCACAGCAGAGAGGTATTCACCTTGGTCTTTATTTCAGTCCATGAAATCACATGAATCTAAATTGGTTCTCTTACACTGCGCTTCAAACACGATCCACACAGTTCAGAGTTTGCCCGAGTGTTCTTGTTGGGTAAGTATCTGTGTTTCCAGGATCCATGCCAATGTGCTGTTGCATTTAAGAAGCACCTTCCTGGAGCATGTGCTCTCTCTTTTTTATTTCTTTCTTATTTTTTCACAAGCGGCTGCCTCGTGAATCATGTGGGGATATGCTTGAGAGGTTTTATTTTTATCCCCCATCGTCCAGCCCTCCACAGCTTTTATAGAAGCCAGGCAGGCCATGTTAATGATCCTCATTAGCAAAGGAGCTGAATGCAAACTGGAATTGTTCCTCATCAATTGCAGCTTAACATTTTGGCTTCTCTTCTCTCTCTGTCCTCTCATTTCTCGTCACTCTTTCTGTCTGCACATCCCCTTTTCCTGACATTTTTCCTTCCTTAGTCTCCTGCTTTCTCTCCCTCCCCTCTCCCACCTGGGTGTCTGCTCTGGGAAATATTCAGTAAAGATCTTCCGTCTCTTTCAACCTCCTCTTCAGATGTTTTTTTTCATGATATTTACTGCTCACTGCAGGTCCCTGGGTACCATTGTGTACCTGTGTGTTTGGATTGGCCCGTGTGTGATCCCACATGTGCACATCACTGCGTGCATGTCTTGTGAGAGAAGGAACCGTTCCAGCTGACTTACGATACCAGTTGCCTTTTCTCCCACCTGCTGTGAAGTAAAAAGCTTAAAGTTCAGGCGTGAGCCCCCTCCAGGCAACCTGTGAAGGATGTTCTGATATACAAACATGACGGCTCAAGAGACACCTTTAGCTGAAGGGTAAATATGCTCTGGCTCTGTTTATACACACACTGTGCAGCAGTAAGAGGCTGACAATGTTTGATGCCTGGCTGACTGGGGATTATCTGGGCCATACAGTCCAGACTACTACACTACATTGTTTTGATACTTATCTAAATGCTCTGTCTTTATGTTACATTTGTTTCAAAGGTAAAGTCCCTTAAGACAGGGTGAGATTAAAAATAAACGCTGATTTTGTGTATTAGGTATGCTTTTACCAGTTTAACTGGGTATTTTTACAATTAGATTGCAGCTGGAGAGAAACAGAAAAAACATCTTACTCAATGGATAAACATGCACTTAAAACTAAAGTTTAGCAGATTACTTAGGGTACTTTAACACCCAACATGTTTACTCCAGACCAAATGAACTGTGATTTCGCCTTTGGAAAGGTCATTTCGTTTTGGGTGGTATGAAAGCATGTGCAAACTCTGGTGCAGGCCTCGGAAAACAAACTGTAGTCTGCTTTAAAATAGGATGTTTGATTCATATCAAAGTGGACCAGCATTAGCACTGCTAGCTCTTCTTCACAGTTTGACATCTGGGATTCTGTGTGGGCTTTGCGAGTGCCACCAGATGCAGCCTGAAAGCAGCTTCATCTTTGTTTTATGGCAGAGTAAACTTCTGAACTGCTTCTAGCAAAACAATATATTACTCAGAGCTGGTTGTGTATTTCTGGGTCATAGTGCAGTAATGGGTCGGGTGGCAGGAATGAGGACCACAGCTATAACCCGAGCTATTGGCGGGTGGCTAGTTAACGTATCATTATACAAACTTTAGTCAGCCTGAAAAAATGCACAGTCTGAAAGAAAACCGAAACAATGCTGAAACTTCACCTCTGAACCAACCAAGTCTGCTGCACTTAAGATGTGAAAGGGACCTTAGGTAAACCCAGGTTTTAAAGGTCACATTTTATGCAAAAAAACAAACATAAAAAAGTGAGGGCCAAAAGCAGGTTTTTTTTAATCTTTTGGGGCAGTTGCAAACCAGTCGTCAAGACTTCCAAGCTTAATTTTTGACCAAATCTCCTCAATCAAAGCCAGGTCCTCATGAAAAAAACTGGAGAATGACTGCAGGACTTTTCTGTCTGTAACTGCTACTTGTCAAAATTCAGAGTTTAAAGTTGTGTTCAAAAGATACTTGATCTTATTGTCATTTGACAGAAAAAAATGCAACTCAAAATAGATCAGGAGTGAGTCAAGACCTTCCCAAAATATTAATCATTATAGTTATTATTATACAGACATTTTCAGAGCATTTTAAGGCATTTTAGTGACCTGAAGTTTCAACTTGTTTTGCCTGTAGACATTGAGGTATCTCAGCTTTTTTTTTAATGTATTTTTTGGGCATTTTGTGTCTTTATTGATAGAGAGACAGTGGATAGGCTTGTGAAAGGGAGTGAGAGAGTAGGGGAAGACACTCTGCAAACTGGCCAAAGGCAGGATTTGAACCTGGGCCTGCAGAAGTATGTATATGTTGCGTGCATGGTTGCTAACCACTCCGCCAAACCAGCACCCCAGTATCTCAGCTTTAATTGTGAAAGTTGCTTCCACTCAGTAAAAGTTTATGTTGTATTTTTTAAAATCTGAACTGGGTATTAGGATCTGGGACAAATTCCAGCTAAAAACTTTTTCTGACTAATTCTAGTAATCAACATCATTTGAGTCATACCTAAACATAAATCCCTTCTTGATGCTAATATACGATGCCAGTGGAACAATTAAATTGTCTGTGCAATTTCAAGCTAGGGGCTGAACACCAGGAACACTCTGAAACACTTAACGCAATGTAAGTAGGCAGCAACTTTAAAAAAGATGAATTTTTCTGCTTGAATGAGCTATACTTCATTTCTAATGTTGACCTGTTGCTAATTTTATGGACTAAGGGTGACTGTGAGAAACAATAATATTGGTCAGTACTACTTTGTCTTCTGCCCAGTTGCCTGACAGTTAAAAGGCAAGTATTGGTGCTAATGCCTACTCAACAACAGCAGTGATCAAATGGAAGTGAGCTGAACCCACCTTTTTCAGGCAAGCTTGGTGCAGTTGTTTGTGCTGAAACAGGGATATATTTTTCTGGTCATATAGTCAACCAAATAGTGGTGAATGCCCACTTGTACTGGAGCAGTTCTTTAAAATGATCTAGGTGTGAAAACAACCTGACATTCATGCTGTCTTTCCAAAAACACAGAACCAGGGGATTCTTTAATTCTTGCTTTTGAATGCGAAGATGTGAGCATAGGCAGCGTGTAGTGTGGTTTGAGGAAGAGTTACAGATTTCCTGTATTATGTCATCACCAGATTGTGGGCTGTTGGCACACAGGGAACATTTAGGCATGCACACATCCTATCACGAAATTACAGTGTTGGTTTACACAGGCAAATTTATCTAACATTTACAGTCCTGTTCTGACTTTTACTCCCACATAGCATGTCAGCCACCTTCACACTTCTCTCATTACACAGCCAAACTGCAGCTTGGTACTCAGGTCTTATTTAGGTCAAACAGGAATATAATCCTTAACTATCTGTCATTCCTGGATACAGCCTAATTTGACTTTAAAAAGAAAACATTTTTTTTAGTGTAGAGCATGGCTAAAACAAAACAAACCATTACCTTCACACACTAAGTTACATGTGTGATTAAGAACTAAGGTGACTATATGTCTGCTATCTATCAGGATAATGCCATCAACTTAATTTGTCTTTATCTCACACCAAACGCCATTCTCATTCCCAGCACACACACACAGCAATTATAACTGCTCCACTTGTCACATTTGCATTCTTCCATAGAATATTCATTTCGATATACTAGATTTTCCACTTAATATGCAAATCAGAGCTGTGATGGGTTGCTTTCCAGAAGACATACCTTATAATTGGCTGAGCTGAGTAACAAAGATGTACTTAATACTATGTAGCAGGAATACTGCTGCTGTTTATCAATATTTCTTTATTGTGACGACCAAATGTGAGCCCGCTGCATTTCATCACGCCTTTCTTAAAGGTTGCAGCAATGTCCTTTGGTCACATGCCCAACCTTATCATTGCATACCCCTGAGAGGATTCAAGCAGTTACCTTCAGGAATGACCTTAAACCACCAACACAAAGGGAACAAAAGGACCTCATAGTCACACAATGTAAGGGTCGCATGAGGGGAAGCACAGTCAAGTGATGCAGGGTTGGTTGGGAGCAGACAGAGGCGGAGTGCTGATGAGTTTCAAGGAGGATGTGTGACGTTCGGTGCGTGTTCAGGTTCATTTCTTTGTTGTTGGATAATCACTGCTTCAATAGATTGTGTATTTTCATGACCTCAGGTTGCACATGAAAGCACTGATTGTGTAAGGGTGCTCATACTGGTACATGCCTTGCTGCCATCATTGCAAGGATGTCAGAAGAGAGGAATTCAAAGGACATGGTGTGGTAAATGGCTGTCAGTAAGTTTTCACAGCGCTGGCTGACTGATGTGATGTCTTCTTAAAATTATTTTACTTTTTGTACATATAATGCAGGTATTGATATCAGGTTGTCATGATTTCAGAATTCAAACTCTCGTCAAATAATACACTTACAATGTGATATGGATCACAATGTTGATTTAACTTCAACGGAATTCAAAGTCCAACACGACATGTAGCATGATTTGATTTGATAATCATGATTATTTTAATCAGCATTGAGGTCATCATGCAACCTACATAGGTGGCAAAAATTGTTGGTACCTTTCTGTTGAAGACAGTAAAATCTACATGGTCACTGAAATAACTCAAAACTGACAAAAGTAAATACATATAAATATTTACTGAAAATTAACTAATGAAAATCAGACATTGTTTTTGAATTGTGGTTTAACAGAATTATTTTAAAAGCCAACTAATGAAACTGGCCTGGACAAAAATGATGGTACCCCTAGAAAAAAATTGAAAATTATTTGACCAAAGGGACATGTTAAACTAAGGTGTGTCCTGTGATTAACATCACAGCTGTCTTCAAGCTTGAAATCAGTCAGTCTGCCTATTTAAAGGGTGAAAAGTTGTCACTGTGCTGTTTGGTATCATGGTGTGACCACACTGAACATGGACCACAGAAAGCTAAGGAGAGAGTTGTCTCAGGAGATTAGACAGAAATTTATTGACAAGCATGTTAAAGGTAAAGGCTATAAGACCATCTCCAAGCAACTTGATGTTCCTGTGACTACAGCTGCACAGATTATTCAGAAGTTTAAGGTCCACAGGACTGTAGCCAACCTCCCTGGACGTGGCCACAAGAGGAAAATTGATGACAAATTGAAGGGATGGATATACAATTGGTAACCCCAAAAGCCCCAGAACAACTTCCAAAGAGATTAGAAGTTAACTCCAAAGTCAAGTTACATCAGTATCAGATCACACCATCTGACAAAATTTGAGCCAAATATACTTAATGGAGGACCTCTGTTGAAAGCAAATCATAAAAAGCAAGGCTGGAATTTGCCAAAATGCATATTGACAAGCCACAAAGCTTCTGGGACAGATGAGACAAAACTGGAGCTTTTAGGCAAGTCACATTAGCTCTATGTTCACAGTCACAAAAATGAAGCATGCAAAGAAAAGAATACTGTACCTACTGTGAAACATGGAGGAGGCTCAGTTATGTTCTGCGACTGCATTGCTGCATCTGACACAGGGTGTCTTCAATCTGTGCAGGGTTCAATGAAATCTCAAGACTATCAAGGAATTCTGGAGCAAAATGTGCTGCCCAGTGTCAGAAAACTTGGTCTCAGTCACAGGTCATGGGTCCTCCGACAGGATTATGACCCAAAACACACAGCCCAAGAATTGTTCAAAACGGACTATTCTGAAGTGGACTTCTACGATCCCTGATCTAAATCCTGTTGAACACTTGTGGAAGGAGCTGAAACATGCAGTCTGGAGAAGACACCCTTCAGATCTGAGACAGCTGGAGCAGTTTGCTTTACAGGAGTGGGTCAAAATACCTGTGGACAGATGCAGAAGTCTCAGAAGTCTCGGAAATGACCTGATTGCAGTGATTATCTCAGAAGGTTGTGCAACAAAATATAAATTTAAAGGTACCATCATTTTTGTCCAGGCCAGTTTCAGTATTTGTTATTATTATAATAATTCTGTTGAACCCCAATTCAAAAGCAATGTCTGATGGTCATGAGTTATTTTTAGTAAATTTTTATCTATTACTAACTTTGTTGATTTCATGTCATTTCAGTGACCATGTGGGTTTTTCTTTCTTTAACAGAAGGGTACCAACAATTTTTGCCACGTCTGTATAGGTTGTCTTATGTCATCATGAACAAAGATTCTATCCTGGGGTTATTTTGACAAACATGAACTAGAAACAGCCCTGTTAGTAGACCCACTTCATCACTGTGTCAGTTTGAATTCTCATTTAGGAATATTAATGCATGTTTATGTATTTATTTATTATTCAATACCACAGCTCGGAGTTAAAGAATATTTATTGTAAGCATGATTTACCACCCAGTGTAATTAAAATATGCTTATGTGTTTATGTCTTTGATAGATGACAGCTCCCATACTAGGGAGAATAGGGATGGGAAGCAAAAACCTATCCAGTTGAAAGTCAATAACAGTTGGCTCATAGAATTCATATCCCAAGTCTTTATGTGAAGCAGTTAAGTTCTCAATTCCTTCCACTTTGTTCTGTATTTGTACAAAGCAAGAACCTCTTCTCATACAGTACCAATAAGTCAAATATGGGATCATGGCATGCAGGAAGCAGGAGTTGTTAAAACAGTGACTTGATTGTATGCAAAGTGATGCTTACTGTACAGTGTCTGGCTTTAAAAACAAAAGTTGATAGCAACATGCATGAGCATTCGTCTGTGCAATGAGGCATTAAATATCAGAATTGCAAAATGTTAGACGCTGCTGCTGAAATCCTGTGTGGCCTACTTTTTCAAACTAGGAAATTATTGGTAAGGGAATCGATACAGAATCACACTGATCAGCATATTCGATAATGCCATTTGTATCAATTAAATCTTATCAATTCCTTTTATTAGTTATAAATTTAAATACTTATAACCAGAGCTGTTTCTGTGATTGTGTGCAGGTGTTCTTGTGATTCAACTTCCATTACTTATCCAGCTCTACGAGGAACAAAGTATTTGTTGATTTCTTGTTTTTAATTAACAGAAATTATAAGGTGAAGCCATAACAGTGTCTAAATTACACAAATATGTTGGCACCATCTGGACTCTAGAGCATTGCCAATGAAGGTGTAAGAAGATATTTATACTTCAATATATTTCAATATTTTGCTGCCAAAATCAGTATTTCAAAGCAAAATACCAATATTTTATTAAGTAGCAATTTACAGACATTTTGGGCTTTTCTTTCTGTCACACTTCAGGCTCCGGCCACTTGTTGGCAGCAGATATTCAGATAGTTGATTGTCTCTGTCAGTGTCACATTATTTGTTATTCTTATCACAGGAACAGACATCAATCTATCCATTTCACACAGATTTTGCTTTGAATAATGAAAAAGAAACTTCTTCGTGGCATCTCATCACTATAATGCTGCGTTCACACTGCAAGCGACCCAGCTACCAAAATCGCGTCGCCCACTGACGTATCATCACACGTCCATAAATACCTCAGTTTGATCACCGTTGCTGTTGGCCGTCGCTCGGTGATGTCATGTCCGCCCGAGTTTCACCGCGATCAGATCATATCATATATCATATAATAGGATGTATAAGCGGACATTATTCCAGCTGTATCCTTTTCATTCACTTATCAACCACAAAACACTGCAGCTGATGCCCTGCAGCAGCATTATCTGTGAGTTTCCCGCGGTCTGTCGAGGCGGAACTAATGTCCTCACAGACTAATGTTTCCCACACAGCCATAAATCGTTCCTCTGTAGTCCGGATGAATAACTGTCTGTCTAGGGTACCGCCACACTCGCACACACCACTGATTGGCTGTTGCCGCACAGCCACACACGACATTGCCTGAAAAGATCAACTTTTTTTACTTTGACATCGAGCGACAAGCTATGTGGTAGTGTGAGAAGCGGCTGTCGCATCGCGGGAGGGTTAGCCCCGCCCCATCGCGGCTGTACATTGACTTTGCATGGAGAGTGATTGCCGAGGTAGTACAAGTAGCGTCCGGTGTGAACGCAGCATTACATTTAAAAAAGACTAATTAGTGAATAAAATGATATATTGCCCTTTCTCAGGATCACAATATATTGCGATACTTCAAATCCTCACCGCTGTATTCCAGTACATTTTGTTTTTATATTCTTGACAATTCTCACTGTGAATTGCCAACATTTTAATGACATTTAGCTAGTTCTCCCTGACATGCACTGGCTGCAGCTTTTGATTCCTTTATTTAATTATTTAGTTGTTTTTTTGACACTGAGATTCAGACATTTCAAAATAAATGGCAATAAGTAGGAGAGCAAACACAATGCTGGCAGCAACATAATCAGAGCTGAGAGAAAATACTGACTGTCAAACTTTGTCTTGTGTCAGTGCAATCACCTGGCAGTTTTACTCTAAAAATTACATTTTTCATTGTTTGTTCACCTATTGTACCATTGATTTTTTAGCCAGCAAAAGATGATATGACTCCAGCTCATTGCTACAACAGTTTTTCCACAGACTTCTCAAACTACTGATGAGAGAATTTCACTTTCTCTGTGACAGAATCTTCAAATCATGACATCAATCAATACAGCATCCAAGTTCTCAAACTGAAAACATGCTCTGTATTCTGCTTGCTGTTTGAGGCAGTCTAAAACTAGATGATATTATCCATACTCTACAGACTTTATATTGATCCCTTCCAATCAATATCTATCCCTTTGGAGGGTGATGAGACATTTTTCAACCCACTTTCACGAGACAGAGCTAAAATCCAATAAAGGGGCCCTGGAGCCTCTGGAGCCATTACTGCATGATGTATGATTTGGATGCAATATTATTTCCTTTGCACACGATTGGACCATGTTTTATCATCACTCACATGGAGCATGCTGGAAATGTGCACTGAGTTTTTGTGTAAAGCTGAGCTGATGACTGCAGACTGTTTGAAGGGAGTGTTTAGAAATAAAAAGTTGACACGCTGTTCATGCAATGATGAAAACTAGTTTGGTCAGAACAGGTTCGTTCATCTTTGGTTATGCATAAAGGCGAAGTTGTAAAGTGCTTATGGAATAATATATGTTACATTTAGGAATCGACAACCGGTCCTATAATCTTCATTTCTTGTTGAGAGTACCTGACATTTCAGAGGACCATGGTTACTGAGAAGATGCCTTTCGAAGAAGCTATTTCTGCTCTTTTTAAGGGTATATATTAGGGGTGTGCGATATGACGATATTAAATCGTTAAGGATTATAACGTGGGGATTATCTCATAAAGCAGAAAGATCGTCAGATCGTCTGTGTGGGACTTTGATGCACACCATGGTAGGATCTCCTGATTGGTTATGTAGCGTGAAGCCATGGCGGAAAGAGAAAAGGAGATAAAAGCTTGAAGATGTCTGAACAAAAATCTGTTCTGAAGCAGCTGTATTATTGACTCAGATTATAGACATTGCGGTTAGATAACATTTGTTTTAAATTGTTGCACTTTAAGAGATAATGTTGATATTGTTGTTCATTACCTTTTATGTTTACATTTATTGCACATTTTTATAAAAACTGCACTATTTAAATTAAAACCTGTTCAGAAAGTTTCTTTGGCTTTAATTGTCTTTTTTTTTTTTCTTTTAGGGTTTTACATGTTTTATATGTTAAACACAGGGAAAAATGGTCAAACATGCAGATTAGTCTAGAAAAATCAACATAAAAAAGAATTGTGATAAAATCATGAACGTGATTTTATTTTTAAAAAATCTTGATATATTTTTGCCATATCGCCCACCCCTAGTATATATTCGGAAAACTTAAACATTTACAGCTTTCATCTCTGTTTACTTTATGTTGTTTGTCATTCTATGACATGAGTCATTTTTCAAACTTGTCTCGATACACGGAATTGTTTTATTTGACAAATATAGAACTTAAAGCTGTGAAAACATGGTGGGCGAGAGCTGGTTTGTAGTAGAGAGGGCCTTGGGCTCCAAGTTTAGAGCAAGTTTTCGTAGATTGATATCTCTCTTTTAGTTGGACAGAGTGCTTTTTTTCTTTCTTTTGGTGTGAACTGAGAAGCAGAAGCATCTTTGTAGGCAGAGCCAAAAAAAGCTTGAAGCTCCCCAATGAAGCAAGTTGAGTGTTTTGGTGATAAAAGAGAGCTTACAGGAGCAGATTTTTTGGCTTTCCAGGTATGTTTCTTGAAAAATTCCACATGTAAAGCATCTAACAACATGCTGAGCTGCCGTGCTGTTTTGTAGTATTTTATACATTTTGGATCATCTTCTGGCAATGTTAATCATAAGCAGTGTAAATTCAATGCTGCAAGTAAAAGATTAGACTGTTTTGTAACATGTTGTGAAATGACTTTTTTAAGAACTGCTTGCTTAATTTTTTTTTAGCAAAATTGAAGTTAAAAAATAATTTCATTTCATGAGCGTGCATTATTAATTAATTCAGTGGTAGACTGTTTTTCATAGCTGACAACTTGCAATCTGAAGATGAAAGTCAAGACAAGAACTGTATACTATAATATGTTTTTATTCATCTTTCAGACTCTCATGGATTTTTAGTCTCAAAAAAAGAAAGCAAGCACTTAGGTCTCTAATTACCAAAGCAAGAGTTGCTAATATGACGTGCTTTATGTCTCATGGCTCACATCACACGTCCCTGCATTGGAGCTATTGTGCATGCACACATCGCATTTCACAGTGGAAAATTATATGTAGCCCAGCCCTAGCTATGTGGTCTTTACATGATGTGTTATCTGTTACAAATGCTTCAGCTTAAGTGTTTGTTAAATACCAAAAAGGCTTGCTGGTGATATTACATTAAATAAAACAATAGACCCTCAGATCCAAAATCCAAAACATCTTTTTTTTTTTTTTTAATCTATTTTTTCGGCATTTTGTGGCTTTATTGATTGGAGAGAGATGGTGGATAGGCTTGTGAAAGGGGGTGAGAGAGCAGGGGAAGACACTCTGCAAACTGGTCACAGGCTGGACTCAAACCCGGACCAGCAGCAGCATGTACATGGGACATACATGCCTGCTAACCACCACCAAACCAGCACCCCAGATCTGAAACAATCTTAACTGTAAAGAAGCAACAAGGAGAGCTAAAATGAGCCAGCTGAAGCAGATAATCATAACAGTTTATGATAATACAATACCTGGTCCCTAATATAATACATTGTGTCTTGGCAAGCTAGATGTGCTCATTAACTGTTTTGTTTTTGCAGAAGCTAATCCAGACGTTGCTCATCATTTATCAGGGCTCTGCTGTCGAGCTTGCTGGGATTTGTTGCAGAAACATAACAATAAAAGTTTAGGCGGTGGCAGTCGAATACCTCCAGGTGAATAGCTGAGCACACAATCACTGATTCAGAGTGAGGTTTTTGTTACCTTTACACCCGCGGAACAATTAGATTGTCCTCCCCTTAATTATTATAGTGCAATTTGAACGCTAACGGTTGGAGACTGAATGACTTCCTGACAGCTACTGGGTCACAATGCAGTAAGTACTGCTGTGCCGCTGATTAAATTCACCCAATAATTAAGCAGACACCATTGATTCCCTGCAGAGAAATGGAGAAACGGAGAGAGAGTGTGTGAGAGAGACTCTGTCTCTGTCCCTGTGCTTCCTGTAGCCCCTGCAGCGGTGGGCCAGTCAGATATGCGTAATTTGGGAAATGAGCAGAAGTCAATTCCACTTAAACAGACAGTGGTGGTTGGACACATCGATGTTTCATGCATTGTTGACTCCCTTCATTTTCTTTCCCTCTGGTTTCCTCTGTGTAATTGACAGAGCGATCGAATGCAATGAGAAAGTGTGTCCTACATTATGACTGTGTGTGTCAGAATAGTTTTGAGTGTAAAATTTTAAGCCAAACAATCAAATACTGATTAAGCAATTAAGGATACTTGTGCGCATGCTGAGCTTTTATAAACACATCAGTAAATTCAAGAACAGGGTCTACATTTTTGTAATTTAAGGATATCAGTCAGTCAATAAAAAGAGCTTTAGAGGTGACTTGATTATTGTGGTGCTGCTATTAGTATTATTGAGTATAAGAATGCAAATGTATTCTTGTGTGGGAGCCCATCTGTTTCTCAAAGTGTTGTAATTCTTGCTTTTGTGTGGACAGTTATGTGTGAACATTACCAACACTCACACTCAGCCGAAGGCTGAAAAAGCAGGAAGCTGTCTGTTACTTTTCGTGATGATGCATGTGTTTCAGCTACTGTAGTTTTGCTGCCGCTGCTGGCGACCAGAGCCACCACAGCGAGTAAATGTGTCACCACAGTCAGAAAGCCATTTTAAAATCAATAGCAAGGGGATTTCTATAGACTCTGGTTTGCCCTAGTTTTAGTTTAAATCCTGGTGTCACTATACTGTAAGAAACAAGTCCTAAAAATAGGATTTGATGGGAGAGGGTAATTGTTAGCGTTTATGGTAAGTTGATTTCTGTTCTTGCTGGATTTCACAGTAGAGGAAATGGATTTTGAGGCAAGTTCTTAAAAGTTTGGTCCAGACCTTCTGAACATTAACAAAAATCAACTGAATTAGGTGTAAAAATTACTGACATCAGGTCTGCCAATACAAATAGCTGATCTTAAATGATAAATAATAAACATATTGGTGTCTCGGTGTGTGTGAAAGATTACACAAAAAGTTAAATAGGGCCATTTTTTACAGGATATGTTGGTCATGGCATGAGAAAGAAGTTATTAAATGTTGTGTGGTGGTGATACGATCCCAGATTTGGATTCAGGAAACTGTTAAAGGTTTTGTTAGCATTGCAAAACGAGGCAGTTTTCAACACATTCACCAGTAATCAAGCTAATAAATGTCTTGACAGGGATTCGTGCTTTCTAAGCTCTCCTAGTTTTAGTCAGAATCCTGATCAGAATTAGAAATTATGCTTGTAGTGAAGTTCTCATACTGATGAGGTGTTGTGTCTTTTCTTTAAGGTTATGTGTTTTTTAACCTGACACAACAGGTGAACAATTCAATATGCACTATACATCAGCAGCTATCCATAGAAAGGGTTTGGGGAAGGCTCAACCTTTCAAAAACATACTCAGACTGTGAGTGGCTGCTTGTTCTGTCAATCACATTCATTATAGGTCACTAAGATGATATAGTAGGAAGTTGCAACTGCCACAGAGTGAAGTACACAACCACTTCAGTCGACAAGCCACAAGCCCTCATGAGAGGGGAGAAACTCTCTTTTTTTCATGCTTTCAGTGCTGCATTTTGTACTTCATTTAATGAAGAAATGTTGTCCAGTTCTGATAATAACACAAATCCAAACAGGCAGCATCTTTCATTGTACAAGCAGCCATTGTTTACAGGCTTGTAGCTTTTGCTGTAAGATCCTGCCTCTCTCTCATCACAGTACACTGACTGGGCAGTGCCTCTGCAGACTGAGCTAAATGGTTTTGGCTCGGAGCTTTGCAAAATGATCTGTTATAAAAGGCAAATCCATCTGCTCTGCAAGTTGAATGGTTTTTAGGCCACATTTTGATATCTTAGTTCTTTAGTTCACAGAAAATAACAGGTCCTAAAGAATAAAGTTGCAATTAGGCAGTTAGAGCTTTTTTCTTTTGGCAATACACTGAGTTTAGGATTCTATTTTCTGATTTTCTACTCTTGTTGTAACAACAGTTTGTTTTTTTGGACTCAAAGCTAATCTGTGATTTTGTGTTGGCCTCTGACAGCATACATCCTGATGGAGCTGTAAGAGTTTTTTTTTTTTTTTTTAAATGTATTTTTTGGGCATTTCTTGCCTTTATTGATAGGGGAGAGACAGTGGATAGGCTTGTGAAAGGGGGTGAGAGAGTAGGGGAAGACACTCTGCAAACTGGTCCCAGGCGGGATTCGAACCTGGACTGGCAGAAGCAAGTATATGGGGTGCCTGGTTGCTAACCACTCCGCCAAACCAGCACCCCGGAGCTGTAAGAGTTTTTAACTTCTCAAATGTCTTATGTCAAGTGTTGCATCAATCTAGATATCTGTCTGTCAAACACACAAAGACCTTCCCGACTATGTCAGGAAAGGTTTTCTTGTTTTTGGCATGGACTCAAGAATTTGCATTCCAGCATCAAACTGTCTGTACCCACTGGACTCAAAGTTTTGACTCAAATAACTTGTGAACTTTACAGTTTATAGAGCATTGAACGTGTACATATGTTAAAATAAGATGCTCCAGCACTGAGATGGAAAACTATTTTAATGATCCATCCATCCAAATTCATCTGCCCTACACCTGGAGTCCATGACGCAACAGATGCTTATTTTCATCTTAATGAGACTTGGCATTCAGAGATGTGTTTTTGTCGGAGTGGCGGTGTGCAAATACCAACCTCACCTCGAGCAAATGTTTGTGTGGTTTGTGTTTGCTTTACTCAAACAGACAGTTGTGACAAAATTCAGACTAAAAGCTTACCGTTTGGAATAAACTTGATGAATAATGCAGTGATGTTTTGTTAGCAGGAAAAACTGAAGACCTACTCAGTTAAAATGTGTACTGGAAGACAAATTTAAGTAAGCCTGTAGAATGGGATGCAGCTCCGGGGAGATAAATAGTATATGTTTCTACAGGTGTTTGTGCTTGATATGCAAATTTGAGATAAAATGAGAGGAATGGTTGTGCTGAGTGATGGTGCCAATCCTTTAGTCATTTAGCCGTAAAGATGGGAACAGATCTACAAATAAAAGGATAAAAATACACGTGCAGTCTTTGAATCCGTTGCGTAATTTTTTTGAAATTTTGCTGCAGGTCTTGTTTACTACAACTCTCCATGAAACACAGGTGTACAAATTTGATGTTAAGAATGTTTGGCATGGCAAGTTTGTTTTACAAAAGCCCCTAACAGAGTTTAAGAGGATAATGGACTGTTTCAAATATGGATGTGGTATCAATGATGTCCCTTGCTGATCTCTAGTGTGGAATTTAGATGCCAAGTATGATGATTGTAATCTCTGTGATGCTGTTTCAAACACACTTCTGAGTCCTTCTCAACCAATCCAGCACACCCATCTGTCAATCAAACCAGTTGAGTCCTGTCTCCTGTAAAACTTGCACCTTGATTTTATCAAACCAGCCTTTTTTAAAATCCAATAAACATTCACCATGAAAAACAAACTTAGCAACAAATCTGATTTTAAGAACTAAATATTTTGCTGATAGGCCCTGGGACCTTTTTGTTTAACGGTGTGTTCCCACCCAAAGCGTTGAAAGCGAGTGTATTCGCGTGTCAAGTGAAATCGCGCTTCGCTAGACGCTCAAGTTTTGACGCTGGTACAAATATGCAGAAAAAAGCTCACCGCTCACCGCGGCATCGTTGCACGAAAAGTCCGCTATTAACATTTCATCATATCATTTCATCGTCGAACATAGCTCGGATTACCATCATCGTAATGGATGCATGCTACCCTACGGAGGCGGTGTGAGCTCGGTGAGTTCCACCGTCTCTTGCAGGAGCTGTGTCTGGACCACGGCCGGTTCCAGCGGTACTTCAGGCTGACTGTTGCCCAGTTTGAAGACCTGCTAGCCAGGGTTGGTGCCAGGGTCTCCCACCTGGATACCAACTACAGGCAAGCAGCTGCGGAGCGCCTTTCCATCTGTCTCCGGTGAGTTTAGCTGTTTGTCAAATTAGCAAGACTCCGACCCCCAGAATGCCCTGCGTCAGTGACGATTTCCACGCTGACAGGCTATCCCGGCGTGTCAACATGCTTGCTCGCTCAAAAAGTCAATTATTTCAACTTGAGCGTCAAGCTTTGAGCGGTGAGCGTTTTTTCACTGGAAACGCTCGCTGCTCACCGCTCACCGCTCACCGCTCAATGCTTGAACGCTTGATGTCGCTCTATGCCCGCCCCGATGCAGCAACAATTCGTGTCTTTAAATTGACTTTGTATGTAATATCAACGCGCGAAAAATTTGCGACGCTTTCGGTTGGAACACCCCGTAAGGCTTTAAAAAAGTTTACTATCTCTGTCATGTTGGGCATTTCAGCATGATTAATCGTGGGACTATAAGGGCTTTCATACCAACACAGATTTATTTTTACTGTAACCCTGGCAGTAAATTCTTCTTGGACCAATTTTTTTTAGTTTAAGTCTTTGTTTTTTTCTTGTTTTAAAACTGAATTTTTTTATTGTTATTAGACATGCATATTAATAAAGAATGAAGAATTTCATTTTTCTATTTACTTTTTATACCCAAATCTAAGGCGGCTCACTGGGCTTCTCCTAGACATCAGAAATCAATCAGGCATAACATTCAAGTAAACAACTATAATTTGACAAAGTAATCAAAATTTTTGTTCTTTATTTGTAAAAGGGTAAATTTTAAAATTTTAGGGATAAGAATTATAGTTCTTTTTAAGTGTAAAATACTTTTATACACTGGTGAATTAACCATAACAGAGACATACAAGAGGATCTTAATTGTCAATGCTGTTTATTCAGGGCTGCTGTGGCATGAATCTTGCACTGGTAGGGGTGCTAATGAAGTTGTTATGCACTATGTATATATACATATATGTATATTTATATACGTATATATGTGTGTGTGTATATGTATATGAATATATATATATGTATATCTATCCATATCTCTATATATGTATGTATGTATATCTATCTATCTGTCTATCTGTATAAAAAACGTTTGTTTTGAATACATCATTGAAGCTGTCATTTCTAAAAACGCAACAATTGGTTTAAGGATAGACTGAAGATCCACCATTATAAAGACAATCAGACAAATTTTTATATTAGTGACTTTTTTCCAATGTGAATTTGTGATTGGGTAATGTGAAAAATAAAAGCTGAGGTGTTGCTAAATGAAAAGGCAGGAAGACGACAGCAAATATTTGTTGAAAAAGTGTTTCTTAGTTTGGAAGTCCAAGGTTTAATGATATTTTTCTTAAGAAAAAACAGAGTAGAAATAGTCAGAGAACTCAGGTACATTCATTTTCTTGTCTTGAAAGCTCACTCCCTCTGTTCTGGGAGTTTGTTTTGCTGTACTCATCCAAGTCCCAGGTAAAATTATTAGTTTTTTTTCTCTTAAGTGGGACTGACTCAAATGTATGCAGACAACTTCCCCCTGTGCCCTGCTTTATTTGTTAAGGCTTTTTTCATTGGTTGGATGGATTTTGGGGCGCTCTTTTGTGTGAGAATTATGATTTATTCTAACAAGACCAAAAGACTCTGGCAGTGTTAATATTTCTCATTACACAAGACTGTCCACCCAGTTAGAGCACACACAATGAACTATTCTTTTCTGATTCTTTTTTGAGAGTCTGTCAGTCCTCAACACTTCCTCTCTCTCTCTCTCTCTCTCTCTCTCTCTCTCTCTCTCTCTCCACCTCTGTCACAGTTTACAGTCAGTTTTCAAGGCTTTCATTCTGCCAGACTAAATTGGCAAAGGACATTGTTCTATTCAAGCTTTTTGGACACACATCAGAAAAGCTCATTGGAAAATCCTTCACTGGTTTGTCACAATCTTGATGAAGAACAAAGCTGATTTTTTTTTTTTGTCTAATTATAGACTTGATCTTAATCATAGCTTTGTCTTTGTCATTCACAAATTGAAGATGTTGTTGTTTATTTAATGTTTTTTAATACAGAAATTCAAGTTTCCTGGAGCAGGAGGTTGCAGCTAAAAATACAGTGAAACTCATCTGTACTGTATATACATATAAAAACCAGATTTTTCCAAAATGAAACTTCAGTTGTTCCCTATTTAGACTATGTTTATTATCATGCTGTAATTATCTTCTAATTATAATTATCTCTTCTTATTTACAGCGATGACAAAAACTGTTAAGTCATGGCCACCTCACTACAGGGTGAAATACTGAAATAACAGTAGGTTGTGAATAATGTCCACAAACTTCTGTCACCTTGTCCTTGTTTACTGCTTTTTTTTTTATTGGGAAACCCAAGTGTTCTCTGGCTGGAGATTTGAATGATAGCAGGAAGAGGTTTGTTTTGGCTGTGATGTGCTCCAGCTTATAGGTCTGTGTGAAAATCTGGTGTGTGTCTCTACATGTGTGCACACAAGTGTATTGCAGCAAAACTGATAACTGTAATTTAAAGTGACAGAATAAGTGAAAATAGTAACAAGTCTTTAGGCTTAAATTACAAATGAGATCAAAATTTGGGCTTCAAGTATTTTACTAAGTATTAACCAGACACTTATAAGTGAAAATATGAAATCATCTTGAACCTTAAGCCTGTGTTACTGCTACCAAGGTGGTTATGATTTTTTGAGATTGTCTGTCAGTGAGCAATCAAGGCCTACGGATTTAATGTCATTTTCAGAAAATGTTGGTCACAGCACCAAGAAGTAGTAAATGGTGGTGATTTGAAACTGGATGTTTAAAAGAAGGTTTTATGAACAGATGTCCACATCTTCACTCAGACTTGGGTAGGAATTCCAGAAATGCCCTGGTAGAAGTCAGTGTTGTTGGAGCGCTTCTAGTTCTTGATGATGAATTTTGTGATGATATAGAAGCGTTTGTCCTTTAAAACAAAAGATGGATCTTTTATTTTTGTGTGAGTTCAGAAGAGAGTTCAGATCACAGTATTGTTGGTGTGATATCTGTATCAGCAGCTCTTCATTCCAAAAGCTAAATTTTAATAACATCACAGAATTAAAACTGTGAAGTTGTTTGATGCCAGTTTTGATTTGATAGTATACGCTTAAAAAGGAGAGTAGATTTCCTGTTAGCAGATTGGGAAATCACTGTTTGTAGCTCTTAAAAGGGCAACTTGAGCTTGATTTCACTGTTAATGTTAAAATCCGTTTTGCATACACTCTAGGTGTTGTCAACATGGTACTTTTCTTATTTCCATATGCAGATATCGTTATTGGCTCAAATAAGTTTTGAAAACTCTGCACATGGAATATCCTCAAGATATTAACAACTGTCCCAAATTCAACGCGGTGGATTGCTTTTTGATGTTAGCTCAGTAATGTTGAGCATTACTGAAGTGCTTCATTCTCGTTGTCCACATTTTGAAGTTTGATTCTGTTTACCATTTATGAAAATGAGATGGGCTAAAAGTCTTTCTGTCCTAGACAAAGCCACTCATTGCCAATCTTGAGAGCTAGCACTGACAATTTTCCACAGCTTCTTTTTTTTTTTTTTGCATAATTGCTTCATCAGTCAGGAGAGCACACCCCCTGCTGCATCAGTATACCATAGATGGTGGAGAAGCTGCAAAGAAAAAAACAATGAGAGCGTCAGGTTAACTTTTCTTATACTTGCTGCTTATGAAAATTTACTCTGTATAAAAGACATCAGGGATGGGATGAAATATGGTTTGGCAATATATCGCGATACAGTACGTGACGAAATGCATCGAGTTTGAATAAAATGGATCGCGAAATAAAGACGACAAGTCTGGTAACAGTGCATGTGACCAGAAGTGATGACAACAAACATTAGCACCAACTACCTTGCCTCCAAAAAGCCGAATGATGGAGTCAAATGAGGTCGAAATTGAGGACACTATGCCTGAATACAAGTCCTCTGTCTGGCAGTATTTTGGCTTTCTCGTTAAAAAAGACGAAGACGGCGAAAACGAGCCTACCACTCGTTAGCATACACTCTCTCTAACCTCTCTAGGGTTAGAGAGAGTGTTATTGTTTGTGTTTGGCCTGTTAGGCCTTGTGTTTTCCTGTTTGCAACTCAAACAAAAACAAATAAGTTGTAATTACACAGTAATATTTTTTCTTTTTTACTTTTTTGATATTGTATCGTGACAATCGTATTGTGACCCGGGCATATCGAGGTGCAGCGTATCGTGAGTTTAAGTGTATCGTCCCATCCCTAAAAGACTTATAATTAAAAAACATAAACTTTTTGTATTTTATTAAAAATTGATGACATCAGTATTTGCAATTCCAACTGGTCCTTTTGCCCCCCCCCCCCCCTCAACTCTTAATGTTTCATCATGGTCCATTCAAGCTCTCAACAGCAGTGACAGTTGTTAAGTCAGAATTACCTTGAATGTGTTTTTTTGCTTTGTGCTTAAAGTATGATTCTGCCGTAAACAGATGGATATGTTGTTGTACCAGAAGGGGGTTCTGTGTTTTCATGATAAGGCAGAGGACCATCACAGATAGTGAGCTCTCCTTTCTGCGTCACCCCAGGAAGTTTGAAACAGTTTTCAATGCAGCTTCTTTTGATTCGTGAATAATTCACATTGTACTGCAGGATGCCTTAAAGAAACACCAAACAAACAAAAAAACACTGTCATTGTAAGTTGACAACAAAAGCAGTGGTGGGAGAGAGAAATAGTCCATCTCGAGACAATGAGACAAGGTGGTTAATTACCCCGTTCATTTCTAATTAGCAACATGAGCAGCGCAGCGTGTGGAGCAGAATGGGGAGATGTGCAGTTTTTTTTCTGGCTGGATTGTGCCTTTTGCTGTGTGCTGGTGCTGAGATAGGCCCCATGCCTGAATACGGCAGACCCATCCATCCATGTTCAAAGGGATGCATTGCCAGAGTGAGATGAAAATAAAAAGGTGTTTGGCACAATGAGGTACTGTTCTCACCGGAGCGATGAGCAGCAGGCCAAAGGGGACTAAAATCACGAGTGTGGTCATTAACTGTGAGAAGACAAAGAGTGTACGTTAAGATGATTGTAGTGTGAGGAGGATAAGAAGGCTGCGTTGATCTGCCAAGCATGGACTATAGTATGAGCTTATTCATACTTTACCTGCTGCAGCTTCATGCTTCCACACAGACTCCCCTCTCTTCCTGCTTTACTATAGTGTAAGGATGAACAACACAATGCCAACACTTCCAATATCTACTGAACCAAACTTGCAGTGCAAGTACTCCTCACCTCTCAGTAACCTTGCACAGCAGCTATTTTGGATTAATACAATCAAAATGAAATGGTATTCAGAATTACAAAATCACTATTCTCGTGCAAAGACCTTTAAGTAAAACATACCCCCATTTCTAATCTTTTTAAATGACATATGCAAACCAAGTTTTTTCAAACCTCAAAGCCAATCAGGTCTCGGAATGCTTGTGCACACATTTTCAGGAAAGCTACTATTTGGAACAGCTTACCTCATGTTACAGTAAACGTAATTGATTTCATATTTAAGAATGATTTGCTGTCTTCACCATTGCACTAAAATCTATGTTGGCTTGTCTGCAATTTTACTTATTACTAGAGGTGTGGAAAAATATCGCCATCGCAATATATCGCGATATTTTGACTCCCGATATAATATCGATATTTCAAATCTTAGTATCGATATTTTTGTAATAATAAAAACTCATATTTTATCAGAGTTGGAAATAAAATGCAACTTATTAAGATGTATGCACAGGTTTTTTTTTCATGCACTTCTCAGTTCAGACAGTGACGAGAGAAATATGTGACTTTTTTTTTTACTTACTGTTGTGCTGTCAGTAACTCAAAGCACTTTGTTGCTCATGTGTTCAGTTACAGTTTGAGCTGCACTACAGGTTAAGGTGATTTCAAAACTTTGCTAAAGGGAAAACAAGAATAATTTCTTTGCAACATTAGTTTAATTGACTTGACGCACTCTGTGTTAAGTGTATGTATGTAACGCTGCATTTGACATATTTCAATAACAATAAAATGGAAAAGTTACATATTCTCTGTCTCTAGGTTTTTCCTAGTTTACTGTAGAATATCGCAATATATCACAATATTGTGATATCGTGATATATCATGATATTATCGAATCGTGACCAAAGTATCGTGATACGTATCGAATCGTGAGGCTATTGCCAATACACACCCCTACTTATTACTGTTATTTCATGGTATTGAATTTGATATTGACACTTTCAACAGAGAGAATTATTAATCAAAGTCACATTCCTTGTATGTGTTGTGAAAGTTTGATGTTTTGGTCAGAATATTGCACATGAAATTGATGAAAACACAAAATTAAAATTCTGTGAATAAAGTGATCAGAAAAATAAAACAATCTCAATATCATGTTTTTGTCAGACTGCCACACTGTTACAGATAAGCCCAAAACATGACTGCGTTTTACAATTTTCTGGTGGAGTATTTAACTTCAGGTTTATACATGTCATAAATATCCCATTTCAAACATTATCCAGACATGTCATGCTGGATTACCTTACAAATAAGTTTCCCAAAGTGGACCAAATATTCCTTTTCTCCCGAGCCAGGCTTGGCTCTTGACAATCCAGGCTACTCGAGTTGGCCGCCACAGGCATGTGTGAGACGAGAGCATGGAAGCAGGAAGCCATGAAACAAATTGGATAAATGTTATTTCTGGAGGAACGTTTAAATGGGATGCAGGAATCTTATTGAGGCAGCCATGCTTGAAATTGGGTGAAATCACACATTACCAGAACATGGCAGGTCCTGCATTCTCCATTTGTTAACCAGGGTGCTTCTGCCGTTGTCTCCCTTGGGTTTTTTGCATGTAATACCTATTTTATATCGGATTTGGATCATGCATAATGTGCACAGGTTGTTTACACATGCACTCAAAGTGCATGCGGCCTGTGAGTTTTTTTTCCTCTCCACCTTTCCTCCTTCATGCACTCCAGGCTGATTCAAAGGTCACTGATTTTTCTCCAAACTGGCAGTAATTTTCAGTATAACCACACAAAGGTGCAATCAGGGAGCATTCAAAACCTACTGGGGTGTAAAGGCCATGGCTGCGTGGAGACAATGAAATGAAATTCTTGAGGGAAAGACTGTGTTTTCAAGGTTGCATAATGTTTCCTCCTGCAAATCACCTGTTGGGGAGTAGTGTGTTTGACTCCCTCTCCAGGGACTCTTTTGGTGCTTTTGATTTACTTCGGCTGACGTGACAGAGTCAAGAGAAGCACTCAAAACACATCATCCAGTCAAATCCTTCACCTGATCTTGAATCGAACCTAACCCTCCAGTTATAATGTAATGAGAATTCACACAGTGGTTGGATTTTTGTTTGAATAAAGGTTCAGATTGAGAGCATTGAGATCGAAGTATGTGGAGGAAAATAAATTCAGTAACTTGTCTTGCATTTTATTTGCATTCCTAGGCTAGCAAAGGCGGAGGTGAACAGGCTTTATTTTTTGAATTTTTTTCTTTTATCCAGTGTCTGTAACTTTATCTCAAATCTCTGCACAATGAAGCCTCAGTGAGGTGGGAATTATCTGCTCTGTATTTTTTTACTCACATGTATTTGCCTGTCTCCTCAGTTCAGAGCTGTGATTCACACACCTTTAGGGCCATCTTTTATCTCAATATGTTTTTCTTCTCTGTCACTTTACTTTCAGCAACTCCAATGATCACATTTGACGTCAATGTTAGACGCCCAGGCACAGTGCAGTCTGAAATATAAATTGCGGGTTGAATTTAAAGGCTTTCCCATAGGACATGTTTCTAATGACATATTATAATCACCTAAAAGAGTATGTCACAGGGAACACTAGGGGTGTGCGATATGACGATATTAAATCTTTAAGGATTATGACGTGGGAATGATCTCATAAAGCAGAAAGATCGTCAGATCGTCTGTGTGGGTGCGGAGACTTTGACGCACAGCCGACTAGCCAATCGTAGCACATTATGCGCAGTGCATGGTGGGATCTCCTGTTTGGTTATGTAGCATGAAGCCATGGCGGAAAGAGAAAAGGAGATAAAAGCTTGAAGATGTCTGAACAAAAATCTGTTCTAAAGCAGCTGTATTATTCACTCAGGTTATAGACATTGCAGTTAGATAACATTTGTTTTAAATTGTTGCACTTTAAGAGATAACGTTGATATTGTTGTTCATTACCTTTTATGTTTACATTTATTGCACATTTTTATAAAAACTGCACTATTTAAATTAAAACCTGTTCAGAAAGTTTCTTTGGCTTTAATTGTCACTTTGTTTTTCTTTTAGGGTTTTACATGTTTTATATGTTAAACATAGGGAAAAATGGTCAAACATGCAGATTAGTCTAGAAAAAATCAACGTAAAAAAGAATTGTGATAAAATCGTGATTTTAATTTTAAAAAATCGTGATATCTTATTTTTGCCATATCGCTCACCCCTAGGGAACACTCAAACCACCAATCTGCAGTTACAACACCTGAACTGTGAGGCATTTGTGGAAAATTTGCGAAAACTATGTAGAGTAGGACAGATTAAAAAACAGTCTGAAACAGTACTTGCAATACATCATATAAAGGATGTGTATGTTTTATTTCCGTACCTATAAACATTTTCAGTCTTTCTAGCCAGCACCAAATTGGCAGTCAGATTATCAATAAATATGTTAATTTGTTCAGACCTGTGTGTGAGTCAGACGGTTTATTGAAGCCTCGACACAATTGCCTATTACTTGCTGGCATCGTAGCTCTGGTCAGTACCTGCGGCCAGAACCCCATAAATTCCTCATTGTTCACCTGCGTAGTGTTCTGTAATGCACCATGCACTCTGCATCTCCACAGTCCTATCAGTCAGTTGGTTTCCTCGTCATGCACGCCGATCTGTCTCCAGCACGTGCCAGCAGTGCCAGTCTATGCTGGTTTGTAAGAAATACCACCATGAATTTATTTTCAGCGAGAGCTCCCTCAGACCTGCATCAAACTCCACCAAGCAGATTAAGCCAAAAGCAGAAATGTATTTCTCGAGTGTCAGGGCAACTTGGAAATACAACTGTTAAAATAACAATGATGCAAATCAGGGAATTTAATTTTTTGTTGGTTTTATGTTGGTGTTGGTCAGAGCAAAGATGTGACGCTATGAAGTGACCTTGGTTGAAAATTAGCAAAGCAACAATACACCAAGCCCATGGTTTGTTCTCACAGTTTTTGGATTGATTTGATTGATTGATTGACAAATTAGCCACTGAAGTTTTCCATTCAGAGGCATTTCAGACAGTTTTCTCTGAACAGCATGGGTTATTGAAGAGAGAGTTTTTTGTAATTTAACTTTTATTCAAAGAGGACTTCAACAATGAACCAAAGGTTATGCTACACAGTTATAAAACAATAATATTGAAAGGAAACTTTTCAAAAGCTTTTTGTTAACATAAAATTCAGCCACACTTCAGACATGAATGTGTACTGACTTCCTTGTTTGAGGATATGATATTATTTTCAGAGCATTTGGAATTACGTAGGAGGCATTTCTGTTGGAATTATCAAAACTAAAAGCAAGTGATATTGTTTCCTCAAAATAGTAGGAACTGTTTCTTAGGATCTGACTCTTGATTCCTGTTTGCTAGATAGGTGGTTGGTATTGGCAGGGAAAATGGAATTCCCCATTTCTAGTGCAAAGATGCTTACATTTTACAGTGCAAACCTAAAATAAAGCTTTTCCCTCTCTACCTCTCTACTACTACTACTGTTATTATTTGCAAGTTCCTGCACATTGAACATGCCAGGGTTCATCATATGATAATCAATATTTAGCTAATGCCAGTCGTGCTGACTCTGAAAAAAACAAACAAAAATAACAGCAAAGATGTGCTTCTTTAATTTCAGCACATTAAGCATGTTTGTCATGTTCTTTGAGTTTAAATAGAAGACTGTGCTCTGTCTCAGATGAGTCTAGCTGGGCATGTAGCTGCTGTCAGGGTGTTGTGATGTTTTGCTGACTGTGGATGCCTTTGTTCCAGCCTTGTTTCCACTGTTAATTGAGATTGTTTAACATAGTTTATACTGTATCCTTCACATTTTTTAGTTGTTTATGAATTAGTGCTTTAAAGTCATCCCAAAATATGAGTTCTGAATATGGGACTGTTCAGTGTGTGCTGTTAATGCAGCGCTGGCTGGTATTTGATTTATTCTTGTTTTTCCTCTGTAACCATCCGTTTACACTGTTTAGGATAACAGTCATTACTTTTGTTAATGCCTTTGTGCCAGAAAATTTATTTTTCATTATTAAGGTCAGGAAAGGAAATTGAAGCTGCAGAGTGGAAAGCAAATAACATTTTGTTGGAAAGGAAGGAATAGAAAAAAATAGAAAATAAAAAGTGGGAAAAAATGACTTTAAACTGCCATGGAACAGCAAAATGGAGTAATGATAATGTTAGCATTTTCAGCTTAGTCCTTTTGGCCAATTTAGATAATTGCCTTGTTACTTTTTCTAATCTTATATTCCAGCACATACACACACACTCACCTGAAACAACCTGTTAGCGCTGCTGAAGATAGACTCCAACTCTCCTGTTCTTCTGTGCAACTTTACTCTCCCTCTGCTGTTGGTTACAACCGGTGTTGGTCACAGAGCATCTGTCCTCATTTGCTCTCTCACACTCTCTTCTTCTCATTCAATCTTTAACTCCTTGCCTCTGTGCCTTTCTCTCCACTTCTCTGGCGCCTTCTTTCACACTGTGTGTGAAACAGTGTCACAGTCAGCTCTCTGCCCAGACCTGCAGGCAGGCTCATCCAGCTCCCGTCCAAATAACTCGAGATGCCTCGTCCAGACAACTGAAGTTCTTTGGTTCCTCTTTGGCAGAGACCAATGGCTTCATTTACAGCTTGTGTGTTCATATTTTATGACTTTGTCTGATTGTTGGGCTCTTTTGTGGCACAATGGAGACCTGGGATGGGAGTTGTGAGGTTCACACAGTTCGCTCTGAATGTTTTTTATTTGCCATGCTGGATTTTTTTCTCTGCCTTGTGTCCTCCCTTTCTCTCTCAGACAGTCTGCACTGTCTCCTCTGCCAGAGACTCGAACTGTCCAGCTCCCAACGTAGCTCAAAAACAGACAAAAACTCCTTGTTCCCTGTTCCATGTCAGTCAATTACTGTGTCTGCTGTCCTCTCTTTGTGAGTATGTGTGTGTGTGTGTGTATTTGAGGTTATTGGGGCTTCTCTCTGAAATTGTGTAAGTGTGCCAAAATGGGGGGATTGTGTTGGATGTGTGTGGGTGGGTGT
This sequence comes from Scarus forsteni, assembly GCA_036419115.1. Taxonomy (NCBI): domain Eukaryota; kingdom Metazoa; phylum Chordata; class Actinopteri; order Labriformes; family Labridae; genus Scarus; species Scarus forsteni. The sequence continues at coordinate 19,734,689 of JAZDUH010000157.1, read as the reverse complement.
CAGCTATGACTGTGCTAACAAATCATCAGTGTCCTAATTTTTGTGTTGCTCAAAGGCCTGTTTCCAGTCTATAGACAGATCTGACCGTGATCAATAAGCTGCTGTCTGTGTGTGGGATAGCGTGTGTGTCCGTGCCCTGCTGTGTTTGCACGTGTGGATGTGTGTGTGTGTTAGTGGATCATTAAGCTCCTCTGGGGATGGCACTGTTCTGTTTTCATTTGGCAGACATCAGAGAGAGGGGGTGAAGTCATGTCATTGAAACAACCGAGTCTTCACACTGATAGATAATCAAACTGATCTGCAGAGCCAGATGATAGCATGACATTACATGGCAGCAGCTCTCTGAAGGCCGCTGTTACCACAGGCATTATGCTTCATTAATTAGGACACCTCTTTTATTTAACATTTTACTCCATCCATCCTTATTCCTGAGTCCACTCTGATGTAATTTCTTTATTTGAATTTTGAGATATAGTTCATTAGTATGTATCCGTTGTGAGTGTAAGTTTATGGAAGTTTATTCTATCCATTAACCAAACAAAACAATTGAACCATTGTCTCGAATCCTAAATAAGAATCAGAAATTCTAAATGAAAGGAAAAGAACAAAAAATCTGCCATTTTGAATAAGAGTGACACAAATATTCAGTTGATTAATTAAACAACACCAACTTACAGTTGTAATTTTGCCATAGTGCAGCCTGTCAGTTGATATTTTAAACAACTGATCTAAAAAATAGCATTTCCTGGCAAGCAAAAGCAGACATATGAAAAACAGTGGAGTTTTTTATGGTTCATATTTGTTTTTTTTTCCTCAAATGTCAGATTTTTATGAAGATTACACTGATGGCATCAGATGCTTTTCTACTGACCAACAACCAAAATGAATAGAGTTTTTTTTGTCATGTAGGATTTTTTTTTTTTTAGCAAGAAGCCATTTCTCCTTCCTCCTCCTTGTTTCCTGTAGCATCTTCTCGTTAAGGCAGTCATTTTAACAAAGGCGGCTGCCTTGCCTAGTATTTTGACATTTATACCCTGATGTCTCAGTTAATGTCTCTAAAGTGTGACACATTTCTCTGTTGTGTTTCCATTAATACGTACAGAGTGAAGAGTTTCACCAAAGGACTGCTACCTTTGAAAGAGGCATTAAAGCATGACCCCTTCACCCAACACTTCAGTTGGAGATTTTTCTGAGGGAATTTCTGGGGGAATTTGATCAAGGCTCATTTTACACCTCTTTGTTAAAAATGTAGCCAAGTCATTTAACTACTTCCTGGCTAGTTTTTTTTTTCTTTTGAAGACTTTGAACTAGGGGTGCACAAATGTATCAGTTAATCAGTGGTATCTGCCAATGTTATCTCTTTTTTGCCAATATCAGCCATAGACAATAATGTGTTTTTTAAAAAGATGTTAGCAGCAAATGTCACAGCAGTTGACTGGTGGCATTTATCACAGCTAACTGCTGACTTGGATCTTTTTTTTGGTTCATGGACATGAGCTTATAAAACACTTCACTTTTCCTTCAGATCAGTGTTAATTTTATTGACTTTTTTTGGCATATTTTTCATCAACAACCTTTTTTTTCCCTGACAAAAACTAGACTACGTCTAAAAAAAATAAATGCACATCAACAAAAACTAAATTAAGGGACTTTTTGTCAACAAATAAAACTTGACTAATATGTTTAACAGAGACTAAATCCTAATTTTGTCATGTAGCAAGTTAAGAATATATCATATCCCAGCTGCTTGTTGTTGTGTAGAAAGGTTGGATGAATTATGAGGGACATCCAATCACAACTGCCTTAGCGTTAGGGCTGGGTATTTCCAGCAACCTCACAATACGATACGTATCCGGATACTAAGGCCATGATACGATACGTATCCCGATACACGTAAATTGTGAACATTGACTATGCTTTAAGTAAAATTCTTGACAAGTTTAGTTTTTCCCTATAAGAAGAAAAAGAACAAGGATGAGTTTTTGTGGTTCTACAACTTGAGAGACATAAATTCAGATCCTCAAAGGTGGTAGACCTAAGTTCAAATTTAGAACATGTGCTTCATTATGTAGCTCGTCTTCTACCTTGAACTGTGCCACTGTTAACATTACCCAAAGTGTATTTACAACAACTGTCAAAATATTTAGGCCGTATCGATTCTGTCGAATCCGTATCGATACACGTATCCCAAAGGAGTGCGATACGATATTTTGCCGTATCGATATTTTAGCACAGGCCTACTTAGCGTTGTGGTGGTGGGATCCAAGAATATAAAACATGATGGCAGAAATTCAAGGAAACTTAAAGAAATGTCTTACAATTTACACTTCGTATTTACGTCCACTAAATTTACCGTAGAGTTTGTCGACTAAATTGTGAAATTTCATCAACTAAAACTAGAATACCATTAAAACTATTTATGACTAGATTATTATGACTAAAACTAAGAGATATTTCAGGGAAAAGACTGAATCTAAAACAAAATTTTAAGTGCTGTAAAAATAACTGCTTCAGACCACTGAAAGGCCTTTTACACAGCAGCCAGTATTCACCCATTAACTTACGTATCAGTTGGTTCAACTTGGTGTCAGGAAACACTGATACGTGACAGCTGGAGCTGGACTGGAACCCACCTTCTAATTGATGGTGGAGCAAACTATAAGACCAAGCCACTGGCACCCCATTGGGTAGAGGAAGTCAACTTTTAGACAAACTCTGATCTGTTTCAGTGATTTGATTTGAGAAAACAATATTTGCATTGTGGGGGAAAAACCTTTAAAAGAAATAAACTACAGCTGTATATGTAGTCCTTAATGCTTTCTTCAGTTATTCAACTCAAAGATGTTCCACCTCCATGTGTTAAAATGTCAGAGAAGTTCAACTACCCAATAACTGAGGTGCATATTTTTGATATTGAATCCAACCAATGGTCTGCTTTTCCTCAGCACATGTTAAGATTTCTACTCTGCTTATTTTTGGTAAAGGCATGCAGTGTTCAAATGTACCCATGCAATTACAGGTTATAGGAGGAGAAGGAAGTTATTTTTCAGTCACTTCTACCTTATTAGCAAGTTTCCCTTCCCTTGTTCTGTAAAAGCATGAAACCATGTGAAAGTGGAGAGAAAATAAGATTCAGAAATGATCTGGTTGCTGGTGTTTGGCCTGGCAGTCCCTCTCCAGGCATAGACACGCTGGCAGGTGGCTGTCTGACTGTCGTGGCATTTTCTCCCACAAAGCTCGTGTCTCACATCAACTGTGCTGTGCACCTCTGGGAGCAGGGTTATTTGTGGTAAGCTAAGGCCAGAGTACTGATTCCTGACTGAAAAAGGAACACTGTTATTCAAAAATCTATAACCAACTCCAGATTTATCGCTCTGATTTACATGAGATGGAGCCGGCCCTCGTGTCCTGATTGCCATTGGCTGATCTGGATTGATTGACTCTGCTGACGTTCTGACAAACTGCTGCCATGGTTTTCCCCATCTGCATTTTCCATGGAATGAAAGTTGATTACATCCTTTTTTCCAAACACTAAAACTATTTAGACCTCTCATCAGTCTGTTCCAGATGCAGCTTTTTAGAAAACTGAATGTGTGTATCTTTTAATTATGACACTGATTGAAAATTTTCCACGGCAAAGTTAAAACAATTGTGTAGAAAGCGGGACAGTGCATTCAGCTCTTGTCAAAAACTTTTTTTTAATTAACAGACTCCAGTGGAGGAGCTGTGTATTGTCCTAAATGCCAAAGCCCATTATGCTGTTGCATTCATTTCATAATTATGCCCATCTCTGCTAATCCGCCAACTCATTTCAATAAGTCGAGTTCCAGTTGAATAAATCCCAATTTTCTCTTAATTCATTGCTCATGGTCGGGTTGACATTAACTGAATTGATGGTGAATGAGTAAAGAGTAATGCTGTTAGTTAATTGTGAGCTGTTATTAATGGAGATAGTGGTGAGATTTTTTTTTCTCTAACAAAATGTTGTGTGTTTTGTCAACTTGCAAAAAGATCCACAGTGGTTGTTTGGAATTATTCTAAAAAAGTTCTAAATCCTTTTGCACATAACCCAATTTTCCAACTATTTTCCTGAAGTTTATCCCCCATTAGGGCTGTCACCCCCATGTGATATATTTACTTTTATGTTTAGGTTACCATAACAGTATGAATCACAGCCTTATTTGCAGTCTTCTGTGAATTTAAATGGAAATGCCACCTGGAACCCAGCAGAGAATTTCAACAATGATTTTTTTGCCAAAACAAGCAGGAACTACAGACTGCCGACTTGTTTTCTAATATTATTCATCAGAATTTAGCAGCTAACAGTGTAAACAAATACAGACTGTCAAGGTATCATGACAACAGCTAGGCAACTATGTGGTACTGACCCTGTCTTGTTTACGGAAATAACTTAAAATGTAGATTTTAAAATCCCTCTCCTGTTTGCTCTTCAGAGCAGGGAAACAGGCGTCAACAAAGCAGTTTACATCATTCATGTTTAGTTTTTGTAATTCTTGCAGTCACCTTGAGAAAATAGCCATCCTAAAGTAAATGTCAAAGTAGCCGAACGTTAACAAGAAACAAAGGTCCGACCCACAGAGCAACAGGAAGTACGTCATCAAGCTTGTGAAATACAAGCTATTAGTTATTAGTGTTTGAACATTCAAGTTAAACTGAGAGCGCCCTCTGTTGAATCACACATGCTGCTCCAGGCACCCTAGTGGACAGTTTGAATACTAATTTTAACCTCAAGATTGAATGAATATTACATATAATATACATATTGAGTATAGGGTTTCAAAGGAATGGAAAATGTTTGTAAAATTTCAGAAACTCCCAAAAACTTTCAATAAATATTTAAGTTTGGGCAATACGGAAAATATTCCAAAATGAACTTTTCATGGGAATTTATGGTAAATAACATGGAACTTTAAAGAGCTGTGTTATATCCAAACCTAAATAAAACCTTTTTGTTTGTTGAAATAATAAAATTAGAATACATTACATTTCAACAGGTTCATTTATATAGAACTTTATCAAGTTTTAGTTATTTTTTGAACAATCATTTTCAACTTCACTTTATGGAGTCCACAGTCTAAAAAATGTGGCCTCAATAGTCCAGAGTTCAGAGTTGTAAAATGACCAGAGCATGAAGGGGACGTGACCTCAGTACCTCTACAGTATGCGCTGTGCATGTGACTGAGGAATAGCATCGATGTTCTGAGGTACATTTCCCAGAAACCTGGTTGTTTCAGTCAAGGTTATGCTTAAATAGGTTTTCCCTGGCTATATTCAAAAGCCAAACTTCATTTTATTACTGTTAATTCCAATGGAAAGGTTGAACTTTTAGAATTTCCTGATTGAGTATGAAATGACAGCTTTGAGCCTTTGGTCGGCAGTGTGATTTTTCTACACATACTTCCTGTCACTTAAGCTGATGTACCTACAGCCTAACTATGCAGCGTGAGGAATTTGTCACCATGTATGTTGTTGGACAAGACGTCAAGAGCAAGAAAAGCTAAGGACTTAAAGAAATGTCAAACCATGGAAAACTGTTTAGAAATAAACTTAGAGACAGTGATACGAAGCTCATGCAGACAGAGAGTCGGAGAGACTTTGTGACCCTGCTCAGTCTTCTATTGATAGTGTTGTCATGGGAACAGGTGTCAGTGCACAAATGAAGGGCAGTGGAGGTTGAAAAGTGTGCGTGTGTGTGTGTGTGTTTGTTTTATTGTCTGACAGACACTGTGAGTGACCTGAAAGCCCACTTGTCATGTCATTTGTCATTGCTGATCTAAACATCGATGCTGTGGTGCTCAGGACTCACACAAACATGCATGCAAATGTGCACACACACACCACCGCTTCCTTGATTAGAGAGAGAGGAAGGATGTTATTGCCAGCTTAAAAATGAAATTAATGGACATTCCCAACAGTAATAACAAACATGTACATGTTTAGTGGCTTTATGGGGACAGCTTTTGAAGCAATAACTGTGCTTCAAAAGCTTTGTAGAAACAGGAGAAAACATTCAAACAAGCAAATTAAACAAGTCTATCAATCAAGTATATTTACAAACCACACATTAAAATAGAAATAGAGAGTTTGCACATGCTATCGCAGCCAATACGAGTGCTGAAATGCTTACCACAGACTGACAGCAGCAGTCAGGTAAACATAAGCAGGTGAATACTTGAGTTTAGCTGAAAAGTTTCATGTTTTCTGTTGATATTTTTGATGATGTTCATCCTGGGCAGTATAAATCCTCAGCTGTTGTATTGAAAGGTTTGTAGCTGTAATGTCTGGTTTATTGTTGAAGTCATGCTAATAAAACTACTGATCTATCACTGAACACATACTTATTCATGTAATGTATATAAAGTATGCTTCTGTCCCTGTCCTCTGTTCTTTGTCCTGTTTTTGCTTCAGAAGATAATCAAGAAGGTTGCCAGTCCAATCGCTATGTTAGCCAGGGCCTTTCTGTGTGGTGTTAGCATGTTCTCCCTGTGCATGCATGGGTTCTTCAAGGGTCCTCTCTCAGACAGGGGTCACAAACGTGCTCATTAGGTCTCCAAATAGTCATTAGGTATAAGTGAGAACGTGAATGGCCATTTGCCTCTCTATGTGGCGCTGTGATTGGCTGGTGACTGTTCAGGGTGCACCCCACCTCTTGCCCAATGTTGACTGGGATAGGCTCCACCCCCCCTTGCACCCCTTAAAGGGATAAGTGGAATAGGTAATGGATGGACAGAAGTTAATTTAACTTGTGTTTGTCAAATTTATCATGTCTTCTGTTTTTTTCCACCAGTTCAGGTGTCACATTAAAAATACACAGGAAGCAACAAAAGTTAAACAGATGCTAAAGCTGCATACTTAGAGAAGCCAGCATACCGTGATCCTGTTTTGGAGGTACACAAAATCACACAGCAACAGGTTATGTGATGCGTTCCATTAACTGTCAGAAGAGGGATTGTCTGTGTTGCATTTTGGGATGCCACCATTGGTACAATCTCAGGAAGATGGACCATCTCTAGATATCAGATTTTTCTCATCATGTAACTTGAAAACATCTAACTAGGATGTGACATAATTTGGGAACATGTCCAAATATTAACATAAATGGAACAAAACAATAGTCACTATAGGGCTTCATCCTACAGCATATGCAGATTGAGGCCCCATCCACACGAAGCCAAACCGAGGTCTAAATGCATAAATTTTTTGCCGAATCTGCGTATCATCCATACGAAGACGGCGTTTTGGGGGTCTGTAAACAAACATTTTTGAAACCAGGTTCCAGAGTGGAAAGATTTTTTTTTTTTTTTTAATGTATGTTTTTGGGCATTTTGTGCCTTTATTGATAGGAGAGAGACAGTGGACAGGCTTGTGAAAGGGGGAGAGAGAGTAGGGGAAGACACTCTGCAAACTGGTCACAGGCGGGATTCGAACCTGGACCGGCAGAAGCATGTACATGGGGTGCTAACCACTACGCCAAACCAGCACCCCGAGTGGAAAGATTTTGAAATGCCGTATATGCAGCTCCGTGATTACTGGCTCTCCGCCACTTTTCAGATACGCTTACGTCATAGTTTCATATCGTCATTGACATGCATGCGCCACACGCGGCAACAACAACAACAACAATGGCGGCGTACGGTGTAGCATATGTGCTGATGAAGCTAGTGACCCTACTATCCCTGTTGCAGCAAAATCTCCTTCTTCTCAATCACCACCAAGTTAAACAAACAATTATCGAGGACACATTACAACACTTTATGATCACTTTATCACAGTGTCTGTTTACAACTTTTGCCCCAAGTGCGCATGCCCACTGTTTTTTCGTCCGTTTCCACTTGTTTCCGTCATATTGTTACAGCGTCCCTAGAGGTCTGGCATGTGTTTTTACGGCATTTTGATGCGTATCGAGTGCATTCATGTAGACGCACACATTTTCTGAGATGCCTACGTCTTTATGACGATTGTTTTGGAAACTGTTAAGCGTTTTGTCTTCGTGTGGATGAGGCCTAAGTCTGCATTTTAAATGTAACGTTTTGGCTCCAAAAGTTTATTTAGCCATTTTTAAATATAGACCAAACTAGAATCTACATTTTACATCATGAACATCATGAAAAATAATTAAGCCACCGAAAATTACCACAGGCTGTAGAGGGTTTAAAATCAAAGTTTTGAGTAATTCAACAAAAATCATAGAAATCAAAATACAAAACATGAAAGGTTAAAAATGAGTAAAAGGCAGTGTTGTTTTGTTTTTCTTAAAATAGACTTTAAATCCATGGTTGATATGGTTTGATAGGGCTTTGTGTTGTCCAGTGTCTGAGCTGTAGATGTTTTTATTTGTGAGATAGTAAGTGGAAGCTTAAACAGCTGTAGAAATCCCATCGTTGTAATTGAAACCACAAATACTTAGCGAGACAGGACAGTCCCAAACCATAAATAGCTCTGAATTTTAAAGGAAATTTAGAATGAACTGTATAAGACATTGTGAGTCAGTGCACATTAACCTATACTGCGTGTTATGATTTTTTTTGTTGTTGATTAGTTCAAGATGTAGTTTATCAGACTACTCTCTTGAGGACAATCCAATCCTCTTACAGTATGTGACTGAAACAAAGTATGAACAATTTTGAGGCATCTTGTTGGTGTAGGAATAGCTGAACCTTCGCAATATTTACTGAATGAAAGCAGCGAAGTATTCTGTGAGCCGCATGCAATTATCTTTTGTTGGCTTGTATTATTTGTGTCAATTTGATCACTAGTTTGTTTGTGTATTTGTGTTTATTCCCTGCAAACAGACGGATGTTAGCTGCAATCTATTGCTCAATGCACACAATGCCAGTGTGGCTGTGTGTTACGCCTTTCACCTCATTTTCATATGTAGGATGAGGAATTAAAGAGGCATGTAGCACTTCAGCCTATGTCTTTGTAGCTCTTTGTGTTTTTTTTTTTGTTCATCAAACTAGAACTTCCTCAGTCTGTTTGATGCCTCTGCTGCTAGACAGTAAATTACAGAGAATGGACAGGAAGAAAGGCGGGGGTGGTCTCTGTGGTCGTGTGTTTTATACAAATCTTAAAAGCAAGGAATAAACATGAGATTAGAAAGACCTTGAACTCAGACATGGAAAATCTAATAATTTCATGTCACAGTAAATAGGGTTTGTAGACCAAGGGGCTAAAGTGAGATCTTACTTTGAAAGGCACAGGCAGGAGATGTAATGACCGGCCTTTTCTGTGACATATTTTACGACATATTCTATCCGTGGACATACATACCTGCTGGAATAAGGTAAATATGGCTCTCCATTTTTCACTTTTTGGTTGAGATGAAGCAGGCTCTCCTATTCCTGTGATTTTCAGCAGGGGTTGTACATGAGATGTCTGAAAGCTCTGAAAGCTCTGAAATGATAACAAACCCTCTAGAATTATAAACACCTTTGCACTGCTGCATCACACCAGTTCAATGCATGTAGTGTAAAACTGCGCTCCACCTTTGTCAAACACATTTTTTGAATAAAAGATGAATCTATTCTTGAGTTTGTGGAGCTGAAAAGAAAATAAATTCACAATGGATGTCTACTCAGCTGTAATCTGTGTTTGACAAAGTTGGTAGAAAAGTTATGAAAAGAGCTCTTGGGCTTTTGTCGAGGATGTTGATGCCTTAGTAGCTGACACTTTACATAACACTAATGTACCACAGTGTGGTACCACAGAGTGCACAATAATGAAAGAGCTTTTTCCAGAATTTTTCTTTCCTAAAAATTTAAACCTGGATACGTGAGTGTCTTGCATTTAAAAATGGCGCAGGCCCTTGCTGGTTAACAACAGCAAAGTAATACATATTTCAAGCTGTTCAGTCGGATGATGTTTTAAATAGATTAAAAAACAGATATAACAATTACTAAAGACTAGAAAATATGCAGCACCAGATTACCTCATTACCTTTTTGACAACATTTCTTTAGATTGACTGAGAGTACCTGAACTCGGCTGAATCCCAAACCGCCCCCTACACACTACCCCTTCACTAACGAGTGTCACTCCAAAATTAAGTCACACTCATAGATATGGAGGGCACTTCCACTGAAGGGGGAGGGTATGTAAATATGACGGGCAGGAATGGGAGGCCCTCTTCACTTTACCGGAAAACAGAAAACCTTGTGGCTATGGCAACAGACAGATGCCCCATTTATGACTGTTGGCTGTTACACTGTGGCAATGATTGTGATGCCCTCGGACAGGAGTTTTAGGCTACTTCAATTATTTGAGTGATTCCACATGTCTTTCAATCCGATTACCATTTGACAATTCCAATTAAAGAAATGAATAATGCTGCCAGTTGTGCTCACATTTTATGGTGCCAGGTCTGCACAATCATATCAAGCATCAGCATAGAGTATGATTTGCTTGTTTTGTTTAATTCCTTTAAAACCACAGTTTGTGGGATTTTTTTGTCAGTGTGACAAAGGTGTGGGGAACCTATGGACACATGCGGCACTTACATTTACAATTCTACAATTCTACAATTTCATTTAGCAGACGCTTTTGTCCAAAGCGACGTACAACACAAGCAAGAATTCGGACTGAGTGGAAAAACCTTAGCAAGTGCGCCAAAGTGCTTCAAGTCAATTGGCCACAGGTGCTGCCAACTAGTGCCAGAAGAAGTGCCAGGGTTTTTTTTTTTTTTTTTTAATAATGCAGCTTATCACAACAATAATTCAAGTCACAACGAATATTTCGAGTCAGCAACAAAAATTCAAGTCAACAACATCGATCAACATTGCAAGCATTCAAAATTCAGTGCTAAATATTCATTAAGAGCTGGTCTGAGACCTTCTGATTCATTCTACCTCTGAGGACCAAGAGGAGAAGATCAGATTAAGTGCCAAAGCGTTCCCTGAACAGATGAGTCTTCAGACATCTCTTAAAAGTAGAAAGGGACTCTGCGAATCGTATGGAGTTAGGTAACTCATTCCACCTTTTGGGAACAACAGAAGAGTCTGGCTAGAGATTTAGAGCCATTTATGTTGTTTCCTCTCCCATTTAGACGTTGCACTTCCTACAAATGTCGTTGAAAGCCTGCATCGATGCAGACTCGCTGTTTAAGGGCTGAATGGTCCACTCCCCCTCCGCACTATGTGGTTTGGGATGGCCCTTAATATGGCGGACCCTCCGCGAGGAAGCGCAAACGGAGGGGTAGTGGGTAGGGAGAGTGTGTGGGGCGCGGTTTGGGATTGGGCCCTAGTCTTTTCACGCCCCAAAGCATCCATAAACTCACTGACAACTCTCTGAACTTGACTCCAGGACAGAAAGAGGATTAAAAACACACAAATAGGAATTTAAATGAGGCTCTGTTACAGCCACGGTGGCCAACTCATGTAACAAATCAGACACTGCCAAATCATGTCACCAAGTCCAACTGGCCCCGTCCTTGAGCCCAGCTCTGCGACAGCAACAGTGCCGGCAGACCTTTCTCTCCCTTCCTCTCTCCTCCTGTCTGTCCCTCTGTCTGCCTTGCTGTCATTTAGCAGGGAAAGGACTCAACCACCTATTGGTGTTGTTATTGCAGGTCAAAGGAGACCCAATTTAGGCTGCGCAGTGGTCATAAAGCTGAGCACTGGAGGTGGGTTAAGTGGAGAGGTTGAAGCGCAGGGAGAGACAGCAGGGGTGAACACAGTTCACTGGTCAGGACCGCAGAAGGCAGTATTCTCGATGCTGATGCAGTCAAGTCCAGCTGCAGGAGAATGAAAATGTCTGAGACAAATGTAAGCTGTAAGTGTTGAAGACGAGCTTGGACAAGGGGGTAGGGGTGTAACTGTACACAACAACGTGTGTTCAATTATCGAGCCACAGTTTGGTGAGTATTCAGTACTTTTTAGGCGTGGTACATAATTTAAAGCTTTCTCACACAACTTTTCTCACACTCTTATAAATAAACACATGATTTCACAAGTGCTCACATTCTGTATAGCCACACACACTCTTAAACACACAATCACTGTCATTAACATATACTAATACACAGACTCTCAAACAAAATCACACTTTATTTCTCTTACATTTACTCTTGTACAAATGCTCATAAAATATATCAACCGCCTGGCAGATTATTATCAAGCAAAAGCCATAATTTATATTTTAGTGTCACTTATATTTTCAGTGCATTTAAACTTCTTTGTGTTATAGCTATCTTTTTTAATGCTACATGTTGAATATCTAATTTTTTTCTGTCCTTTTAGAGTGGTATTTTATTTCCTGAATGCTTCTTTCTGTGCTGCTGTGTCACCAGAATTTCCCCTCAGAGATCAATAAAGGATTAACTTTTCTTTTTGAGACTGCATTGAACTCTGTTATTATGCCTTCAATTCTGCTCATTTATCAGATTAAAAAATCTGAAATGGTGAAGAAGCCATTAAGCCATCCCTGCAGACTCAGTAAATTAAAATGAAAATGCATCTGCAATGTATTTAAATACTTTACACCTCCTCTTCAAAACTAAGGAGTTTGGCCGTGACGGTGTTTAACATGTCACATTATCTGACCATTCACCATAAAACACAGGGAGAGGTCAAGATTAATGATACCACACTGCTAAAGGGAAAAAAAGCATTTAAAGACCGTACTTCATAATTAATATTTACAATAACTGAGATTAACTAAAGGAACAAATTAAAGGGACTATGAGGAGAATCTGTTTCTGCCGACATTAAGACTCTGCTACCCATGAGCACACGCGGCGACTGTCATAATGCTGCATTCCAGTAACCTCGGAACTGGGAGTGACATCATCTCTGACTTATCGATGTTCCAGTTTAAGTCGGAAAAAAACATGCCGAGCTACCAGGCTATTGTTAGCTGTTGTTAGCACGCCCTGCGTTGTTGTATGAAGAATGTGATTATCTCTATGGCAGCATTTTTGTAAATACAAGTCTAACAATACGATGTATACAGCTGATCTAGAGCGACACACCCCAGTCAGAAGTGCAAATAAATTGATTATTACAGGAGCTAAATAACTGTTCACACTGGGGGCATCCATCCTTGATTGTCAACTCGGGGGTGGCGAAGTTTCACTGAGTTCTCAGTAGGAAATTTAGACTAGGGGGACGTTCCAGTTTTAGTTTCCTACTCGGAACCCAGAAATTCCTACTTCTGACTACAACTTGAACGCACCACAAGCTAAAGCGTGTGTTTGTTATGATGCTAATGAATGCACCTCGGACCTTCCTGAGAACTCTGCATTGCTTTACAACTTCTTTTTTCAACAACTGACAGGATGCAAAGCGACGAGGTAATGTATCTCTTTCTAGTTACGTTGTGTGTGTGTAGTTGGTTGTGTGACAACAAGCAATTATTGGAAAACTTAGTATCGTAGTTGTAGCCGGCTATATATCGCTACTTTCAGCCCGGTGCTCTAAGACGTGTCCGGATAATATAAATTTGCTTTAGTTTTAATTGTCTTGTTCCCGAAGTTGAGTATCCAGGCCAGTCCAGCCCTGTCCAACCCGACCGGAAGGCTAAGGAATAGCATTTATAGATAACCTATTTTGATGCTATAAAACTCATCTTAAAGTTTGTATTTCGATCAGGCATTTATCTAAAAGTGAGACTTTTTTGTAATTACTTAGAAACTCCTCACAGTCCCTTTAAGCTTTAATTTTAAAATATGCAAGAATTATTGCAACCTTGGTTTATTAATTTAAAACAGTATTCAAGCAATTAGAAACTACTTTTTAATGCAATAAACATGATACTTACAGGTTATTCTCGTATCTTACTTAATCGTCATATATCATTTATTACAAATACATTTTGCACAGTATTTAAAGACAGAAAATCACAATAAAGTGGTTATATCATTGTTATTTTACAAATAACTTGATTTGAATGACCAAAGGGTTTTAATAAAAATATAATTGTTTACCTTATTATCAATACTTTATAGAATATTTTTGTATTTACATATAAAATGGTACATTAGAGGTAGTTGGACATTTTTAAGGTGGAATTAAAATCCAACATGCAATAATGACTCAGTAGCTCACTGTAGGATTCACATTTATAAATTTCATGAAAATATGTTCCCTTCGTTTTTTTCACACAAAATGATTCTGACTCTAACCTACAAATTACTTTTTATGTCTATGAGTCTATAAGGAGTGATTAGAATGGTGGTGATCCAAATCTGAATGTGGATCTAGAAATGTTTAACGGATTTGCTGATATTGAATGATAAGACAGTTTTCCACATTTTGCCAATACCTTGTCTAACAGTGTTAGAAATGCTTTAGTGGAGGTTTGTGCTCTTGAAGCACTTCTAATTTTAGAATAATTTTGTAAGAAATGCTTAAAAAACAATCGTCAAGATGCAGGGTAAAAGTCCAGACATGTGACTTTAATTTAAGTTGAGTGTATTATGTCCATTTAATTAATATTTGGTATTTAACTTCAAACATTTGATCCTGTAATCAGCCGTGCAAACGTCTGCTGTGTGAATTGTTAAAAGATACAAAGTGTAGATAGGGCTTTTTACAGAGACTTCTGGGTCATTTCTATGTCCATGCATTCATCAGAGGTACATTATTTTTCTTTAGAAACATTTAGTACAGTTAAAACTACCCTTAGCTCTCAAATCTTGTGGGCAAGATACTGGGACATGTATTTTCTAATGCAGCATGGTTGTGATGCTTATGGTTTGTTGTTAAGTCTATTACAAAAAGTTAGAACCCAAGTATGTTCACCACCCAGCACAGGGAACTGCAAATATTTGAAGGAGACCTCCTCTAAATTTGTGACATTAAACAGCTGTTTTTCCTGCCTAGCCTCTCCCAGTGTTCGCCCTGCTACATAACTTGTGTTTGTGGCAGATATTTTATTTCAACAGTGTTCCAGAAAACATCGTAAAATGCATCAGGACGCAGTCGTAGGAATGAGCTATGCTCTCTATCTGGACTTTGCCATCGTGTCTCACTTTATGACATTTTTGGAGATGGTGTTGGTTCTCGGTGAAAAATGCCAGCTCTCAAAACAGAATCATCCTGTTAAACAGGTAAATCATTCCACCTGAACAGCTCCATTTTGTCAGTCTGCCTGAGGGGGGTTGTTAGCTGAGTGGGAGAAATGTACCTGTGTCTGTGAGTGTGCAGCCGTGTGTGTGAGTTTTAAGTGATTTTGTGGTCTTAATAACCTTCAAGCATGAGGAAAAAGAGCAGATCTAGGAGCATGGAGTTTAGTGACACCGCAATGACTTTGTGTTTGTTGCAGGTGATGAAATAGTGCGTGCGTGTTTGGCTTTAGAAAGGTGGAGTGAATCACTGTTATGTGCAGCAACATTTAACAAGATGCTCTATTTTAATAGCTGTAAAGTCCATTAAACTGGTGGTGCCACCTGGCTATTTTCGTCAGCTGCTGTACTGCTGATATGAGAAATGAGCTGTGATTCTCTCCCCATCCAAGTTTTATGAGCTCTGCATTCTCAAATGAGCCCACATTCCCAAAAACGCTGGAATAACTTATGCTGTGGAAAGACATTTACATTTAAATCATCATCTGAGAAAAGTTGTGAATATTTAGTCCTCCTTCTGTTTTATAGCCTCTACTCTATGAATTTATGAATATAACAAAGTGAAACTAGTAATCATTTTTGCAGAGAAGTTGGATGTGACTGTGTTGGAGTATACATCACAGCGCCACATTGTGCCAATGCAGATGAGACGGTGCGAGGGGCAAAAAACGAGCTCGTTCATTGGGCTACAGTATTCATTTTGCAAAGCTACAATTCGTTCCTCTTTGTCCCCGCCAGCCCCCTCTACGCTGCCAAGCAGCTGAATGATTTGCGGAGTCATGGGCAGCATGGCGGGGCTGCGTCGCAGGGAGAAGCCAAATTGATCAGTCTTTTCAACAGTGGCCAAAAACCGCCACCATAATAAAGTTGGGCCTTGATCATGTTGTTGTGATCCACAAAGTGCACAACGGGGAGATAGAGGCAAGTACACAGACAGACACACAAACCCTCCTAACACTTCCATCCTTGTCCTCTTCCTCTCTCCGTCTTCCAGTGCACTGTCTCCTCCATTTTTCAGTTTATCTCACCCAACACACCTTTGCTCTCTGCTGTATTGCTCCTTTTTTTCTACTATCTCTCTCTGTAAGGTCCTGGAAGCATTAACAGGTGCAGGTTTTCAGCCTCTAGTCCTGGCTGACCACTCTGAGCCCCTGCCTCTGGTTCAAACACAGCTACTAACACATTACACACATACACACACTGTCTCAGGAGCACATTCATCCCCTGAGTCGTCCAACAGCCTGGCCCATGTGCTCGGGCCAGATGGGGCTGCTCCATTACTCTACTGGAGTGGACACTGCACATGTACACACACACACACATACACAGGCACTACACATATAAGCCGACACACAAGGAATCATTTGCACACACTCCTTTGTAGTTACAAAAACTCTGCCTATCAAAGACAAAGTTTAAACTCGTGTATAAACTTGCAGAAGTTCATCCCATTGCTGCTTGCCTGTGTTTCTTTTGTTGTGTTTGCAATAGCCTTGCTGTAAAGGCTAATTTTCACCCAGACTGTAGCAGGAGCTGCCTCACTCTCACAGATATAAGAATTCAACCCACCGCGCCAGTGAATTGTTAATAGTGTTGCTATAGAAGCTGTTCTCTGACAGTTTGTCAATATGTGAAGCTTTTGTTGTTAACAGTCCACCCTATTAGAAAAGTTTTGACCCTGAGGACATGAGAGTTTTGTTATTATTACAGTTTGTTCTATATAAAAAAAAGGATTTTATGTCTTGAAAAATAAACTCCTGCTTCTCTAGTGTCAAATGAAAAAGTCCCTTGAAACATAAGTCTCGATGATGCTCTCCAGGTACAGTTTACACTACAATTTTTGATCACGTTTGTATGGATTGAAAATGAAAGGGTAATTATTCCCGCAAAGTTTCTGTTTTTGCTGATGTTTGTTAGTTTACCAGGATAACACAAAACATTATGAATGGATTTTGATGAATTTTTCATTAAATGATCTGGAGAAATGATTACATTTTGGTGCGATGTGGATCATGTATTTTTTAAGGATTTGTTGACATTGTTAGACAGTTTTACACATTTTTGTTGATATCTCATTCATTTTGAACAAAGTTTGAGAACATTTTCTGGGCAATGTTAGTCTTAACAAAGTAGAAAGTGATAACATTAGGTGGTGATCCAAATTTCAATCCAGGATTTTTTTTGAAGGTTTTGTTTTCAGTGCAATATTAGGCAGTTTTGACATTAATTCTCCCAACAATTTTGGAAATGCCTTGGAGGAGATTTGTGCTCTGAGCACTTTAGTTTTCAATGTTTTTCCTTTTGTAAATGGTTTTCTTTTTCTGAATTTAGTTGTCTAGGCAGTTATTGAGCAGAAACGATCTTTTGCTAATGGCAGTAATCTGGATCACCACCAAAATCTAATCATATTTAACGTGGGCCATTGCCAACATCATGTGAGAATTTCAACAAAATCTTTCTAGTTTTTTTTTTTGTAATTTTGCTAACAAAAAACAGACAAACAAACATACACTGACAGAAACATAACTTCCTTGGTGAAGGTAAAAATAAGACCTTTGCTGAAAAGCAAGATGCAA
The DNA here is from genome assembly GCA_036419115.1 of Scarus forsteni. Classification (NCBI taxonomy): domain Eukaryota; kingdom Metazoa; phylum Chordata; class Actinopteri; order Labriformes; family Labridae; genus Scarus; species Scarus forsteni. The sequence continues at coordinate 19,717,035 of JAZDUH010000157.1, read as the reverse complement.
AACATTTTCATGCAATGTATTCCTAGTACCAGCACTCTTTTACTACGAAGCCACGCTGTTGTAACACGTGCAGAATGTGTCTTGGCATTGTCTTGCTGAAATAAGCAGGGGCGTCCATGAAAAAGACGTTGCTTGGATGGCAACATATGTTGCTCCAAAACCTGTATGTACCTTTCAGCATTAATGGTGCCTTCACAGATGTGTAAGTTACCCATGCCTTGGTCACTAACACACCCCCATACCATCACAGATGCAGGCTTTTGAACTTTGCGCCTATAACAGTCCGGATGGTTTTTCTCCTCTTTGGTCCAGAGGACATGACGACCACAGTTTCCAAAAACAATTTGAAATGTGGACTGGTCAGACCACAGAACACTGTTCCACTTTGCATCAGTCCATCTTAGATGAGCTCGGCCCAGCGAAGCCGGCGGTGTTTCTGGGTGTTGTTGATAAATGGCTTTGGCTTTGCATAGTAGAGTTTTAACTTGCACTTACAGATGTAGCCATGAACTGTAGTTACTGACAGTGGTTTTCTGAAGTGTTCCTGAGCCCATGTGGTGATATCCTTTACACGGTGATGCCGGTTTTTGATGCAGTACCGCCTGAGGGATCGAAGGTCAAGGGCATGCAGTGTTGGTTTTCGGCCTTGTCGCTTACGTGCAGTAATTTCTCCAGACTCTCTGAACCTTTTGATGATATTACGGACCGTAGATGATGATATACCTAAATTCCTTGCAATAGCTCGTTGAGAAATGTGTTTCTTAAACTGTTGGACAATTTGCTCACGCATTTGTTCACAAAGTGGTGACCCTCGCATCATCCTTGTTTGTGAATGACTGAGCATTTCAGGGAAGCTGCTTTTATACCCAATCATGGCACTCACCTGTTCCCAATGAGCCTGTTCACCTGTGGGATGTTCCAAATAAGAGTTTGATGAGCATTCCTCAACTTTCTCAGTCTTTTTTTCCACTTGTGCCAGCTTTTTTGAAACATCTTGCAGGCATCAAATTCCAAATGAGCTAATATTTGCAAAAAATAACGAAGTTTACCATTTCGAACGTTAAGTATCTTGTCTTTGCTGTGTATTAAATTGAATATAAGTTGAAAGGGATTTGCAAATCATTGTATTCTGTTTTTATTTACAATTTACACATCGTGCCAACTTCACTGGTTTTGGGTATTGTATTTATGACAGATTGAACAATGTTTTACATTGAGAGGAGAATGCTGTTTGAATGTTTTGTAAAAATAGTGCTGGTTTTAATGCTATTGTTAGCAGCTCTTCCTTCTTTCAATCTGAAATACTTATTTTTGTTAACAAAATTACAGTTTACACGTTAATTCAACAGGGTGAAGACATAAAAATGTGTTAAATGTTTTGACAAATGACAGCCAAGCTTGTTTCAAACAATTTTTGCCATTTGTAGTTTCATTTTCTTCAAGGTGTGAACAAATCTCTAAAAATCCTAACTAAGGTTTTTTTTTGTTTGTTTTTTTTTTAAACAGCTTTTTAAGCCATTTCATCCAGGCCCAAGTTGTCCCTTTGGTTTGGTAACTAGAGTTTTGCATTCAGGATTATGAATGCATTAGAGTAGAAACGTGATCACCCCTCTGTAGACTTAAGCAGTGAGAATGAATGATAGATGTATGACTTAAAAATTAATAGTTCCTGAGAACCTTCTGAATCTTGCATAAGGAGAAAGGACAGTGGAAATGTATGAATATGGAAAAGATGGAAAAAATGAAATTAAGCTCTGTGTTAAGATTTCTCTTAACACCTGCACTTCATAAAGATAATCAGGGGATGACATTTTAATTAACTGATGAAAATAAATCAATCAGAATCATCCAGCCTAACAATTCACTCTGTTAAAATGCAAATGGCTGTTCTGAATAAAATGTTTTTCTGTCTCCAGTGTTGTGTGGCTGACTGTAGGTTTAAGTGATACAACATATTTAGCCTAAACGAGTTTTCTCCTAAAGAGTTATGGCTCTGCTACAATGCTGTACAGTATCTCATGTGTTCCTGTTTTATTGTAGGTGAAGAAGATTTAATGTTTGTGTATAAAAGCTGTATCTCTCCCTTTATGCCCTCAGTAACTATGGTTGGTTTGAGTGATTAGCACCCGTAAAATTAGTGAACATAATAAAACACTGGCGTAACATCTTATCATTTTAATTCCTTTCTTCATTGTTTGTATTTGGTTTTATGCTTATCACTACTCTGAAAGACACAATGCAAAAACCAATTCATTTAATGATTGCAAAACTGAATCAAATTATTTCTTATGCAAATGACCTACGGCTCTGTTTTAATGTTTAACCTTGTTAGTAGATGAATATTGAGTGTGGGGCTTTAAAGTAAACATGCTGCAGGGATTGTGTTGCATATATCATGGGTTTGTTTTTCGCTGTTTGTTTATTTATGACCCTGAATATTAAACATACTGTACACAAAGCTATTTACAGGATAAACTTCTGTGTTTCTGGGTCGCGTTGATATGTCTAATTGGGAGTTTGATGCTGTGAGATGCTTATGCTCAAGGCAGTTCAAGACTGAAGCTTTATCATAATTTTTTTTCCTCCCAGATAGCAGTAAGGCTGAAATGATAAATTAATTAGTGAGATTCTACCTTTTACATATTCAATCAGCAGGAGCAGAGGTGTGAGAGTACAACTGATAAAAATTAATGTAATGCCCTCAAAGAACTATTATTATTTTAAATCAACATAAGGCAGATGTATAATTTGTGCTAGGCTGCTTTAATGTGTGGAAAAGAATGGTATAGTTTCTACTCAACAAACTCGAATTACATATCCTACCAATCAACTCAAGTGGGACAATGCGTGTAAGCTTAAATCTTCAATATGCTACATATAACTTGGTTGCAGTTTAAAACACCTAGAATTTTTTTACACATTTTATATAAACATAATAGAACAGCCAGTAATTCTGGTCAATCAACATTTCACATTAACTGTTTTTATTGAAAGTAAAGTGTCCTCCTGAAAGGCACATGTACTGGTATCAGTTTTGTCAGCAATTTTACAAAACACTTGGGGCCTAATCTACTAAGATAAAAAAATAACAAGTGCTAAATTGGGTGTACAAACTGAAAAATTGCACGTGCAACTAGTGGACATGTTGCAGGTGATCTATTATCTCTGCGTGAGCAATTCATAACAGGCGCAAAAGTAGTATGAATTGCCCCACTTAAACAGGTTTTAGTGTGTGCTACCGACTGTCGCCATGGAGAGTTTGGGAGAGCAGAATGGCCGTAAATGTTTAAACGAGGTTTCAGGCATTGAGTTAGAGGCAAATGGACACACTTGCAGTAAACATTTTTGCTGTTTGTTATTTTGATGGACAAGGTCGTCACTTTTCCCTCATGCCATGTTTTTATTCATGACTTAAAATGGATTGTTGATGAATAGATGTACGAAGGGCTCAGAGGATCATGGTTGTCCTGCTGAATAGAGTGTTAGGTCGCTTTTGCACCTAACATGTTTGGTCTGGACCAAACAAAGTAGTTCAGTCGGGTTGTCGAGGAGGACCTGGTTGCGGGCTGAGCACTTGACGAGGTGCCTCTGGACTGCAGAGAGTGGAAGGCCAATAAATGGGCCATGGGTTTGTCACAGATGAGGAGTGAACCAGCTGCTTTGCGCATAAACCGACACACAGCCAGGTTTATGTTATTAGGCTTTCAGTGTTGTGGAGCCCAGAGTGCTTCTATGTGGCACAACTCAGATGACGTGTGTTGTGTTGACTACTTGGACTGGCTTTGCCTGTCTCTCATTTTCTTGAGGTGTTCCTCTTGTTGTTGAGGTAACAAGAGCAACATGAGTGCATGGTAAGTCGGGTTGTGCTGGGAGCACCCTCTGTTGGATCATGCAGTTCACTGCTCCAGGCACCCCAATATGCTGCTTCTCTGTATTCTTTTTTTATTCAAATGTTTGTTTAAAGTTTGGGTCTTGATTTCCGCCAACTTGGAACGGATATTCAAATATGGCATATGAGGTTACAGCCTTTATGGTATAATATGATAACTTTTTAAAAAATTGTTTGCTATCATATCATATCGTACTGTACTTTATGTTATATCATATAACATACTATATGTCTTATATCATATCTTATCATATCATATATCTCATATCTCATATCATATATCATATATCATATCTCGTATCTCGTATCTCGTATCTTGTATCTCGTATCTCGTATCTCGTATCTCGTATCTCGTATCTCGTATATCATATATCATTTGTCATATATCAAGTACCATACTTTTTGGTACTGTATTTAGTGTTGTGTTGTGTTGTATGGTAGTCTATTTGTGTTCTATTGAATTGTCTTGTATTACACCCTGTCTTTATGTGATTCAGACCATAATGTGCTGGACCCTGTTTTAATGGATATGATGGAAATGTTAAATTAATCTATAAATACAACATAAAAAGGAAAATCAACCATTTTTTATCTTACATGTAATGATCAATATCATTCTTTGCTGTAACGCTAGAGAAACTAATAACCTTTTCTTGTGGAACAAACAAACACAAGCTTTCCCCCATTACCCACCAGCTACCCAGTTTTAAGTGATAACCCCTTGATCCCTGAGATCGTCTATCTCTTTATCAGCATCATTCTGAGATGCTGTCAGTGTTAACTTAGGATTTCCATGCAGAGTCTGCTCTCAAAGGCTTAAAATCCCTCTCTTCTGCTTCCCCCCTCTTTATTCTTGTACATTTTCCTCCATCCCTGCCTCTATCCCATTAATTACAAGGTCAGCATAAACAAAGGGAGCAGTTGTTCACATGTACTGCGGTATCATTGGCCGAGGCTGTTTTCATGGTCCAGCCTTTCATTTATCACTGCTCGACTGAAGTCCAGCTGAGGCCTTAGCCTGCAATGGGAAGGGTGATTCCAATTAATATAATGGACCTGGTGGGTTGATGTTTTCCTTAGCCCTCTTAATAACGCAGTCATTTATATGCTGATTTGCCATTTTTCAGTGTTGCAAGCAGCACAGCTCAACCCATAAATCCAAGGGGTGCCGCTGCAGGATATAACTCACCAAGGACATGTTTTGTTCCAAATCAAAACAACGGCTAGAGTTCTGACATTGAAGATTAGCCGATCTGAACTGTGGCGGCCTTGTAGATAATGGCAGGCTGCAGCATCCGTCTGCTGAGATTGCTTGTCTCAGCAGTGTCATTAGACAAATCCTAAAATTATCATAAATCATGAGCAATAGTCAGGGGCAGTGTATAAAAAACTGACATGGTTCATGATTTATATCTTGTTCCAAACAAGGAAGCGTCATCAAGCACAGGCCCATTCTGTAGTGCTTGGTATCAAATTAAATAATGTAAGTACAAGAAGATAAGTCAGGAATCATACAAGGCTTAAACCTCAACCAAATAGTTTTAAGATACTTTACAAGTTGTTTTATTTCTGTAAAGTCTGATTGATGTTTAAAACTATTTTTCTTTTTATGTCTAAAATCAACTGGCCAGTTTTTACTATCATTACTCATAACTATGCTTGATTTTTACCTTTAATTTGGCATCGAAGGGCATAAGATTGCTTTTGTGTTATTGATAAATAAATAAAGGCTATTCAATAATTTCTGAAAAACATTCTCATAAAAATGAATAAAATAAAATACAATTCAGAGTTACAGATGCATTTTCAGTTCGGGTTGGGAATTGTTTGGGGGGGTTTCTGTTACCAGTGCTAAATCAGTATTTTAGTATCAGTATCAGCCTATTCTTTCTATCGGATATATTGGGCAAATCACAGAGCAGATCATGCAGAGAGGGTTTAATGTCTTTGTTACTTCGGTGTAGTGAATGGTACTCAAATAAAGCACCAACATGTCTGTTGAGAATCACTTTGTTAGCTTTGGGTTTGGTGGCATTGGCACCACACAATAGGATACTCTTCACGTCGTCTCAACGCTTTTTTTATCTGTAAAATGTAAAAAAAAAAAAAAAAAAAAAAAAGTTTAACATGGCTAAATTCTTCACAAGTGCAACCAGTATGCTTGTTAATATGATGGGAGATTTTGTCACAACTGTTGGGGCAGCTGCCACCACTGTCCCATGCACGTTACTCAGTGTCCTTTTTACATTTGTTTATGCATTTGTTCTTGTTGTGTTTTATAAGCTGGGTCTGAACATGATCAGTATTATTGCAGAAGGAGCTCAGCTAGCTTACTATAGCATGTAAGTAAGCATTTTTGCACTTGCATGGAAAAAATATAATTCTGGATTTAGCATAGCTTTCTGGATAAAAAGTGGAGTCCGTGGTGAATCCATGCATATGGTATTTCAGTGTATCATTTTGCATCATTAAAATCTGACATTGCCCCCCAGCTGGATTTTTTAAAAGAGCTAGGACAACAAAAATGTCAGGGGATGCTGATGTAAAATATCTGCTTATAAGTGAAACTGCCTTGCTGCAGTTCTGCAAAAGCTCACTAATAATATCGATTTACTTCTGGCAGAAATCTATTTGTGTTAGTGCATCACAGAGGCATATGTCATATTACAAAACAAAGCTGAGGTTCTCCATACCCTCAGCTGTCCTCTGCACTTGGACAACGCTGATTCTCCAGATACGATCAGAGCTGTAGCCTCAGCTTTTGACTGCAGGCTGGGTTGCTGTCATTTCAACCTCTGGACTGGTGTGACTTTCTATTTTGTCCATTCTATGTTGGTTTTTTCAGTAAAACATTAAGGTCCCAGCTAATACTACTCTTATTTGCTCACCATGAATGATGACTATTACATTTCAAATTTTTTTATTCCTCCAAACATTTTCAGAATGTTCTCCTTGATGTAAAAAATGGACAATAACATTATACAATAATTTGCCAGAGGTGTTTAAATCTGGGGAGCTGCAATTCCATTTTTGCCAACCAAATTCTTATATTTAATCCTTTTTTTGTTTGTATTTTAAGAATCTCTACTTCTTCTTTCCCATGTTCTATTGTGTGCGGATCACTATGTGTCAGAGCAGTACACAGGGGTCCACTATTGAAAGAACTGCACTGTGGTTTTCTCTAAAGATTTATAAATGAGGTCTGTTCCTTGAGGACCAGTGCTAATCTAGACCAAGGTCACCCCAGTGGCCTGAGAACTCAATTATATTTTGTGATTTTTGCATGTTTGTCTGTGCATGTACATGTGTGCAGGCATGGAGACTGCTTGTAGCCTCAAAGCCTCATCATGTTCAGAGAAAATAAAGACTCACACACTGTAGATAGACAGAAGGACAGGCCGTCACAAGGTCATTGTCGGCGAACCATGACGAATATCCAATGTTGTAAATAATGAGAGTTCTGACCTTTCAAGAGAGCCAGATGAGCCATTTATCAGCTCCTCTGACCCAACGATGCCTTTGTGTATTTTGAGTAGTCATTAAATAGATAAAGAAAGTATATTTTACCCTTTTTCCAAATCATGTCTTCCATTCACACAGGTGATTTCCACTTTATTGGCTACTTGATTTCTTGAAAACGCCCTAGAAATACGGCAGAACTAATTTAAAAGGCCAATGTGTCATTGAAATTCAAAATCAAAATTAAATGAGGATAAACTATTGGATGGATTTGGGTTGAAATCTTAGAGCCTGTTGTTTCACTGCATACCAAATACTAGGCCTGTCATGATAATCAAAAAATCAATTAACGGCATGATAAATGAAAACGTCCTCAGTAAGTTTGCCGGCCTCAATAAGTTCACACGTGCATGCATGTTTGTTTTCATCCTGTCTTTCTACCAAAGAGGTTGAATGAGAAGATAGGTCACTTTGTGCAACTTTCTCAACACCTGGGTGTGTTGGTTCTATAGCGGATTTATAGCGGAGTGAGCATTTGTCATTCATTCAATCTTTGTGGGTGAGGCGGGATCGCTCGCACATACACCCACACAGAGCTGAGTGAGCGTCCCGAGGAGTAACGAGGAAACAAACACTAATATGAATGATGGTACGAAAGTTATGGTCCCTAGGCTGAATGCCGACAAGCTGATATATCCCATTTGTTTGAAAGTAGTGGCGACGAAGAAGGGGAGGTGCAGCAGAGCCTTTGTCCTGTCAGTCAGCGCTTACTGAGGCGTTTGGTCGGCAGAGTAAATTTAAAACAAGTAACGCAAAATGGTGTGTGCTCACAGACAGTGCAATTCGCAGAAGAAATGCAGCCCTTCAGTATGTTGAAAAGCCATCAATGTAACAAAGGTTTGACAGTTTTATTTTATTTATTCTTTTTTATTGTTGTGTGTGTTTTTATTGGAGTTTTTTTCCTTACAGAGACAGGTTCTATTTTTTTTAATTGTTTTTGATTTGTATGATTTTTATTTACATGCAATTTTTTCCCTAAAGAGAGTCAATTTCATTTTCATTGTTTTTTTTCCCCTTTTTGTGTGAAATTTATTATATTGTTTGTTTAATTTATTATAATCAAAAGCTCTTGACCTTCCAATTACAGTTAAATACTCTTAAAAAATTAAAGTTTATTGCTTTTGATATGGTGTACTCACTTTAGTATGATATTATTATTACATTAATCAAAAAATTGTTTCAAAACAATACTGACAATAATATTGTTTCTCAATAATAATTTTTTTGACAATCATCGTCCAGCAAAATTTGTTATCGTGACAGGCCTACCAAATATATCTTCTTAGGTTAATTTGACTTATATAAAAGTGCAGTCAACTGTTTACATATCATTGCACAGATATCATTTACACGTCAGTTATTTCTATAATTATGCAGTTGTTCTATTAGGACTGAATTAAAGCTTCTAAGAGTTATTTTTAGTTGGTCATGAAATGAGTAGTGATAAACATATAAATCACAAAAGACAGTACTGGTGACAGAAATTGATATTTTTATTTGATATATTTTAATACTTAAACTACTGCCAGAATATGAACTCTTGTAGCTACTTGAACCAAAAGCAAACTCTTGTTTTCCTCGCTGTGGCTCAAACCTAACGGGATAGTTCAGGTTTTTTGAAGTGGGGTTGTGTGAGTTAATGTGCCACAGCGTCACAGCTTACTTCTCTCTCTTTTCAGAAAACTCAGTACAGTTGCTAATGCTGTGTATTGCTGTACATGTTGCCAGATTCTCAGTTTAATTAAAAGCACTGTGGAATCAAACAAACATCGTTTACTTTAGATTCTTTGGAAAACTTATATGAACTGCAGTACACACAGGAATACATTCTTTTTGATATAGAGTCAGCGTGTGTCTCAAATTAAAAATGGTGGAGTCTGCTCTGGGAGCTGGAGGACCAAATGGTACCTGCTCATTTAGGTGAATAGATTGAATGGGGCAAAGAAAAAATCCTCTCTGGATGCTTCAGGATGCTCAGGGTTCTATCAGCGCTATCTGCTTTTGTACATTTGCAGTTGGAAGCTCTCATTACAAGAGCCTTGTTGCCTCAATGGACATTTATACTTGTACAAACTAGATTCACTGTTTTACAAACTCCAAGGACAAGACAGAGGAGCTGAAGAAAGTTTATCCTCTCAGTAAGTATTCTAAATATTTGGCTCATTCTAATTTTTTTTTTATAGACAGAATCCATGATATCAGTTTTAAATGTAGGAACTGGGATATTATTAACTTAAATTATGTACAGTCTAAAAACATTATGAATAGGAACTTTCCGGCCTGCAATAAATTTTAGGGATGTAAGAAAATATTAATACACCAGTGTGTTGGTTGTTTTTTTAGCATGATACTCTCTTTATGTCTTATAGTGCAATATCAATATTTTGTAATTAAACATTTGAAAGAAATTCAGGACATTTGATTTGTATTGTACTGCATTTCAGCTTCTGGCAACCATTTGTAAATAAACATTCAGCCATTGACTCTGCCTCTATTACTTTTTTATCATTATTATTTTGTCAGTGGGACAAGATCTGTAAGTCACATGAAGGCTCCCAATACGACTAAATATACAATGCACGATCTGCAACAAACTTATAAATACCAAAACCTACAAGACTGTAAAAAACAAGTTAAAACGTTTTCTCTTTGACAGGACACTCAAACATTTAGAGCTGAAATCCAATAAGCAACTTGCTGGCTTCACATATGGTGGGCAAGATTTAGAGTACAAAGTATTTTGAGACCCCAGAATGAAACAATGCAATGGCTTGAATTAAAATGTTTAATTTTACTTGGCTTTTTTTCTTAAATGTGTTCCTTTTTTTTTTTTTTTTTTTAATGAATTTTACTAGATATTGCATGAGAACATAAACTATCCTTATGTTAGTTTTCCAAAATCTTTCGGCCCTGATATGAGCAAATTTTATGAACATCCCCTGTGAACATGCCATTGTCATTTCTTATATTTAGACGGTGTTCACTGCCTCACAGCAGTTTGTAAAAATATTTATCTGCAGATTTTGAGGTTTTGCTATGCTATTGCACTGTAATAAAAGTTGACATATTGAAACTTACTGACTCAAAACAGTGCCTGAGTATCAAAAATGTTGACAACCTCACATTGCTCAACATTCCTCTGATCCATATTTTGAACTGGGTCTGTGTGTGCAGCCTTTTTCTTCCTCTGAAGGCATCAGAGCCAGCTTGTTTTTGTAGTCTGCCCTGCGTTTCCGTTCCTGCTTATTGGATTCTGTGGAGGAGGGCTACTTCTGCTGCACTTACTGACTTCTTTGACTTCTGTTTCTTGTTGTTCCCTGTCATCAGCAAAGGATCAGAATCTGCTCTCATAAAACCCTTAACCTCCTGAGGCACAGCACTGCTAGTGACTCACAACACATGTAAACAAAAAATAAAAAATGGAGAACACCACTCAAAGAAGTATTGACACACTACAGGGCTTTGATTAAAGACCGCTGGGACTCTACAAGTGACCAGGACTGCAGATGTTATCTGGACTCTTTTCAAAAGCCTGTCAGCGGATCTCCAGTAACACTTGCTCTCAGAGGCATTTGGAAATGAAATGCCCTGGCTGCACCAAGCTGCACTCTTCACACCTGAGCAACTCCTCCGTCTTTTGTTGTTGTATCTTTATTTAACATGGACTAAAATTGAGGGAAGAGATGGATGGACACACAGCGGTGTTGATATGACACAGCTGGGACTGACCATTACCTTCACAGCAGCTGAAATATTATGATGCGTGTCCGAGCTGGCAGAGCTCACTGTAAGCCCCGAGCCTCCCATCATATTGAAGGGCACGACATATCACTCCTCTATAGCTTGTCAATAAAGACCATGGCCGGTGGGAGCATGGTTATGAGAGGAGCTTAATAGAAGTACACTTCAAATAAAATTTACAGCCCTAATAAATCACACTAACTCTGGCAGAAATCAATTGTACAATTACTTTCCTCTGTAAGCTTTAGTATTTTATTTTCCAAAAGACTACCTTGAGAATTTTGTGACATTATTCACAGAAAGAATTGTGCTACATCACTTCAATTTCACCTTTTATCCAGCACCCATAAATGTTGTCAGTATTTGTTATCATCTGTTAAATCTCAAAAGGCCCAACCTATTTATTTTTATGCAACAACAGATTGAAGTCTCCTTTTGTTAAATTCAATGAATGTTTTTTATTGGTCAACAAAGGAGTTAATACTGCTTCCTTTAAATCCTGACCTTTCCTCAGATGTCCTTGGAGAATTTCACACTCAGCTGCAAAACTGAACAATACTATTACGTCTTTGGTCGTGACAATTCTGACAGAAAATTGTGAATGTTTTGTAATGGTGCAAAGAAGATACAGCTGAAAAAATGTGGTTCAAACACACAAACTCTAAAGTTTAAAAAGTTTTTAAGGTTCTCATTTTTTAAAATTCTTGCTCAACGTTTTGATTGTCCATTTTAAGAATGCAGTTACCATTATATCAAAAGATTATCATTTCAAAAGTTTATCAATTGTGTAGGCTGTTATGAACTGTCAATATTGTATCCTTATACATATGGAAGCGTTAAGTTTGAGGAATCTATGCAAACTTGTTTAGAGACTTGAATTAAACCTAAGAATATAAGCTCCTCATTAACAAGGCCATTTATCCGAAAGTGAACTGTCGACATTTCTTTTTGGGAGCTCTTAAAATGGCAGCTAATGTGTGGCAGCTAATCCTGTTAAAAATCATAATAGAAGGTATAGCTTTAAAAAGCAGTCTTTCTATTTCTATGTTAGAACCACATCCATCCATCCATCCATGTCAACTTATACTCATTGTTAAAACATGCATTCAAATTTGGGAGGGACAAAACAATTTATTTGAGCTATAAATACTCTTCAGCTAAAAATATAAAGTCTGGCAGCACATCAGGGCACCTGGAGCAGTGAACCACCTGATCCGACAGAGGGGGCTCCCAGTACAACCTGACCTGACATACTGTGATGCTGCTCTCTTGACCTTAATGACGAGTGAGGTGCATTTTTGCTGCATTTCCACTGAGTGGTCTAGTTTGGTTCAGTCCAGTTTGCTGTGGTTTGGAGGCTAAGCCCTGATCTCGCTCATGTTTTCTCTGCCAGCTGTATTCTTACTTGAGGCCAAGGTTGTGAGCTGGAATGTGAGCTGTGTGACATCACAGCTTTGTCACACGTTGCAGTATTCAACTGAATTCAAGTATTCAGAAACTTCCAGCTCTTTCTTGATCCCATGGAACATGTGGACATTTTACAGCAAACCAACATAGAAGATGCTCACTTGGATCCATGGGTGGTATAAGCATTTCCTTTTGAGCTCTCTAACAAGATTTCAAGATTCATATGCAAGGACATACAGCTCATGGATGTGGCCTTGGGAAAGGTAAATTTAGAATGATTTCATGGAAATGCCTTCTGTCTGTGTTACAAAAGGTGTTCGTTCCAAAATCATTCTAACATGACTTTTGGGAAAATTGACAGCCGTCTTGCAGGTTTATACAAATACACACCTAGAAAAATACATATACATACATAAATATTTAAAAAGAAAGTACCTTTTTACATTTCTGTCCATCCATTGTATCTGCATTTGTGACACAGTAACTTCTCTCTATTCCAGAATGGTTTTTTTTCTTCACCATAAAACATTTTTTCTTTTTCATTGTTTCTCCAGAGGTGTTTCAGATTGTTGGTTATGATCTTATTGACATGTTTCAAAAAATCTTCGTCTGTATTTTTTTCATGAAAAATTCTGTTTTTGTCTTGATAAAGAGGAAGAGCAACACCTGACCCACACGTTTATATGCACCTTCAGTACCTGCTTGTCCCAGACCTTTTCTCTGTATCCTTGACATTTCCAGTCTTGCTAGGCTGTGCTGCATGATCGAAGGCTCTCCATGGGAGCTGTCACATGCTGAGCAAAATGGGCTCAGTTTTAATAAAGACAAACCTTGGGGCTAGGTAAAATAAGAAGGAAAACCAGACTTCTACACATCTTTTCAATGAAGACAGGAAATTGGCTAGTTTGTGTCTCCTCTGCTTGTAGGAGCTCAAAAGGATTTGTAAAATTATTTTGATGATGAAGGCAACCGTACTGTTATTGTCTGTATCTAACAGAGTTCTTATGCAGTATTTTCAGAGGGTGGTTGCTGTGGTCTTTCTGAAAAATGTATGCAAACTGACATTAAATAAGAAAGGAGACGAGTCTTTTGATTTTTTTTTGTCCCTTATGTGTTTGTTCTGGCAAAGCTAACAGATCATAAACTGGAGGAAGACTGTGAGTTTTTAGGAGCCACAGGCTGCTTTAAATGTTTACATGTATTTTTTTAAAATTCTGATCTGGTATTTGTACCAATTTTTTTGCATCCATGTAAACGGCAACCAACAGAATAAAATTTAACTTGCGCATAAGAGCCATACCAGTGGGGAAACCTTAATACTAGATTTTCATTCAAACATACACAACCACAGAGAGAGAGCGATAGAAAGTGGAATGACAGGAGAGAAAGCGCTCACTTAATGCAGCAGTGACTGCACCATGACCGATGGACCATACAAATAACTTTAAAACAACACCCAGCTAAGTGTTGGGACGAGTGCAGGAATTCAAGTCACTACTGAGTAGGCAACTGATTTCAACATTTGGCAAAATAAATCTAAGCTGACCATCCTAAAAAAAGACCAGCTAGATTTTAGGGCTGCAACTAACGATTATTTTCACAATCGATTAATCGGGTGATTATTTAAATGATTAATCGGATAATGACACATTTTTGCAATTTCCTTTTCAATTTAGCTTAAAGTTGTTTTAGATATTTTCTAAACAACAATAAAGGCAATTAAAAGCATTTTTCCTTCAGTATAATATTTTGTTCTGACTCATTGTGAAACACTGTAAGTACATTAATAGTGTAGCAGTTCTACTGTTTATGTGTTCAATGTGGATGTTAATGTTTCCTGAAAACTGATGGTCATTGAAGGGACCAGGAAGGCGGGGCGAGCGGGTCAGAGTTCAGAAGGGGAGAGGTAGTGTGTGGGTTTGAGCGAGGAGGGAGAGAGCTACTACCAGGAGGACTAGAGATTACTACTCACTGTTTTGTTTGTGAATTGAAATTGTAGTTGGCGTGGTCACGGCCCACGGTGACTGTTTAATAAAAGCAGGTATATTCGCAAGCCGGAGTCACCTTTATTTTACGTCCGACGGACGTTACAATAGACTTGTTTGCATGTTGTTTAAATAAATGCTCACAAACTTACTTTTTTTCTTGAAACAAAGCAGGCAAAGTAGTAGCAGTCTTGTCTATAAAGTATTCAATAAAATAAGGTGCTGCTGAATGTAACAAATAAAAATAATCTTTATACCGAGGCGAGTCTCCGTCCATCTCGAACACGCCGACGTGCTTTTTCAGCAAGTGCTCTTTCATAGAGATCATGCTCCCATTGCCAGATGAAGTCGGCCTTGCAATGTTTGCAAGTGATCATTTGCTTTGCTTTGTTGAGCGTGACATGCTCCCAGCTTTTGGAGGTTATTTGGTCGTTCGCGAAGTGATGCTGCCATGGACGCCGCCATTGTGAATCCTTCTGCATGTTGTTGTGTGCAGTAACGGTTGCTAGTGCGCATGTGCACCTCTCACAGTAGCTTACGGCAAGAAAGCAGGCTCATCTCCTCCTAACTAACCGACTGTAAGCTACAATTTCATGCACCAAAACACCCGCGATTAGTTGCCGATGAAAATCAATAATTAGATTAGTTGCCAACTAATCTAATTATCGATTTTTATCAGTTTAATTGATTAGTTTTTGCAGCCCTACTAGATTTATTCACCATTATGAACAACTGAAATGCCATCTGAGATAATACTTTTAGACTGCACTGCTGCCTGTAAGAAGTTAATTCACTGCACTGTTTTTATTATGTATTTTGTAAAGTGTCCTTGGGTGCTAAGAAAGGCGCTTTTAAATAAAATGTATTATTATTATTATTATTCAGTATTTATCTTAATACCCTCATGAAGGTTGAGTTGAAGGAGCACTTAGCATTCGCAGTTGACATAATCAAATTCAGAAAATTGCATTTGCTCATTTTGGCCTATTAAAGTCTTTACAAAAGGAAAAATAAACTTAATTCAGCACAGCTTACTTCACATTTAGGAGCCAGAGTTATGTCCTAACTCTGACTTTCTGCTTTAGTGGTTACGTTAGACTGATCATATTTGCATCATTGCAATGGTGGATGAATGTAACCGTAACCTGACATGCCAGATGGACAGTTCGATAGATCTGCCAAAGGAATATTTCACTAGTCCATCTAGGAAAGAGCCATTCAAAAATGTTGTTGGGGCAGAACTTCAAAAAACAAGTGCAGCTGGAGATTGGACGATCATTCTGCTTGTCACACTCATCACAGACCAATCCATATCAAGCCACAATACGACCTAGCAGCTGGACCATTTTGTTAGCCATTAGCTTAAACTATGCTTCATTCCTTCGACTATAGTCTTACATGAAATTATACAACACAGATGTATCATTTAACACTTACATGTGACATAATCTTCGTCAACTACAATCCTGACCAAGTTTTCCCAGTAAACTTCTGAGGAGAGGATAGTTCTCCAGGTATCGCTGAACCATGTTACAATAGACCAACTCCCATCATCAGCGGTGTATTTCCACATTTCTCCAGCTCCCAGCAGTGATTCCCAGTCAGGAGAAGAGGAAAAGTATGATTTCCCATGAGAAAAGCTTGAAGTTATAGTGCTCCTGTTTTAAAGAAGACATATAGTCCATTTCTGCTTAAAGCTGTAGATACTGCCTCATCCACGAAGACTGACACGCCACCATTGTTTTCAAACATGCAGTCACTCCCCACCGTCGTCACGTCTTCAGCTCCTGCCTCTCTTCTCTGATTGGGCCGTTAAACATTAGGCTGGTGAAAATGTCGCCTTACAGAGCAGATAGACCTACCTGACTCATTGTCTGAAATCCTTGTGAAATATTTCCATGGCGGATATTTGGAACTGTCCATCTGGCGTGTGAGGTTAGTGAAAATGTAGAGCAAAATTTTAGATAATAAATCAGGCAGGTCCATCTGTTCTACAAGGTGAATCTAACGTGCTCAGATCATAAAAAGAAAGAGCAATATTGGGAAACACTGTAAATCGCAGTCTCTACTGTTATTTAATTTTATATTCATTAGAAATATAAACAAACAGTTGATCAAATGTATGCACTCCACACACAGGATAAAGGCTGGCTGTGTGACAATTGAACAGAAACTTTCCTTAAAGAACACATCACTCAGATCGGCACATACATACATGTACGCAAAATATACACATTAGAGATGTTTTGATTTGATAAGTTGTTTGCTTATGTCATTTTCTACAAGTTGTCATCTTTGAAAAGTTGTATAAAATCTATTAGATGTCCTGGCTTATATTGAGGCAGTCCTCTTAGAGTGGACCGGTCAGAATAAACAACGTTAACTCAAATGTTTCTCAGGGCAGCTTCCGTTATCGATTTTGATCTGGACCCCCAGAGTAGTGAGGAGAAAGCGGTTAGATAAACACAGACTTAAGGCAAAATGCAAACATCTCTGTATGTTCATACAGCAATTAATAGCAGGGGCTGTATCTGTGCTGAGTGGGGGACACACCCACCCTCCAGTCCTCAGTCATTAATGCTTGTTTCCTCATCTTCATCTTTTTTCGCTCGTACATCTGCCATCTGTCGCTTTCCTCCCCATCGTTATTTTACACCTCATCTTTATTTTCTTACCATTTTCCTCCACCTCCCTCCCTTCACTTTTCATTCCTCCCCTGCATTTGTGTCTCTTTTGTCGCCCATCCGTCAATGTCCTTTTTTTCACATATTGCAGACAAACAGGTGGAAAATGATGGTTTGTGTCCTTTTTTTCCATTGTGTCTTTCACGTGCACCTCTGCACGTCTTTATGTGTGGTATTATCACCTGCTTCCTCTTCACCGCCTCCTCTACACTCGTGCACGCAATGTCAAATTAATTCCTTCAGCGTCTCCGCTCACTGTTGGTGGTCCTTTATCCTCGAGGGGTTGTGAAAAGGTGACTGGATGGCTCCCCATCATTAAAACCTCATCGTCTGAGATGACACAGTCTACCGTTATTGACTTTGACTTTTTTTCTAACACAAAGGATGTGTCTATTAAAGCCAATTGCAGGATGACTACTCAAGCGAAGTTTCATTAAAGGTGAATTCAACACCTTTGTGGACATCATGAATAGGCTCTAATACAGAGAAAATACCGTTACAGAGGGAATGATATCAATTCTTGCACTGAATTACAGCTTTCTGAACAATTTAATAGCATATTCCTTATTTAGGAAAGGAACAGTGCAGGTAATACTGCTTTCAGGACAGAGATGAGATAGAAAGGAGGAGGCAGGGAGGCAAAAGAGAAAAAGATGGAAATGTCAAAGTAGATCATTTTAGTGGAAGATGTGTTGGCCGTCTCTCTCCTGAACAGAGGCCTCCCTAAAGGTCACGTCAATAATTCCCTGTTTCTCCAGCTGGCCATTAATCATTTGGTGGTACATCTGTCATCATAGGGGGCTAATGAGATCTACATAGATCATTTCTTCCCCTGGCCGGAGGACAGCCCTGCTGTTTAAAAAAAAAACGAAAAAAACAGAAAGGCCTCTCATTGATCTTGTGTTGCTCTCAGAGGGTCCACGTGTGGCCAGAGTCCGTGTCCCCTACAGTCCCCTGCTTTCAGTCTTTGTTTTTTGGGTGGGAGCTTTGAGCTGGATACATGCAGTTGATTTAGTGAAGCTTCTCAAATGGTGGTGCATGAATCAAAGCAGAGCATACTGGAAGAATTTTGTGACTGAAATGTCCTTGTACAAGAAAAATGCTTAGCCATAAAAAAACTACAATAATGTTTTTTTCTTTTTTTTGAATGTGTGTGAAATTGAACCTCACATTGAACAGTGCTGTGGCTCAATATAATGTGATTCTTATGGTGTTGTTTTTTTTGTGGTTTTTGCAGTGTTAGCAACTCAGATAGTTATGGCTAATCACACTTTCTTTTAGCAATTAATATCAGTAAATAATAGCATTATGGAATCTTTACAGATAGCAGAACACTATAAATGTAATAATTTGGACCCCTTAGAGTCACTCTCTGGATCCAGTTTGACACTTCATAAAAGATTTAAAAACATTTTAGTTTACCAAATAACTACTGAACTAAAATAGATATCATTATGAATCCAATTGCTAATAATGGTATGTTTTACTTTTCCATATGCTGTCATATTCTGCTGACACTTACCCTGGTGTTGTTCATTTGATGATACTAAGATCACACACACCTGTTCAGGTGTAGTATTTGCTTTTACTGGTACAAATATTTGAGCAACTGCACATTAATTTATTGTTTTGTATGAAATATTTCAAAGGCAAACACGGAAAAAATGTCAAATTTTACCAATAGAAACAAGTTATATGCAATGAACCAGTTAAGGGCATACCCTGCCTCCTGTACAGTGTCAGCTAGGGTAGGCTCCAGGACCTTCATAGGCAGTATGAATAATGGATGGTGTTTACATTAATTTATAACTGTCTTCAAACAAGGCCAAATTTTGAATTTCTGTTAAGCCAGTCAGTGTTATAAGATAATTGGGCTAGCTATATCTTAATACGGATATACAGTGCTTATAAGTTAAGTTTGAGTTTTACAGGATTTTGGCATCTGACAAAGTATCCAAACCCCAGAATTCTCTATAAAATCGGACTTTTCGATGTGGCACCAACAGATACATTTGCATGTTGTCATGTTTTTGTATTTTAAATAACTGGCCTCTATTATAATTGCAGGTTTTCCTATACTACATCATGTAGTAGAGTTGTGAAGACACAAGTGGGCATTCCCCCTTTGTCTTGGTTTGTTTGAATGTGTGTGAAATTGAACCTCACAAAATTGAACAGTGCTGTGGCTCAATATAATCGTACCAAGATCTCTTAAAAAAAATGGTGTTGACCATCCTCCAATTAACCCCTCGAGTGGTTAATTTGCAGTAGACAATTAACCCAGCAACTGGCACAGATAGGGTGATGAGTTGGCTAATCACACTTTCTTTTAGCAATTATAATATCAGTAATTATAATAGCATTATGGCTACCATCCATCTTTACAGATAGCAGAACACTATAAATGTAATAATTTGGACCCCTTAGAGTCACTCTCTGTGCTCCAGTTTGACACTTCATAAAACAGCAACTTTAAAAACATTTTTAGTTTACCAAATGTAACTTATTGAAGCATGAAAATGATTATATTCATCATTTGAGCCTCCACTTGTATAAAGCTGCTTTTTTACTTTTCCATATGCTGTCATATTCTGCTGACACTTACCCTGGTGTTGTTCATTTGATGATACTAAGATCACACACACCTGTTCAGGTGTAGTATTTGCTTTTACTGGTACAAATATTTGAGACTTGTATGCTCTTCAAGTATGAAACTTTGAGTTTTTAGTGGTAGAATGATGCTCAGGCAAAGTAGACACTTCTCAAAAATGTCACTTGAAGACCTCAATCTGAAATATACCCAAAAAGCTGGGAAGCCACCCTGACAAAGATGGTGGAGCTGTGATGGGTTGCCCACTGCTGTGTGGTGAATAAAGTGATGTCAGTACTGTCACTTCTAGTTCTCTGTATTTAAAAATCTATGTTTTTTCTTTTTTGGTTGAGTGACTGATATTTTAAAGTTCTGTCTGTTTCTGATCATGTAATTGGCCTCAATTCTACTAATTATGTCACAAAATCAGTCACATTCAACTGGGACTGCCCCTTTATACTCAGAATTCAAATATCAGTCTGAATTTGGGGGGGGAAACTTTGTAACTCAAGCACTTTGAGTTACATATGTTGTTGGAAAAGTGCTATATAAATAAACTTGCCTCGCATTTGAACAGTGAAGACACATTCCACTTGAAAATATCCAGTGTGGCAGCACATCAGGGCGCCTGAATCAATGAGCCAGTTGATCCTACAGAGGGCACAATCAGCATAAACAGACCATCCGTCCTGCCAGAGGAAATAGAAGGCATCTGCCTTTGAGGGGTGGGGATGGGGGAATGAACATCTTTGAGTATTTGCATGAATTTTTAACAACTATTTGGAAAGTGACAGCCCTACTCACAGCAATACAGTTCTGCTGTAATTATCCGTTATTTAAAGGGTGAAGATGCTTGAATAAATGCAGATTCTGCCAAGTTGTGATAGGACTAAAGAGTAGTGTCATCATCTTCGCTATGCTCTAATCTTGTCATCACAACAGGTGAAACTGCTGTCCTGCTTTTTTACATTGTGCTTTTACCTTTAATGTTCAGATAAGCAAATGGTTGAACATTGTTGTCATGGTCTGATCTTTCTTTTCTATTAGAGAATCAAAGCTCATTATATGAGCTACATGACAATGAGGGAGCAAGCACTGCTACCATGAATCTTCAGTAAAGGGAAAAGATTTTTAAGGATCTTGCCGGCGTTGAGACACAGAGTGTTTGGGAGAAAGGAAGAACACAGAGCAGGCTACATGACACCAAGCAGGAGAGCCTCAGGGAGCAGTTTTTGACCAGCCAGTTTGGTTTGCTTGAGATTTTTACAGATGCAGGCTCCACTGGCTGACTCACTTGAATCATTGACATCATGATTGGATAACCAGTTCAACTGGATTCATCTTTACAGCTACCATTTGGACCAAAAACCATTCAGCTTAATATCTAAATATACAACTGTGTTAAACTTCTGTCAGCTTTATAAATCAGGAGGGACAGATGCCACTGTTCTTTTATGAGGGTGCCAAGTTGTAAATCATAGCAGCCAAGAAAGATCCAAACATGTTTGCCAGCAGATTTTTTGAGACTTCTTTTTGTCAGTAAAACATGCCAGCAAAGAAAGGATCACTTTTACTTTTAATTTAAGAATATAACCTTGTTCAGGCTGTAACTTTGAGGATATGACCCAACACTTATTCCAAGGGTGCACTTGAGACTTGTATGCTCTTCAAGTATGAAACTTTGAGTTTTTGATGGTAGAATGATGCTCAGGCAAAGTGAACACTTCTCAAAAAATGTCACACTTGAAAGACCTCAATCTGAAATATACCCAAAAAGCTGGGGGCCACCCTGACAAAGATGGTGGGCTGTGATGGGTTGCCCCTTGCTGTGTGGTGAATAAGTGATGTCAGTGCTGTCACTTCTGCACTGCAGGGATGTTAAAAGTGGAGAAGGAGAGCATCCGGACTCGTCACAGAATGCATTAAAAGAATCATACAATCATTTTTACATTTGGTGAAGCATAAATAAAATCTCACATGCTGCTGCTCCACTGAATTTTTGACAGAAATGAAAGAATCTTTCTTTTTCCTGATGGTGAAGTCTGTGTTTCAGCTGCAAGCTAATGAGCTGTGTGTGTGTGGGTGTGTGTATGTGTGTGCGTATGTCAGTGAATAGTTTACATATGGCTATGAGGCTTGAGAAGGCTGCTTGCATACTGAATGAATGAATATGTCAATTATAATGCATTTCACTTAAATCCAATCTGCTGCCCCTGCTTCTGTGATAATCAAACTGTCACACTCAGATTTCCACGCTGTCGACATACAAATTCAATATACATAAAACATTTACGTTATGAATATTTGCATGTGTTCAATTTTCTCTGCGTGTCCTAATTTCTGTCTCAACCCATGTCCTGATTTTGTAACTTCCATGTTTTATTTACCCCCACATCAGCCCATGTGCCCTGAAATCATAGATATTGCATCACTGTATTCAAAATCAATTACAGGACCAAAACACACAGCAGCCAACAAAGGCTTTCCTTTTTTCCATTCCAGACATCCCGCCACATTTTCTTTCTCCAAAGTCTGTAATGCAAATCCATTGTTGTCATGGTCTGATCTTTCTTTTCTATTAGAGAATCAAAGCTCATTATATGAGTCATAAGAGACCAGCCTTTGTGCAGGAGATGAATCAAAAGGGTTTGAGTGGTACTGTGCCATACAGGCTCACTGCCTGCTGTCCCACCGTAGTGCTCCAACAAAAAGAAAAAAGACCAACTCCTGCCTCAAAAACAAATCTGGGAACTTTGAAGAGGTTTAAATCTCTGTGGCTTTTTGAATTCCCGATTTATCTTTTTTCTTTTTTCTTTATTTCCCTTTAGCTTCAATAACCCCTACAAAATGATGTTGTGAATCTGCCTGACAGAATACATTCTCTGAGCTGTTTTTCGCTTGCTGTTTAAACAACACGTTAAATTTTTTAAAATAGTTTCAAAGGTCAGAAATTGAGATACCTTGTGAATAGGAATCAACCTTGCAAAATATTTTGGTGTTGAAAAACAACATCTAAAAATGTGTTATGATATAAAAGTGGATCGTTCTGAATTATTGCAGTAATAGAACGTAATCCATTATTGCAAACTTGTAGTGCTTGTAGCCATTACAGCTGTGTCTGGTTCTTGATAAGATAAGTTTTAGTTTGTTTCACGGTGCAAACACATTTATGTTTAGTGATTACTAATGCACACCTGAAATACAAAAAAAAGCTTGCTCTAAATGCACTGCTCATCTCTCATGATGAAACCAAGTGTTGCACAGTGTTTCAGAGCACAGTTCCAAATGAGTTATTTCATTTCAAAGAAAATATCTAGTGATGCACAGTTCATCTGCAGGATGAAGGTATCTGTAAATTGAAAGCTGATCAACAGTATCGATGAAAGGTGACTAAAACCATGCTCCACAGAGTTTGCTAAAATTTTTAAGGGTATGTTGGGCATGGCGCAAAGAAGACATCAGAATTTGGTGGTGATCTGAATGTAGATGCAGATTTAAGAATGTTTAAAAGGATGTTAATTGTGAAATAGGGCATTTTTCCACATTTTCTGACTCGGCTAAGAATTTCAGAAATACCTTGGCGGGGCTTTTTGCCCTAGTTGTGTGTATTTCTGCACATATCCAACAAACAAAAATGATCCCATTGTGCCATCAGACTGTTATTTTCAGAAAATAGATGATTTTTTTATTAGATTTGATCAAAACTGATGTTGATCTACGATTTGACCTACAATAGCTTGAAAACTACTTTCCTGCATGGTCTTTATAGCTGCTTTTTGAAGCCGACATTTCACATTTCATGGCCTGATTGGAAGGTGAATGCCATTTGAGTAGCAAAGCTAAAATGCTTGACAAACAAGCATAAAGACCTCTTTTTGAAAGACAAACAAATGTCCTTGGTGACACTTAAAGTTAATGTTGAAAACAAATAATGCCAAAACACTTGTTTGAACTTGTTGCTGATTCTCCTTGTGTAGTTGTCTATACTAGAACTAGAAAGCACTTGGAGAGCACATACCATGACCAAGGTAGCTCACATTTTGCTGTTACATCCATAAGCAACAGTTCCATGATAAAGTTACCATCATCATAGGATTCCTTGACCCTGAAAACCCAAACCTAACACTCAGAATCATGTTGATTACATTATTAGTTAGACAGTTATGGAGAAAAAATGATCACTTAGCTTTAGAGGCTATCTGGATACCCACCAAAATCTCATAATTTTTAAGTTGGGCCATTAGCAACATCTGAAAATTTCAGCAAAATCTGTCCCAGTTTTTGCATAATCTTGCTAACAAATAAACAAATGGGCAGACAAACCAATGTACATAATATACACAGGTAAATTATTATTATTATTATTATTATTATCTGTACAATTTAGTCAGTGCTTTACAGTGCAGGGGCTTGTACTTTTTAGCAAGTGGATGGCTGGAACCACTTCCAGTAAAGCTATGTTTTTGATTCACCTTTGGGCCAGTCTTGATTTGTAAATCTTTTTTATTTGCAATATTTTGTTTTACTTATTAGAAGGTTTCATCAACCAAAACTCAAAATAAAGACTAAAGGCTCTTCAGCATAAGACATTTTATTGTGCCCCTAGTAGTTTGCAGATAAAACATGCTTTAACCTTAAACATACACTGAATAAAACTGATTATTGGACAAAAGCTTGGTGTGTTAATCCATCTTTACATGCTCCAATAAGGCCTGTAATCAGCTGCAGCATGTCACACTGGGCTGTTTACATGACCATTAGAGTAATCAGGTTCCTCCAGCAACAGATGATAATCATCATTCATCAGTGTGCATATAAACGCACTGGATATCAAAACAAGTTGTTTACATGATGATCACAATTTGTTGAAATCATGAGAACAGTGAGGATGCATAGCCCTGTTGCTCCAGGTCAGAAAAGATTTATGAGAGTAGGGATTACTCTTATTTTTTAAGGTCAGCTGTGCAGCTACTTCTTGAGTTTATTGAAATTCCCTGTTTGGACTTACGAAATGCAAATGCTTGCTTGTTATTGAAATTTAAACAGTCAAAGTATGAATTATTCATCCTGCAAAAAAAAAAAAAAGAACACACTTGATGTTTGGGGCATTGAAAAACATTGGTTTCGTTTTGTTAGGGAAAAAATGCAGGAAATTGAGGTCTATTTTGTGATGACCTGCTTTAAAGAAAGTCGAACTGACTGCATATGACTAGTATGAGAGGTGACTCTACTTTGAGCTTAAAATAATATGAAAGTAAAAAACATTGTCGTCTTTAGGGTACATTCGTGTTTGAAAGTGGACACACTGATGGGCACAAAGAGCTTAGAGAGTACAACGGGGTCTTTTCGGAGTCCAAGAACAGTAATGGACACTGATGTCTATTTATAGTTGGAACAGCCAAAGACGGTGAATAGAAAGCAGAACAAAGAGGGAGAGCGAGCAGAGCCACCGGCAGTGTTTTTAGAAAGCTCTCATACAGTGCAGGACGAATAATGTAATGCAAAGCAGCTATATAAAAACAGGAATGTCCAGATAACTCTTTATTGCTTTTTCCCCTGAATTATGGCAGAATTAACACAAAAAAATCCAGTAATGGTAAGCATCAGTATCCAGGAAATTAACTGATAAAATAATTAATCACATCTGCCTTGAAATACAAATCATTTCACCATTTGAGCTGTGGAGCATTGTTGTTTTTCATCTGAATATTCAAAATGCAATGCAAAAAACCCAGACTTTGACAAATGTTTGGTAATGTTTTAGGCATTCAGTCAAACACTTGAAAAATGAAGTGCATTTTAAGTATTTGGTATTATACCTTTCTGCTTTTTGAACATCTTCAGACTTTCTTTAATTTAAGAAACACACTTAAAAATGTAATTTGAGTTGCCTGATTGTTTTAGACAGTTCCTTCAGGGGGGTTAAATGTGGATCATTCAAAGGTCTCTTAGCTGAGAATATGCTCTGAAAATGGTGTAAAGCTTTTGTTGTGCTTTTCTCGAGAGATTCTGTTTTATTTTGCAGAGACCCGGACCATCCATGATAAATGCTTGAGATTCTGACCAGCAGTTCAGCTACAAAATTCATCTTCTACAATCTTTTATCCACGGAAAGACAATAGATTCACACTTTTTAAAGCCAGCGTTTGCAATCAATGTTCTGGTCACTATTCTTGCCACGCATGCCATAAAAAATGGAGGAATGAGGAATCCATGCTTTTGAAATTCATCTTCTGTGACTCTCTTGGCGATGCCATGGAGTCACAGAATGATTTATCCCTCTTTCCTTACACATCTTCAAGAATTATGCCCTGTTTTAAGAAATCCCTTCAGGTACTAATTCATATTCTCCATATGATTGGACCATCAATACTGAGGGTAAGTGAAGGTCGCTCTGACAGTTTTACTGGTGGGCAGATTTTGCTGTCCTCTCCGCTGTTGCCTCACAGAGCTCTGTGATGTTTTTTTCCAGCATTATTGCTGATCACATTGTCCGGTGACAGACGGCCACTTCAGAAGACAGCAAATACAATCAAAGCCGCATTACACTGAGTGTGACTTTTTTTTTTTTTTTTTTTTTTTAACCTTTGTTTCTATGTCAAGATAAATATGTCACCTAATAAATTTTGTCAACCATGTCATTTAGATAAGAAGAACATGTTGACCAAGTCAATGATCACAGATCAATAAATGAGCCTCTGAAAATTCAATAAATCTGGCACCGACCTCACTTTGCATGCATCATGTCTGATGCTTGGAGAGTTCTTTTTGTGTTAGAAGCCAAAGGGCTGAGCAAGTAAATCAAGTTCATTATTGTAGTTCTACAAAAAAAATGATTTAGAAATAAGAAACAGGGCAGAATCAATAAAGTTTATGAATCACGTACAGTATATATTTATTGACTACAAAATAATTTTATTTAGGGCTGTCACTTTAGTGCATTAATTAGATTAATTAATTACAACGGAAATGAATGCGTTATAAAAATTAATCGAGGGATTAAATTTAGCACATGAACATTTTAATACTGTCCAGTTGAAGGACCAGTACATGGCAGTGGCACGTCACTTCACACATGCGTCGCTAGTCAAACCAAACAAAGCCCAGGTGACAGCAGGAAAGGCCTATTTGAGACTCTGCTTTATTTAATTTTGAATTTATTTATCTATATTTGTATTACATTCTTTAATAATGCACCAGGCCTAATTGGTTTGCTGGATGTCCTCGACCTTTTTCTTTTTTTTTAATTTAATTTAAGAAACACACTTAAAATGTAATTTGAGTTGCCTGATTGAGCTTAGAATTTTCTGGACAAGTTGCCCTGACTTTGGTTTTATTCAATCACCAATGAAAATGTAGATTTACAATCTTCTCTTTTTAGTTTATTCATTTGATTAATCATCCACTACAGTTTTGTAATGTCCTAGAATTCAAATTCTTTATGTGGGGACTTAAAGCAGATTTGAGATTAAAATGTGATTAATTAGATTAATTAATTACAAATCCTGTAATTAATAAGATTATTTTTTTTAATCGCCTGACAGCACCAATTTTGTTATTTTATTAGAATAGGGTATTATGCATTTTATATTATTCAAGCAACACATCTGCCGTGTCCTTTCTTTAGAGAACACGTTAAGTTTCACTTTTTATAAAGACAGACAGTATCAGCATTGGCAGATATTTTCGGAACAGCTGTTAATCAGTATTACAGCCACTAATATCTCACATATTGGCAGGATATTCAAATCTACCAGTATGGTTTACTTCATCTTCAAGTGTCAACTTTGATGGATTAAAAGTATCATTGATCAAAGAGGAAAAGTTTTTTTTTTTTTTTTTTTTTTTTTTTACTTTTTTAACCTTTGTTTCTATGTCACCATAGAAGGAGCTGATGAAATTTAGCTGAGTGGAGGCTTCATGATCTTGATGACAAATATCAGTATGGACATCTGTAATGGTCATAATTACTTTGGAAATATCAATATAAATCGGATATCAGCAAAATTCCATTATCATGCATCCCTGTTTTTTTGTAAATGAGCATCCTTATTAGCAACTTCACTGCATCGAAAACTTGTCATTGTTTTTGCACAGTTAAGTCAGGATGCAGGATGTTATCTGTGTGCTTAGAAGAACTGCGCCTATCTACTGTGGATGTCCAGGACTTTTATCTTTGTAGCCAAGTGTTAATCAGTTAAAATTATACTTTGGTCTTTTCAAGAATAATAATTTAGTCTGTGGTGACAACTGCTGTATTTTTAAGCAGAGAAAAATAAGATATGCCCTTAGAACCCCCAGCTCTTACATGCTGGAAATATTTTCAGATGATAATAATAAAGAACTGAAGGGTAAATATCCTCTTCACTGTTAAGTTTGTGATATACTGTATATCTTAAAATTTTCCATCAAAGTATTTGATATTCATTTAGCTTAGCCTATGCCACTTACTTGCTAAGTTTATATATCTCTCGACTCACCTGTTATAAATATTAATCACACTTTGGTGGACAAAGGTTAAAAGACTCTGAGTTTTTGTTGTCTGGCTCCAGCTCTGCACTTTATTTCCCTCCCAGTCAAGAAATGCTGCTGTCCATGGTGCTGAACTCGTGAGGCACTTCTTCTCAAGAGTGAAGCTTTTCTTTTTCTCCATGTTTCTCTCCCTTTTTCATCATAACCTTTTTGGCCCTCTCATTTTGGATCTGGTACATTTAAGGTTGTCAGCTGCTCAGAATGGCTCAGAAGTGCTTCGGCAGAGAGAAAAAGAAGCGTAATTACTCCTGTTGGAGATTGAAAGGCCTGTTCAACAGCTGACTGGCCTCTCACCATCAAGAATTAGATTGGTGTGAAAAGAAATCCAACAACCTTATTGACCTAGACCCAGAGACAAAAGGTTACACAAAGTCCAAGGTGAAGGTCTTAAAAGGCTCTGTGTGATTTAATGCACTGCTGCTGCGGGTGCTGCCATCATTGACCTCTGCTGGGGACAAATTTCATTCTCCCTCTCTTTCTCTTTTTGCTTTTTCCTCTCTACGACCATGACTCAGGCTAAACAGAGAGCCTCTGGGAGTTTGAGTGTCATAAGTATGACTGTGCATGGCAAAACAATTGCAGCCTGTATGCTGGGTAATAGATGGGTGGAAGCAAGAGCAGTGTGTGGCATCCATGAAATCAATGGTCCACTGCTTGGTGGCTGGCTGACTCCCCTCCAAACATACCCAGGCGGGGGGCCATAAAGGATGTTTATTAGGCTGACAAGTTGACACTGCGGCTCCTTGTCATGCTCTGATAATAGGGGCCAGGCGCAGACCAGTGGAAGCCTTGCTTCAGCCGGTTTGGAGACAGACAAGCCCTTTAGGGGTGCAGATAAGAAAGGACAGGAAATAAGATGGGAGAGAAAAGGAAGAGAGGAGAGTGAGGGGGTGTATTGGTGTAGTCTGTGCCTGTCTTTTAGTGGAAAAGAGAAAAGAGAGGAGAAGAAAAGGCAGAGCAGCAGGAAAGAGTCAGGAGAGGAGAGACAAGTGAAGGGAGAAGGAGGAACTAAGTGGAAAGATGGTGGGTGGCATCTGTCAGTCACAGCTTCAGAAGGTTTTTTTTAACATGTCCTCAGATGTTTCAATGCTCAATGTAAAGAAGGTTCTTTTGGTTATCAGTTTAGCAAGACAAGTGTGATTGCATTTATCCTTAACATGGCTTCCTGAATGCATGATAACATGCAGGTTGTCACGATACAAGTTTGGATTTGGAGTAAATTTCAGCATCTATCTCATTGATTGGAGAATTAAATTTATATGGATCATCTCACCCAAATGTTTCTGTCATTTCCTGTCAGCTGTGCATTATGACTGGCAGGCTGGTAAAAAAAAGTGTTATAAAGCAGCAGTTCAGTGGATAACATGTAAGAAGTGTTGAAATGCTCTAATGCAAAGAGTAAAAACAGTCCAAAATCCCCAAAACCCGTTTTATGGGAGGGAGTAATAGGGCTGCCTTTATTTCAACCAGTTTTAGATGACATTTAAAAACAAAATATGGAACAGAATATGGAGGGTTATCTCGAGCTAGAGGGGAAAGGGAAAAGGCTGTAACGCTGAAACAACAAACTTTAGAATCCAAAAAGAATAATAGATATCCTGGAGACCGCATTTTTGCCAAAAAATATCCCAGCAAAGAATGGATTAGTCACTTTTGGTAACAGGCCATTTTTGTGGGGGAGACTGAAGGTCTTGTCATCTTTCAAAGCTGTAGGATCCAGGGTATTCCTTCTCAATACTATGCTAAAGACACATTTTTTCTGGAGCAAGGTTTGAGGCAACATACATGAGGTGATCTAAAACAGGATGTGACTGCTGTGAGTTTCACCACAGACATTTACAGCTTTGACAGTTGTCTCATGTCGTCTGTGAGTCTCACTGTGCATACTGGATCAATTCCTCCACGTTATATTTAAAGCATGCCGTATTGCATGAGCACCAGTGTCAGGGGTCTCATACAGCAGAGCATGTCAAACAGGACATCCAGAAGCTGCTGCATACATAGAAAAATGATGAGCAACAGGCACGTTATTCTGTGCCAATGAAAGAAACATGAAAAAGGCAATGGATGATTTGAGGGTACACTCGCCCTCCATCAGGCTGCACATGACGACCTGCTGTCACAGCACAGCATCACAGATTTATTTGTGAGTGCAACGAAGATTGGAGGCCATTTCTAGCAGTCACAGGGTTACTCACAACTAGAGGACAACCAAAATTCCAGAGGCACATACAACATTCTGAGTAAATGTGCATGTCTTTTTTATTTTTTATGAGTTAAAAAATGATGCAGTCAGACTTTGTTCAGTAGAATTAAATAACCGAGCACCATGCTGCTTTGTTTTCTTAATAGATTAACAAACAAATATTGAAGAAAATAAACATGTAAAACAGTGAGCAACTACAAAGTCAAAGTAAGTGTAAATATCAGATTAGATCACAACATGGGCAGATTCTCATATTTTTGAAAATTGTTCAAAATCAGAGGCCAAAGCAGATGATGGGGATGTCTCTAATAACAATATACTTCTGCTTATCCCTCCAAGGTCAAGGGGGCTGGAGCCTATCCCAGCAGACACTTTTACATACATAACTAAAGCTTTTGTGATACTAAATGACCCAGGCTTTAATAGCTAAAACTCCAGACCGCTACCTTAGAGAGGGCATTGCCACTCAGTACTGTTCATCCTTCTTCTAGGATGATTAATCGTGCATAAATGTTAACCACTACCTTCCCTGTGTTAAGATCATTTCAGTTATGAAACTGAAGCACAATCACACACAAGGTTGTTGTTCATTGTGCAGTTTTTTCCCTGTTCAGTGCGTGACTGTGAGGTGAACCATCACCATCTTGTGTACTTTGAAAAGCTGTACTGTCTGAGCTCAGGGCTGTCTAAAGGGGCCTCACTGAGACAAGGCCTTTTTCTAGTGTTTGCAGGTCTATTAACCACAATTTTAGGCTCCCTACTGGTAAGTGTTTTATTTTTGATTCATACAGTGGCAGAATTGTTGTCATAGTTACTGAAAATGTTGCATGTGAAGGCCTACATGAGTGCTAAATATTGCGCTGTTACCGCCTATTATTAGCAGAATGTCCTGGGCAGCTGAGAAGTATGACTGCTTTGTCTTATACTGTTTGTTTGCTCTTTTCGATATTATCTCCAGGTGGTAGTGAAAGGGACTTTAAATGCACTTTTAATCACTAGGATTTAATTTACATACATCTTTTATTTATTGTAAATTGTCTTTGAGTTTCTGAAAAGTGCTTAAATAAAATGCATTATTATTGTGTGTGCTATTATTTTTATTATTATGATGTGGATTCTTACTGAAAGTGTGGTTTGTTTTGCTCCTGCTCCTATTAGCACTTACTTTCAGTGCTGGCTTTTCAAAACAAAAGCAGCACTCTACGATACATACAAGTAGGGCTGGACATAATGAACAAAAATCATATCTCCATTTTTTTAGCTGAATGGCGATATTTTTTAAGTTTAAATATTTTTTCAGATTAATCATTTTTTAAACACAGGGTATTGAAGCTCAACACAAGGATTGTTTTAGTGCCAAGGGCTTGGAGTTTAGGTCTGCAGTCAGTATTTTACATCATCATCATATTGTACTCAAGCTGCTAATGTAAAAGGTGGAGAGGGGTCGTCATGGTCGAACTGCATGGCAACAACAAGTTGACTGATGTTACTGATCCTGCCAGAAGTTTTTGTTTTGTTTTGTTGTTATCTTCTGTAAAAGGTCTTTGAGTCTTTTTGAAAAGCGCTATAAAAATTGGATGCATTATTATTATTACCTCTGCCAAGGAGGTTATTTTATTGCCAGTGTGCGTTTGTTTGTTTGTTTGTTTCTCTGTTAGCAACATAGCTCAAAAAGTTGTGGACAGATTTTGATGAGATTTTCAGGAAATGTCCAGATTGGGACAGGGAACAAACGATTAGATTTTTGAGAGTGATCCGGATCACAGTCTGGATCCAGGAATTTTTAAAAGATTGTTAAAGATTCTTTAACATTTTCAGCATTTCTGAATTTTTGTATGTTTTCATGGTCAAGGAATCTAAATATTTAAATGAAATAAAGGTAGGGCTAATATTCATGGTAAAAATCATGATATGGATGAGGTCTGTGGCACTGGCAGAGGTCTGCACTCTCTGAGTGCTGTTCTAGTTATTATTAAAGTTGTCTTGAATCATCAGAAATTCATAAAACATTGCCACAATCATGAGTACCTCTTAAAGGGATAGTTCAGTATTTTTGAAGTGGGGTTGTATGAGCTCCATATGGTCACTAAGGACATTAGATACAGTAGAAAGTTCTCTCCTCTCCACCAGAAATCCCAGTCTGTAAGAGTCTGTGACGAAGAAAAGACGCAAATGGAAAAGTAACGTACTGGATTTAAAGGCTATTTTCTCCACCTACAAGAACTCAAATCAAAAAGTAATACCACAGTTTATGAGTACGCTACATATGAATTTTTTGAAGTACATAAACTGTTCGGAAATTTAAAGTTTAGTCAAGTTTAATGTTAAGCCAGCTCACGTCTGTGTCCTTCCGCTAAATCCCTCCGCCGTAGTTAGCTAGCGGAGAGCTAGCGTTTTCGAACACCTTTTTCAGACTAATTAAAAGCACATTATAAGACAAACATTTCTGAGATGGGTTTTTGTGATGCTTCCCTTGATGCAGAAACATATGTGCATCATCTAGAACTCAGCTGCACAGAAATCGTTGCGTGTCTGTGCATGTGTGAGAGACACACACACTCACTAGTAGTCTGCACTGTTATGATCAACAAACAGCCTCCCCTACTCTGCTTATTTGACTCTGACATATCATTATTACTTACTTTGGGCAGAAACTGTCATTAGGTCCTTCAGGTTTGGGACGTTTTTCCAGTTTATCTTCGGAAAATTGAAGTATGTCCACAAAACTCCAGGAAAGGAAAGTCAGTTTGACGAGTGATACCGCCGTCCATATCACCTATTCCCAGGTCAAACATTCGCCCCACTGTGTATTTCCAACTCTTTCTTGATGTCCAGTGTCGTGGATGTTTCCTCTGTTTTCCTTTCGGTCGGTTTGTCTCCATTTTAGCAGCTCGTCCTCTGTAAACTCCGGTACATACAGGTATCCTCTTGACTCCAAAGTGAATGGAACTTCATTGGCACTGTCATTAGGGTAGGGCATCATTTAAATTTGAACGATTCCAGTTCCGATTCAGATTCCGAGTTTCGATTCCGGTTCCTAACGATACTCGATTCTGATTCTTTTAAGAGGCAGGGTCGAAAAAGTTTTGATGTTTTAAATGAGCTAGCTAACCAGAGGTCTTTCTGGATAATATAGTCTGTACTTCTCCATGAATTTTAATGCTATGAACTTACCACTTTCTATGAACTATACTATGAATTTCTCATAGGGCTGTTTTTATATATATATCTGAACTGAAAAAAAATATAAATTTTCTTTTCACAGGAGTTCACTTTTCACAAGAGAGCTTTATTTTTGAAAAACTCATGATGGGTGTATTGTCCATGGTTGCGCTAACCTAAATACTTCTGGCGGATTCTTCTTCGTTGGTGTTCGGCGGTTTCTCCTTCCGGTCGGCGGACTAGGAATTGAAACTAGGAATTGAAATTAAAACATTTGGACGATTCCGGGAGAATTGGAAAGTTACTCCCGGTTCCAATCGATACTCGATGCTCGATGCTCAATCCTAGCTGTCATAATAATCCCTTTTTCAATTTCCTGCATTATCTCTTCCTCACACCGCTAACAGTCAAAACAGAAGAGTTATGATACTTGATAAAAGTTGCACTAAGCTACAGGCAGCATTTGAAGCCGCTAGCTTGTATGTTTTGATCAGCTGAGAGGGGGGGCGGAGTGTCCCTCTGCTAAATCAGTCCGCCGCCCCCTCTCAGCTTATAATGTGCTTTTACTTAGTCTGAAAAAGGTGTTCGAAAACGCTAGCTCTCCGCTAGCTAACTACGGCGGAGGGATTTAGCAGAAGGACACAGACGTGAGCTGGCTTAGGTCCGGATAAACTTTAAATTTCCAAACAGTTTATGCACTTCAAAAAATTCATATGTAGCGTACTCTTAAACTGTGGTATTACTTTTTGATTTGAGTTCTTGTAGGCGGAGAAAATAGCCTTTAAATCCGGTACGTTACTTTTCCATTAGCGTCTTTTCTTCGTCACAGACTCTTACAGACTGTGGCTTTCTGGTGGAGAGGAGAGAACTTTCTACTGTACCTAATGTCCTTAGTGACCATATGGAGCTCATACAACCCCACTTCAAAAATACTGAACTATCCCTTTAATCAAGTTTCTTGGTTGAGAGGAAAAACTTAAATAA
Organism: Scarus forsteni; assembly: GCA_036419115.1. Lineage (NCBI taxonomy): Eukaryota > Metazoa > Chordata > Actinopteri > Labriformes > Labridae > Scarus > Scarus forsteni. The sequence goes on along the minus strand of JAZDUH010000157.1, from coordinate 19,682,336 downwards.
GATGTCACAAGGCAACTGCTGTTGAGTTTAAGCTTAGTTGTAAAACCCTGAAACTTTGATTAGTTCATCAAGATTATCACATTGAACTAAATGTGTACATTTAATCAACTCTTGTTCTCCTCAGACCTTTTTCTTCACAATAATTTAAAAATGCATTCAAAAATCCCATCGGCTTTTAGTCAAGAGAACCTGTCTGATGTAACTTCTGCATTGACCTGCAGAAGTTCATCATCCCAGCACCACTCCATTAACCTGGCCATGAATGACATTTTTCCTTACTTCCACAGATAAATCTAACCTCACTGTTGACTTGAAACTGCTGCACCACACTTTCTCAGCATACAGGATCTAGTACAATTTAAAAATCATTAAGTTTATCTTAGTCTTTAAAATGCACTCTTTAGGAAACACTAGTTCACTTTTTTTTACTCCCTTCTGTTCTTATCTTCTCTTCTTCTCTCCTTACTTCTGCAGTAATGAGCGGCTCCAGATTCTCTGTGCGCACAGAACAGATGTGAACTATAAATCAGCTAATCAATGGCCCCAAAGTTGGTCCCTGAACAATATTGTAGGAAAACGGCTTGAGTGAGCCTCATTGATTCAGCTTCACAATCGTTATTCCTCCTGGAAAGGCTGACCTTGAAAGACACCAAGGTCGTTATTTGTCACTGCGCACGGCAGGAAACTTATTCTCATGGAAAGTTGCCCTCTGCAAATTAAACCATGATTCAAGTGTTTTCTCATTGATTTCTTTTGCATATTTTATAATGATTTAATGTGCACTCTCTGTATCAGTCTTACCACTTCCTGCACCCCACATAATTATCTTATCACTCAGGAAACCAGGTCATAGGCACAAAGATGAGGCGATTGGATGAGATGTGGCTTTTTCTTGCTAACTCATCATAAAAAAAAGTGCAACACACCTTCATTTTTCCACCAAGGGTCAGTCCTTCTGCGTCAGCGCTGCAGAGGGAAGTTCCCAGCACCATTATGTCATTGTGAACAAGAGGACGGAGGGGGGGAGAGAGCTCTACAAAAGAAGCTATTTTAATTAAAGCTGGCAGATTTACTCGCCATGCTGAGTTTAAAGCATAGACGGTCTGGGCTGACAGGGGGCCAAAGTGACGGTCGTAAAAATGACTCATGCCAGGCGGGGTAGAAGAGAGCCCCCCGAGGGACACACAGGGGAATTAAGGTGGAAAGTCAGAGGCTGTTCAGTAATGAGGACAAATAGCTGAGAAGTTTGTCGTCAGTCAGGAGGTCCAGAGTTGGCCAAGGAAATAAACACAGAGCAGTGTATTTCCTGAGCTCTGTGACATTTCAGCTGCTGTGAGCCTCCTCAGTGTAAAAGGTGATATGTGGTAACGAGAAACACAAAAACATCCAAATGAAAGTGACTGTAACTGGGAAACACTCAATTTTTCTACTGGAATTTGCTAATCTCATGTCAGAAAAGATCATTTTTGAATAACCATGCATGACATGTCCAGACACACATCTTCTGTCAATGTACAGAAAACCTTATTTAAGAGAATTTAGAAATTCATGGATTTTTATTGTTTCCCTATGCCACTACTGCTCAAAATCAAGAGAGTAATCCACCTAGTCATGTGACAAATCATTTATGTATTCCATCTATATTCTAAAAAATTCCCCCCAAACCACAGGGTATCTGACAAAATGATCAATTATGCCCTTTACTCTTCAGCTTTACATTGATTTACCAAATAGCAAGTGCCCTGCAGTTGTGACACAAGAAAGCAGAGACCTGAAAACTTGTCATCGTTTCTTTGTGTAACCTTGACAAAGGCAAAAGAATGTTGATGAGCAGATATCAGGTCCACATGTTCAGCTGTTTGTGTCATGTCAGTTTGAAGCTGATGACTGGCACACCTAACGTTATGTTGTATTATTGGGAAAAAGTCATTGCCCTGTTGGACAAATTGATCAGTTTTTATGATCAATTGCAAATATTGTTTTTGTGGTAGACAAAGTTAGTTGTACTGATCTGATATCACCATTCTTAATTATGTTCTTGTTCTGTTGTTAACTTTTTAAATTTTGTAGTTACTTTCCCTGATGATTGTTTGTGTTTTACATTTTGGCTAATAGTTTTCCTCTTGGGCTCTCTAGATGTGTCCTTTAGTAAAGTGATTTTCAACTGCTGAGTCATGACATAGAGTGGGTCACTGACCCTTTTTCAATGGGTCAAGAGCCTTTGTCTGGGAAAAAAACAAGAAAAGAAAAGAAATGTGAGGAAAAAAGTCCTGTTTTTATTTTGAATGGGGTTTTTTATGCAGTGGCATCTTTTCACGTTCCTGAACAATTGGTGGTGATAATACCCTTAAGTGGGTTAGGGTAATTTTATCGAAGGATTTTTGTATTTTATTCAATGCTTAAAGAGACTATGAGGAGTTTCGAAGTAATTACAAAAAAGTTTCACTTTCTAGATATATGCCTGATTGAAATACACTCTTTAAGATGAGTTTTATAGCATCAAAATAGGTTATCTATAAATGCTATTCCTTAGCTTCTTGGTCGGGTCGGACAGGGCTGGACTGGCCTGGATACTCAACTTCAGGAACAAGACAATTAAAACTAGAGCAAATTTATATTATATTCGCTTTGCATCCTGTAAGTTGTTGAAAAAAGAAGATGTAAAGCAATGCAGAGTTCTGAGGAAGGTCCGAGCTGCACTTATTAGCATCACAACAAACGCACGCTTTGGCTTGGGTCATGTCTTATGGTACATTCTAGTTGTAGTCAGAAGTAGGAATTTCCGAGAAGATACTGAAGTGTATCAGGTATGTTGTGACAGCCCCATGATTGATGACTTATTTAGTGCTACTTTTTTTTTTTTTTTTTTTTTTTTTATGTATATTTTTGGGCATTTTGTGCCTTTATTGATAGGAGAAAGACAGTGGATAGGCTTGTGAAAGGGGGTGAGAGAGTAGGGGAAGACACTCTGCAAACTGGTCACAGGTGGGATTCAAACCCGGACCGGCAGAAGCAAGTACATGGGGTGCTAACCACTCCGCCAAACCAGCACCCCACTTATTTAGTGCTACTTTATTAATATCTTAAGACCTTGTGTCCCTAAGATGCACTTTTTTGTTTCAATTAAAATGCAGCTAATTGAGTTTAAAAGGGAATATTTTCCTCTAGCATGGCGGCATGCAGGCTATTTTGGTTTCTCATTAACTTGATGTTTTGTGTTGGCATACTGTGATATTCTGGACTATCCCGGGTAAAAAGTGCAGCATGTTTTTGCTAAACAAATTTGAGATGTTGAAAAGGTCTGTGGGAGGAAGCCAGAGTGCCTGGAGTGAACCCACGTGTGCACGGGAAGGAAATGCAAACTCTACACAGAAAGGCTTTGTGTTAAATGTACAAGTCCCCAAATTTGACAAAGACATGAGATGCAATATCAAACTGACCACTAGTGGCCGTGTAGTGGCAGAAATGATGCAACTGACTCAAAACGATCACAAAAATTTCAAATACTTCCATCGTCATGTTTTGCTGAAACTACGATAGTAAAACACTTTCTGTCTTTAATAATAGACTATTTGTGTTAAAATGGTTGGAAACAAACAAACAATGCTATTTTTACAATTTTCCAGTTTTATAAACAGACCAAAAACATGCTCATCAGGTTGACCGGGTACTCCAAATTGTCCTTGGTTATGGTTGTGAGAGTGAATGATTGTCCATCTCTCTATGTGGCCCTGAGGTTGGCTGTCGATCCCGACCCGGGGATGGAACTGGCTTTCTTTCTGTGAGGCACGTGCACTACCTGCTGCGCCACTGTGCGGCCCTGCAGGTTTCTTGTCACCCGTAAAATCACACTACTCTTTCTTTAGCATCCTCTTCCCCCTTTAGATGATGACACACTTTTCTGCAGGCCATGTGTGTGCCAGTGTTTGTTTCTGGCAGCTATCAGACATACTGAGTACATGTGTGAAGAGTGGCACATGTATCAGCTGCTGTCATCTTCTAGTGCCAGATTTTAATAGAGGTGTGGAGCCAAAAGGAGCGCCATCATCTGAGTCCAGGTTGAGGCATGTCTCTGTGTGTTTCTGTTTTCAGTCTCTTTTATGGTGTGAAAATCATCCTGTCTTCATTTGTCTTTGATTTTTTTTTTGCTTTAGTCTCACCGCCCACACACATGTTCTCGTCTCATCTCCCTCTCCTCGTACGTCTCCCTCCTCCAAGCTGTTGGACATTGAGGATTGAATGAGTGATGAATTGAAAGCTGTGGAAATAATAACCTCTTTTCTCACACACATGTGCACACACCCTTGCTTTTTTAAGGTAGTCTGCTCTGACAGCTGATGCATGTCAGCACTGTCACATATTCCTCTCCGTTTATGTAATTTAAATTCACTCCCTGTAAATGTCTTTGTCTTGGCGGCTGATTTTCTCAATATTTCCCAGAACCATACAAACAAAAGAGACAGGAACAGATTTGCTGGGAGCTGTGCCATTCTGAAAGCAGCTGAACAAAAGACTACATCCGTCTGGAAAGTTTGGAAAGTGGTTAATTTGTCAGTTGTGTTTTTAAGGAGAGCAATTTTCGCCAGTTTGAATTAACTTCTTGAAAATGTTTGAATCTACCAAAAAATCTGTAAAAGTAAAACCAGCTCTTCTTAGTATTTGTTTCTCTTTTTGTCTTCTGGTTTCTCAGACTGAAGCGCAGGTGTATTTCATAGCATTAGCAACAAGCGATGCTGTATTTTTTTTTTTTAATGGTTTGCTTTAAAGAAAATATAAATAAAGTCAGGCATGCATCTGGTGGAATAAACAATGTGACACATATGCCTGTTGTGAGCTTCAGTTGGAGGCCACACATGCAACTCATGGTGAACACACTGAAGGTTGGGGAAGCAACAGGCATGTGCCATCCAGGCTTAGATGCTCAAAAGGTCCACTGTAGACTGCATCCTGGTGCTTTCGGGTCCTGAGCACTGCCAGGAATTCAGTTGAGGGTTACTTGCAGCCTACATTGACTTCCAAAAAGCGTTTGACTGTGTGGATTGGGATGTCCTTTGGAGGATTTTGAAGCTTGAGGGGATCCCATGTGTGGACTGCAGGTCTCCTGGGTTTAAATAAAGATTCAGACATTCGGGGGGAAGCCTTGGATGTTGCCAATGAGTCTGTGCCTGCGGGTGTTGAGAACGTGGAGGTTCAGCGTAATTCATGGATCTGCTAACTCTGAAGCTGAGATCAAACACAAGCGTGGGCGGGTTTGTGGGCCAACGAGTCCACTGGACAAGGTATTACACTCATAGCATCTGAGCCTGCGGATGAAAGTTCAGAATCTTCTGGTCAGTATCTGATCCTAGCCATCTTGTTGTACCCTTGCAAGGCCTGGACATTGACTAGTATCCAGAGATGGCAGCTGGACTCCTTCTTGACTGTCTCCCTTTCTCTGTGTTGTTGGCAGGACCATATGTCTAATACTGACGTGCTCAGGCAGGAGGGTGGGACTAGGATAGGTTAGAGGCTGGATATGGGACCAGCAGCTATGATTCTATGGGCAACTGGGGCACTTTCCTGAACCTGATCCAGCTCACACTATACTTGGTGCCCAGGACCCAGTGGGTTGGAACAGACCATGAGTTTAAACATGGGCCTGGCTGAGACCTAGACTAAGGCCATCAGGAGGTCAGAGAATTTGTTTACTGGAGGGGTCTTTTGAGTCCAATCTGCAATGGCCCCCATTCTGAAAACACTGTCCTTAACTAACTTTAGACCACTGTGATGACAAATATCAACATATTTGCGCTCCTTTGGGATACGTGTTTCTATACGGATTCTACAGAATCGATACGGCCTAAATATTTTGACAGTTGTTGTAAATACACTTTGGGTAATGTTAACAGTGGCACAGTTCAAGGTAGAAGACGAGCTACATAATGAAGCATATGTTCTAAATTTGATCTTAGGTCTACCATCTTTGAGGATCTGAATTTATGTCTCTCAAGTTGTAGAACCACTTAAAACTCATCCTTGTTCTTTTTATTCTTATAGGAAAAAACTAAACTTGTCAAGAATTTTGCTTAAAGCATAGTCAATGTTCACAATTTACGTGTACCGGGATACATATCGTATCGTGGCCTTAGTATCGGGGTAGTTATCGTGAAGTTGCTGGAAATACCCAGCCCTACTGGACAATATTTGCTAATCTCAATATCACGATTAATTGGAGCTCTTATCTCTATTATGATTAATGAATGATTATTTTATACCAAGCTGGAACAAATTAGTTGACCTGCAATAATTACACTTAACTTCTTTCTGCTCGATGAACTCTGCAAAGAATCCAAAATGTGCCCAAACAATGGAGACAGCATTTTTTTTCTTGGCTACAAGGTCCTCTGATAGATTGGTGCTTGTCTCCTCCATGTTGGTGGCACCTCCTTCGCTCTTGGCGGAAGTGAACACAGCCTGCATGGAGGTCACGTGACTTACACAGGGAAAATGATCCAAATAATCAACGTTGAGTAAAATTACATCGGTTAGAGGGTCTAAATGTCGATTTTGATTATTTTTCAATTAATTGCCCAGCCCTAGCTCTTGTCCATGTCAGCCATGTCCATTATAATATATAACCTTAAAATACTTCAGGAAACCAACATTTTTGAGTGATGATAAATGACTCCTTAAACTGTGAGAAGTCATAAATACATTAACTTCTCTGTTTTCACCGGGCTGTAAACATGTTTTTTCCTAAAGATATCTTTACATAAACACTCTATCCATGTAAAGCTGTAGATGGTCATCATTTTTCAACACGACTTTTGTCTTCTGGAGTCATTTGATGATCGTTAACTAGCCACCAGAGCCCTTCCTTGAACATGTACTTTGTTTAGTGATATTTTTAAGTTATATTACGAGCTCTGTGTGTGTTGTCGTCATTCAGGCCACTGATCCTCACAGACAAATCTACGGAGAGTGCTGTTTTTACCATTTTGGCCAGAGTTGAAAGGCCTAAAGATATTTTGCAAACTCTTACTCCCAGCAAAGTAAACATTTCGGTGCACCTTCTCTTAATATGAGGGCTGTCACTCAGTCAGCTCGGTGCAGCCAGAGCCCTAAAAAGCTGCATGTTTTCCTGAGCAACCCAAGCCTGTCGCCTTTACTTTGGCTTCTTTACAGCTTTTTACTTTCCTGGACATGCTCGCCCACCCATCTTCTGCTTGGATTATACTGTTGAATAATATCAGATGCACTCAATATGGATCTCCGTCTGTCTGCCTTGGTTTGCTTTGTTTCCTTATTTGGAGCCTGTTATTTGCAGTAAAAACACACCTGTATTCATTTAAGAAAACCAAACGTTTGCAAAGGCATTGAGCTGAAATTCTTCCCATCTGTATGACCTTGATTTGAATTGTTTATGCTTGCTTGAAAGTATCTCTCAGTCTCATGATGTGATTATTTAGCTCAGCTACAGCTGCTTAATAATGCCTGTTTGTCTCCACAGCAGAGTTTTTCAGTTTAATGAGAGATTTTTTAAAAAATCAGCTATCAGTGTGACCTCATAAACAGAGGCCTATTTTCAAAAGTGTGTCATCACACTTGTTATTTTGCTGCTGAATGCAACCTGTGCAGTGTTTTTCCTCTCTATTGAACATGGAGAAGCAGAGTAAACTAAGTATTCAGCTCCACAGTGAGACCTCAGGCTCAGTTAAAACCACTCATGGGGACTGACAACAGTCTCCCCTGTAAATATGAATATGTGTTTTTCCTGCCTACACAAAGTTTGTGACACAAGCACTTTAAATGTGTGTTTAACACTTAAGCAAACACTAATTGTGAGTCTGAGCGCCTGAACAGTGTGGCAGCCTCATTAGAATGATGAGAGGAGCTTCTAAGATGAGAGCCTTATGCAACAGGAAAGGTCATATCCTGTAATCCTTCTGGCTTTCTCACACACATTCTCTCACACTGTTTCCATCAAGAGCTGGCTCAAATCTCAAGTGTAAAATGACTGTCAATGCTAGTGTCCTAGAAAACCATTTTAAATGTTAATCAACATGTCTGTGTGCAGAATTTGTTTATAATGTCATCATACAGAATAGCGTCACCTCAGGGACATACTAATGCAAAGGCTGTTTTGTTTGGCTGTGAGAAAAGGCCTGAACGTGGCCTTTAAATGTTTTAAAATAGGTTAAAGAATGTCCCAAGAGAAAACGCACCAAGTTTTTGGGGAATTTAGTTTAAGTCAGACAAAAACTTCTCGAATAATTGCACCCCAGAGTTTTGGCCTAGGCACATCTTCAGTGGAATTTCAAAGTAGGCCTCTTGAGAGTTAAGATAAGGCTGGGAGGGGGTCGAGATAAGACACATCCATTCTACCTCTAAGCTATTCTCATCAGCCGCAACATCTAACAGCTTCTGCTGTTGCTGATTTGATGATTGGCCGTATTGCCATAACTTCTATGATAGACTTATAATAACATATCTAAGTGAATAAAGTAGGTATGTGCTTCTGAAGATGGCTAGAGTTTGTCTTTTTTCACCCTCATTTTGAGAAAGACATGGTTCATTCATGATCCCAAGTGCTTATACTTGACTTTTCACTATCCTTTAGTGCCTCTGACTGGCAGGCGTTCAAGCATATTTCTACTGTTGGCTGTTTCTACAGAAAAAAGTGGTCTTTGATTTTTATTTATATATTTCCCAGGATCTAAATGGTAAAATAGGTTACCTATAGGTTTATGAGCCTGAATAATGTAGGAATTAGTATGTAATTAATTGTATTAAGAAAAGTAAAAGAAATTGCAGTTACATTTTGTCTGACAGCCACACCAGACTTGTCTAACCTGTGCCACAAAATAGATTTTCACTTAGAAGAATACAAAAGCTCTCAGCCATCGGTACAGCATCAAGTCTATCATAATTATTTTGATTTTAGAGATTTTAACTGACTAAGTCTAAAACTGTTCAGCTCCATTTACAATATGAAATATTGAAAATCAATGCCACAGCAACACGCTTAACACAACATTTTAGACAGTTAATGAACATTCAGGGAGCATTCATGTTCTTTAATTAATTATTTAGCTCCACATATTACTTTTCTGAATTGACTGAAATGCATAAAGTGCTGAAATCTAATTTTATTGAATGACTCTGGATCTCAGGTTTGACAGTTATCGTTAATATTAACTGTGGTGTACCTATCTATTTGTAAAGTCAACACTGGTGGGGATGTGCTTATGTTAAGGGAGGATAAATATGAAGGATACTGTAGCACCTAGAGTTTGTTGATCTGCTTTTTAAAACATGATTACTATGTTTTTGAATGGGACATAATTACATCTGATCCCTAAATAGGAAACTATAAAGAACAGCAAGTCTTTGAACATTTGTAACAGCCACCACAGCCGGCAAAAGCTGGTAGAGACATAACCTCCTTGGCAGTACAGTACTCTCCATGTTCAAGACATCTGATCTCTCTCTCCTTTCTGTTCACAGCTGCAGCCAGGGACAGCCACATAAGGATCAACACAGGTGCTTTTAAGGTGAGTTATATTTTCAGATGAAAGCTTAAACATATAGTTATGTCCACAATGTGTGTAGATGTTGTTTTGTGCTAAGTGGTTACCTGTGTCCTCACTGAATCCTTCCTTTATGTTTGAGAGCATACAAAGTAATGCAAACATGTTAAACCAGAGATGAAACCTGCCTGAAATAAAACCTGTTTTTGTCTTTTTTGCTTATTGATGTACACATTAATGGCCCCTGATTATTGCTGATGTGCGCCTTTTTGTGTTTATAATGTTTTCAGAGAGATCTTTGGATAATTACAGCAAGGGCTTCATCTATGAAATTTAGTTAAATTTTTATGTCAAAAGAAGAAAGGCTGCACTGTAGTGTCTATAAATCTGTCTGGATGCACCCTTTTACAACATCACAGTTCGAGCACACAAGTTACAGTCTGCATCCACTTAATGTTGGAACCTTATTCTGTCCCTTTTCTATGTAACTCATGCTACAACAACCTCCATGAGCGTTTCTCTTCTGCAGCTGTATGTATTATATTTTATTTTGTCATCTACTTAAATGATGGTGTTTAATCAGTAATAACAGGTACAGATAGAGTCCTGATTTTGTCACCGTATAATTAACAATTAGCACATCTAATGACTTATTTTTCTAAAGCTTGGTGAAGTCTACAGTTTTTTCATTTGCAGGAGCAAGAAAAAGGGAAAATTTTCTTGTTAGAAGTTTTCAACCTGTTTGTCTCTGATGTATCTACAGTTGAAGACACCCTAATGAAGAAATTTGTAATACTTCTATCCTGCATTGACTGAATTTTGGCCAATAAAAAATGCAGTTGTCCCACAGATACAGTATGTCAACTATAAGTGCTCCAAGAGCACAAACCTCCACCAAGGTCTATCTGACATTCCTTGCTCAGTTATTCTGGAAAATGTAGAGCACTGCCCTGTGGCGCAACAAAAACAATTCCCGTTAAAAGAATGGATTCACATTCAGATCTAGTCACATAACCTTATCACTTCTTCCATGTGCCATGAATGACAGTGCCTGAAAATTTCATCAAAATTCATTTAGAAGATCTGGACTGCATTTTTCTAAACAAGAAAAAAATAACATTTAAAGCGTATCTGTAGAAAAAGATTTTCACTTCACTTCTACAATATTTTGCAGAGAATTTGTTACAAAGTGACTCACGCTGTGTCCTTTAGACCCCAGCAGCAGTGCTTGCCAACTACATTATCTGATTGGACTAGTGAAATATATTGAGCGGCCCATCTGACATTCACTGAAAAACTAATCAAATCAGTCAAGAAGTTTTTGAGTTATTAATGAAAATGTAGGAAACTGCCCTTTCTTGCAATGATAACAAATCTTATAAATTCATTCCTGGATCCACTCCCAGATTTAGAAATCCACCAAAATCCAGTTATTTATTTCCTGTGCCATGACCAACATGACCTGAGAATTCCATTAAAGTCTGTCAGCACATTGTGCACCCAGTTTAACAAACCATCACACAAACTAACAGAACAACAAATGCAGGCAAAAGCAAAAAAAAAAAAAAAAAAACCTTTGGTGAAGTTAAGACAATCTTCTGTATTCATTTAGAAAAAAAAAACGGCTGGTTTTCAAATGAGAAAAAAATCACCATAAGTTTTTGTACTTGCCTGCCTTATGGCTCTTATGCCAGAATAACATCAAAATGATTACTAGCCTAGAATACTGACTGCAGTTCTTCCAGGATTCAGGGCACCTAACACCCACAGCTGTGCCCATTGTTTTCCGTCTTATTTAAATGTAGTTTAGGTCTGTAACTTGTAAAAGCAGAGCAGTGAGGGACAAGCAGACTTGTAGATTTGGACACTCCGAGCTGTTTGGAGAGCACTGGTCTGTTCATAGAAAGTATTGAACCTGTGTTGTTGCAAGCATTTCACGATTTAATGGAGCATTGAACAAATAATCACTTAAAGTTTCCTTTCCCTTCATGAACTGCTGTCCCTCTACGTTCACTGTGGCTCACTCTCTCCCTCATGCCCATCTGTGCATGAGCTCTCTCCCACCTGTAGCTCAGGCTGTCTTCTATCAAGGAATAATCTTCACACAAAAAGGTAGAAAAGTTGTTAAATGTGCAGCCACATTCTGTGTAAAACCAAAACATTCCCACACTGGGGCTGTGGCAGCCAGCTTAGGAACCGTATCTTTCGTGCCATCATTCATATTGGCGTTTGTTTCCTTGTTACTCCTCACGACGCTCACATTAGCTCTCTCCGTGTGTACATGCGAGCGGCCCCAGCTCCCCCCCAAAGATTATATGTCTGACAGATGCTCACTCCACTAAAAATCCGCTAAATCTGCTTTAGAGCCGATACACCCCGGTGTTAAGAAAGATAGACAGAGTGAGCCGTCTTCTCATTCAACCTCTTTGGTAGAGAGAGAGGAGGAAAACAAACAAGCATGCACGTGTCATCGAGGCCGGCGAACTTATCGAGGACGTTTTTATTTATCCTTCGGTTAATTGACTTATTGATTATCTTGACAGGCCTATTGCCATGCTTGCTTTTTCTTCCCTCTTTTTGTCAGACTCTCAGATCAATCATGTGCTCACTGCCACCTACTGCATCAGAATATGTACTGCTTATTACGGCACTGAAAAATATTGCAAGTGTTCTGGAACAGCCCAGTTGAAAAACTACCTCAATCTTATTTCATGTAAACACCATAAAAACACATAAATAGGATTTTCCACTGAATTAGTTAATTTAAATTAATTTATAAGCTTTCACTTTTCAAAAGACCCTTTTTTTGTAAAAACCCATCCGCTCACTTTGTCTTTTGTTATATTTTAATTTTACTCTCTTTTTTTAGTGTTTAATTGTGTGTCCTCTTGTTGTTCAATGTGTACTGCTGGTAATTGGCTTGCAAAATGAACATGTTAAAGGAATGTTGAAGAAACCATTGTCTGCCTTTAATCAGGTTTATATCTTCTTTTTTGATGACTGCTAGAGTAAGTTCATTATCACTAATGTTCAAAAGACCTTAAAGTTTTCATATACTAAATTCCCCTAATACAGCTGTATTCTCAGTCTGTCTGAGACGCTCTGTTAGAGCTCCTGCCTCTTCAAGGCCCGCTTACCCATGTGGGCCAGTTCTCTCTGATTGGTTGACTGGTCTCTGTGGTAACTGATCAGTTCAATAATACTTGTTTTCATGTTGTCAAGAACTCTGCATTCATTCTGCTGTTTGTGTTCAGCTCTTGGCTTGCCATTCCAAGCCAAGGGGCCTAAACTGCAGACAAAACAAGGTCTCAAGGTCTATTTGGTTTTAGGCAGCTAAGAAATCATAAAGTAAGGAAAGAGAGAGAAATCCTGATGCCACAGACTTTTTGTCTTGTGAAAAGAAGTTGCCTATCATGCAAAAGAGACATTAAAACTCCAAAAAGCATGATATGAACTCTTTAAGGGATATTGATGGATATAATGCTGACTTATGAAAACATATTGACAAAGCAATTTTATTTTGTCATAAACAAGCCATTTTCAACAAAGACCTTTTCTCTCTGTGTCAGAATGTGCACCTTTCTGACACTAATATTCAAGCACATAATAAAAAAACAGCAACAGCGTGACTCACAGAACAGTGCTAACAAGAAAAAGAGATGACTCATTGTTTGTGTTCCTCTGTGATCTTTACTTATTCTGAATTAGTTGTTCTATGAAAAGACTAATTATTTAGAGGCCGACATGCAAAATTAAGAAAGAGGATATCAGGAGCAGTTGGTAATTGTCAACCAGCTGATCAATCACTGTCTCCTGTGACAGAAAATCATAGCTATCTAAAAAAAACATGTTTTTGTGTACGCACTGTCTGTCCTCAGTTCCTCCTCAGGATCTCCCTCTTCATGCTTTCCATACAAAGGAGGTCTACACTATGCAGTTGTGCTTCCAATTCCAGGCTTACTTTTAGGAGGACTTTGCAGGAAACATCTACATAGTAGGGGACACACGTATGTTTTCCTGATCTACCAGACTTATTTATGTTTTCATTTTCCGATCCCACTGAGGTCTTTTAAGAAACACAGCATAGTGTACAAGTTGCTGAGTATCAAAGTTTATTGATCTCGCCAACGTTTGGTCCCTCTGGATTTACCTGAGGAGTGTTTCATTTTCCTACAAATATTTCAGCATATCAAACTCTGTTTTGACCCTGTGGTGAAAAATCACTCAGTTTGTAACTCGCAGTGGTGGGCAGAGAGGAGGAAAGAAGCCGCGCTGCATGTGTGCCTTTCTAATTAGTTCTCATAGGAACCCAACCATTGATTGTTGCAAATGCCCATTGATCTGTAGCAGGGCCCTATACTATTTTGACGCCTGTGCTTAATGCTGCGGGACAGATGACGTCTGCATGTTGCTGATGTCTTTGACATCATCATGTCGTATTTTGTTAAGCTGTGTGTCTCTGTGTGCATTTCTGCATATTTGAATGTGCCTGTGGTAAATGAGAATTGGTCTATGTTGCTGACGAATAAGAAGGTTGCTGCTTTTCTCCTGGCCCGGGCAGTCTAATCGAGAAGCATCGATCTGGCTGGGGGCAACAGTGTGCTTACTTGCACATCGAGATAGCCAAAGGCTATTGGCAAACTGTTTGTTCTCATAGGATAAAATCACAAGATTTCCCTCACTGCAGTCTAAACAGATCACTTTGTCAGAGGGTTAGAAAGAGTGCTACAATTCATCAGACTGCCGCCCTCCATGTTTTTAGTGACGAAATGTTGGCGCCACAGCCTAATAGGGACCCTGATTATCCATTTATGAATTATACTGACTCTGCATGTTGAAAGTACAGAAAATGCAGCATAAACATATTCATAAAGGGAAAAAAAATGCTGGTGCAGCCTAACATACGTATAGAGTCAGTGACATTAATGTAAAAGTAAAATAGAGAAGAACTTTCCTGCTCTTTACACAACTGCTACTGTATCCTTGTAAATATGCTATCACATAAATTTGCCTCTTTGGTATTAGGATTTAGTTTGACTAAACATACGCCCATCCTTGTTCTTTAAAAGTATTTATCAATCAATCCATCCGTCCATCCATTATCACTGTTGCTAATTTCTGTCTAGTTTTGGCTGCTGGAGCTAATCCTGGCTGTGATCAGGGTAATGGCAACGTACATCTGTCAGTAGCCAATCACAGGGCAGAAATCTGGACACAAAGTAACATACAGGCACTCTCATATTTATACCTACAGGCAACCAATTAAAAAAAGCAATGTCAGAGTTGGGATTCTTGTCAAAATCAGTGTGAGCTGTGAAACAACTGGCCTCTGTTGACTTTCTGTTATTAATGTAGTATTATGTTTTCCATTTAATTTTCTTAGAACTTTGCATTGAAACTCTGGACTTGAGTAGTTTCCTTAAGCTTTGAAATGAACAGCTAGATGAGTTGCTATGTGGTTTTAGTTTATTTTGTATAGTACTTGTAAAATATGATTGGGAGAAAATGAGTCAACATTCATGTGTGATCATAACAAGGATAAATAAATGCTTGTTACCTCCGCCAAGGAGTTTATGTTTTCGGGAGAGTTTGTCTGTCTGTCTGTCCGTCTGTCTGTGAACAAAATAACTCAAAGTTATGGATGGATTTTGATGAAATTTTCAGGAAATGTTCAGCATGGGAAAGGAAGAACTGATTTGATTTTGGTGTTGATCCAGATCAGCGTCTGGCCGCCATGGCGAAAAATGTGATTTCTGTGAATAACTACTGAACTAAAATAGATATCATTATGAAACCAATTGCTCATGGTATGTTTTCATGGTCAAGGAATCTATAAAGGTCGGACTAATATTTATGGTCAAAATCACAGTATGGCTAAGGACTGTGGCGCTGGCGGAGGTCTGCGCTCTCCGAGTGCTTTTCTAGTTTTGTATGTGTTTGCACAGTTGTACTTTATAGGGACAAAACATTCACATGATTTGGTGAATTAAAAATAATCTTAACTTCACCTTTTCAGTAACTTTGTGAGTGGTGGGAGGTGGGGGACCTGAAAATATGTTAATCTCAAAGGGGGGGGGGACAAAAGAAAGTAACTGAGAACCACTGCTTTAAAGTGAATTTGCCTATCATTGTTCCAGACTCTTATCCTTCAGAAATGCCTGAATAATGCAACACTGTCCTTAACTTCCATTTGAATATATCTGTACGGTCAGCAAGAGAGAGAAAGTGGCACAATGAAGCAGAGGTACAGAAAGTCAGAGGGACAAATGTGAGAAGAGGTAAGGAAGAAAGAAAGTTAGTGTGAAAAAGATAAACAGAAAGTGAGGGACACATCAGGAGACAGAGGAAAAGATGGATAGGAGGACTGATTATAAGAGAATCAGCCACACTGCAGCATCTATATTAGGCTTAAATCTAATGTGATTTGCTTTGCTAATGAGACAGGCGGCCATTTGTAATTTTCAGTGAAAGTTCACTGCTCGTCATGCTTTTTCTGTGCCATGTACCTACATCCCTGCCCTGATTACTGAGAGGTTGGAGACGTTTATTTTTAGTCTTTGGGAGCGTATGCAGACAGGCTGTGATGAATGGGCACAGTCCACCATTGTGGCAGCAACAACAGTAGCAGGATTGACTGTATTGTTGGCAATAATGCTCTCACTACATCACAGTGAGAATTACACGGAGCTGTTTGCTTCAAGGTTTGCTTGGATTTGAAGAGTTGGGTGGGGCGAACCAGAAATAATGAGAGGTAAGAGCGTGAGGGTCTAGTTCAGGGAGTTGATGCAACAAATATGGACACACATTTATGTGTAGGTGAGTACAAGTTGCTTTGTAATACATGTCCTCGACAATGATTTCTGTCATGTTGCTGAAACAAAACAACACCAAGTAAATTATATGCAAATCCTGAACGTTTGTTGTCAATGATCCATCTACACAGCCTTTGTTCTCCTTCCTTTCAACAATTTTTTAGTCAACAAATCCAAGAAGTAAAGTGCATCATATTTTAAGCTACTGGAAAAGTATAAGTATTTAACTTGTACAGTACTTAATGACACAGTGGATTGCACAGTGTTCCATTAACTGTGGGGTTTTCTAGCACATTATATAATACCAAATTATTCATGGTTGACAAACAGCAGCATGAATAGTGGAAATCAAGAGAAGTGACATTACGATGGAAGGGCAACAGACCAAACATATAGATCAGGGACAGAGCAATATATTGACAGTGTTCAGTAAACCAGAAGATTAGTCTTTGAAAACTCAATCGATCCTGTTTGAATCATGTTTGCTCTTCTTATAACCGATTCAGGAAATGTTCACAGGAACATTCCATGTGAAGTCTTATGGACAAGATCATATTTGATACTTGTTGATTTCTGATGTATCTTTATCTTTGTGCTCTTGTTTAGTTGCTTACAGAAATACACATCATACTACTGCTCATTCTACAACAGCATTGGCTTGTCTGAGGCATGATCTTCAGTTTTGAAGAAAAGATTAAAAAAGTGTTTCTCATTCAAGTTTCTGTGAAGTGCACGGAATATAATTTAAGTTTTCTTCTCGAGGGCAGAATAACAATGTGGCTCCGGCAGAATCACTTTAACTATAAATCTAGTTAAAAGTGGAGACCTTTTTGAAACTCCCATGCTGCCGTCTACTTTTACCTCCCATTAAACCTTAGTTAAGGAGCTCTCTCATATCCCGCTGAGGACATACTGTAATTCATCAACTTTAATTTCACAGCTACTTTCACGATCTGCTTTTACACTTCAAACCACAGCATAAAGATCTTCTGTCTTTAAAGCAGCTTCACTTGAGGTCTCTTTTTTTTGCCTTCTCTCACCTTTACTTTCGTCTGTGCCTTTCTTCTCCTGCTCACTCACTCACTTTTTTTCCCTGTAAGAAGACAAAGTCGAATGGCCCAATAGCATTTAATTGCTGTGGTTTTTATGTGGTCGGCTGAGAAGTAATAGCCACTCAGCACTTCTGTCGACAAGATAGATGCTGCCGCTGCTTGTCTGGGAGTTGGTTGCAGCATGGGAGCACACCCACTGGCTCAAGGAAGTGCAGGTGAAGTAATAAAGGAAAATGGTTTGCTGGGGAATGGGGGAAAAATCCACAATGGATTTCATTTCTTTATTGGAAACGAGTCACTCAAGGTCACGCACAAAAGCACATGCACAAAAAAATCACACCCAAATAGACACACGGGCAAACACAGCAAAATACATGCTCACAAAAACGAGGTGTCAGAGGGGGGCAGCAACTTGTTAGCAGCAACCATTTGCTGTGACCGGTCCAATAATGCAATCTGCTCTCGCTGTTGAACAGGCCACCATATGGAAGCGGTCACTGGGTGACTCAGAGCGAATCAAAAATGGAAACAGCAGGAAACAAAAGGATTGCTTGGATCCCTCCTGTATTGAGCTCTGCTCTGGAAGAACACAGAGGACAAAAACCTGTTATTTGAAAAGCCCAAAACATGAGAATAGCACGGCACTCTATTTAGTAGATATTTGGGTTGGATAAAAAACTAAAACAAACAGGAAACACTTATGACTGATTATTATTATTATATCCTTTATTTAACCAGATAAAAGCCTCATTGAGATTTAAAATCTCTTTTTCAGGAGGGACCTGGCATGGCAGCAGCAGACCGTTACACAATAAAAACAACAAATACATACAAGTACATAAACAAATACATTCAGACATCAGCACATTGAAATCAAACTGTTCTGGAAACACCAATTCAAAACAAATTGAGAAGCAGTCAAGAATTGAAACAGTCACATTGTCCAAGGCTAGCTCTTTCCCGGTCCCTTATCAAAGTCTTAAATTCACCAACAGTGACAAGTTCTGTTAGTCTCAAATCCATAGAGAGGCTATTCCAGGTAGAGGGGGCAGCATATTTAAAGGCTGTCTTACCCAGTTCTGTTCCGACTCTATGAACAAACATTTTAATGAAATCCTGTGAGCGCAGTCCACGACGGTCACTAGACCTGATCAAATATGTGGTCAAATAAGACTAGCTGCCCAAGAACAGATTTGTAGATGGAGAGTCGTAGGTGAGAGTGTCTATGGACGGACAGGGAGGGACGATATGCAGCAGCAGACAGCAGACAGTGATGGACACCATATCCACAGCCAGTATTAAAACATAGAGCACAGTGATAACCGATGTACTCTTGAGTAAATGTAAACTTACGAGAAGAGACAGTGTAAAAATAAATACCAAAGCAGGTTTTCAGAAATGGTTATACCTGATAGATAAACACCGGCGTTAACAGTAAAGTCTTCAAATGGTCTCAGTCATATCTGTGTGTAAGGACCTATTCTGTTAAACTGGGTGAGATCCCATCACACAATGTAAATGAATATTAAAAAATATATATTTCTTAATAGAGAACTGGCTGTTGAAGAGGGAAAGTGAATCCTTTTAGCTTTTTCATGCCTTACTTAGTAGTGAGAACTCTGCCTCAATACTCCATGAATAAAAGAGCTGCAATGATGTGTCCTTGTGCATTTTACAGCAGAGGATCTATTAAAAGTTAATTATGTTAAAATTGAAATTCTATTGGCAATACATCTAATTGGAAACACAATTGCTGTGTTTGTGTTATTGTGTTAAATGTGTTATTATCCAGTATATGTAAATTCTGCAGCTGTCTATGTTGTCTTCTCATTAAAGTAACTGACGCAAAATTTGTTTGATAAGACTAAAGTCAAATGAGAGCCAACTGTGGGGTGTTGGCACCAGATATATGATTTCTTTTTTTAAACAAGGTTCAAATGGTCAGCGTTTCTCATTAATTTATAACAAAATTGCTCAATGAAAACTATAAATTTACCAAAGCAATGTTGCTTTTTTTTTGAAAAACTCAATTTTCATTGAACAGCATTGAGAAACTTTTACTCACAAAAGAAGTCATATAATATAAACACCCTCTTAGAGTCCAAACCGCATTCAGTGTGTAACAAGTGAGAAACTCCTCATACAAGGTTATCAAAAAACATCAGCTAACTAAAGCACTATGAATAGATCATTAAACATTTGTGAAGCATACAAATTGAATGATTAAAATAAAGTAAATCTTTTAAGACAACAGTGATGACAGAAGTGAGATGATGCAAAATGGAAATTGGAGAATGGAAATTGTTTTATTATGCCTTCTGTTAGTGTCTCTGTGTGGTGCAACATAGCAGAATTAGATAATGAAATGAGCAAGTCTGATAAAACAAATTTTGAAGATGACACAAAAAATGAATCAGATCACATGAATAATACAGCAGATGTCCTCTTCTTTTCAACTTGATTTATTTTCCATTAAAAACTGTATCATTTCATTAAAGCATAAGTCAGAGCTCCAAGTTGTGCTCTTGTATATCAGATAATTTGAGATACCCCCACCCCCTCCAAAAACCCCAAAACAAACAACAAAACACCCACTAATTAGACATAAACTGTGATGTTAAGTTGCAGGCTCTGAGTGCACCAGCAGAACTTGGCTTTCAGACATCTTTAGCTCTGCTACATACAAAGATCATCCTGGACTTCCTGGGAGGTAATTAAGTATGGATCAGAGTAAGTTTTGTGATTACCTCGGAACTGAACCATGTCAGAAGTTCACTGAAGAGTTTAATTGCTATCCATGTGATTGGATTTTGTTCGTCTCACCACATGATAGAAATTCAAAATCTTGAGCCCATGAAAAAGCAATTTCTTGCTTAGCTGCTGAACTGGTAAGAGGCTCTCATTATCTAGTTAATGTCATTCAGAAATTTGATTCAAAGGAAGCCTTCTTTTGCTGTATTTACTCTCACGCTGCATGAACCTGATTCTTCTGTGCTTAAGAGACAGTAAAAGAGTGGCATGGCATTTTTGGCACTGGTTACCAAAGGCTACACTTGGATTAACACTTTTGCCTCAGTTGACAGCTTTTTTGCAGATGCACAACTAATTTGATTGTGTTAGAAAGACCTCATTAAAAGATAATTCTCCTGAACTTGATTTTAGATGATGGATCTAAAAGAGGTTATTGATGACCAAATATGGAAGTTGTTAGGATTTTATTGATGCTAATGACATTTTCAACTCATCTTATTGATCCATTTCTTCATCAATGCCTTTATCACTGATTCATGTGGATTTTCTGCATGTGTGGTTTTCTGTGTCAGCAATGGCAAACGCATGGCACCTTTGACATTCAGTTCTATCCTGTGTCAACAAATAGTTCAACATTTTGAAGGTGTTCATATTTGCTTGAAATCAAGCCAAAACATGTACAGTTTTTGTCAGTAAAGGCTAAATAACATTTTAGACCTCTTCTGTGTCTTGTCACATGATTACTTCCTTTGCTCTTTTGTTGTCTTTTGTTCTGACTGCCTCACACAATAGTGTAATTTCACACATAGAGCCAAGTGGAACTCAATGATGAATAAACTGTTGAGCAAAAAGACTAATCAACAGGGTAAAAGATTAAATTCTTACACATTATCAGTTAATAATGGGGATGTGCAACTCTGAGTTTTGTGTAGATATGCTGTAGGGCTGTTACTTTTCTGATTGTTTTGGAGCACACATAATACTAACCAGAGTTATTTGGTTATTAGTGTGCATGCCACAACACACCTGAGATATTTCCATGAAATCATTTCACTATGTACCTCTCCCATGGCTGGTTGTTCTCTCATAATTGTAATGGATTTAGAGGCACAGAAAAACTGCTCTGCATCATTGAGACACTCTACAAACTGGTACCTTGCTCAAACATGCTAAAACTCTTGACAGTTTGCCAAAATTACTAAATAAGATCCATGTGTGAACACAAAGAATTTTCACCAAGATTTTATCTGAGTGTGTCCTGGCAGCCTTACAATCGCATTTCTTGCAAGTGTTCAGGGTGAGTCAGTAAAATTCACTGTGATGAGGGGAGAGTAGGAAGCTGTTTACATCAAATTATTGGTTTTATAAGTTAGTTCTACATTTGAAATGTTTTTCACAAGAAAATGGCAATAGATGGGAGGATAAATGCAGATTTTTAACGAGGCAGCTAAAAACATTCTTTATTTTCAACATAGCATCAAACTAAGGCACTCAGGGAACTGTGTTTTCTGATGCTGGTTCATATCAATGAAAACTAGTGTTTTTTTAATTTTAACATTCTTAAACTCCATTTTATGATAAGATGGGTCAGCATTCATTTGTTTTTTTTCTACATACATTCCTGTTTGAGAGAATATTCAGTCAGTTGTTTTCCCAACATGAACAGTGTTATGACTTCAGTTGACTGCTCCTCTAAAACATCCTGATAGAAAACAAATACAATGTATTTCTTATAGCTCCTTCAAAATAAAAGTTTATTTACTAATAGGGTTTTTAAAATATAAAGATCTGGCAGTATATTGGGAAGCTTACAGCTGCAACAACTTGACACAACAGTAGAGGAGGATTAGAAAGACACAGCTTCTCTAGGAATCAGGTATGAGCTAAAACTTTGTGAAGAGTGAGTGATGACTCATTTGACTCCATCATTAGGCTTTTTGGAGGTAAGGTAGTTGGTGCTAATGTTGTTGTCGTCACTTCTGGTCACATGCGCTATTACCGGATGTGACTTCTTTATTTCGCGATGCATTTTTTTCAAACTCGATGCATTTCATAATGTACTGTATCGGGATATATTGCCAAACGATATTTCATCCCATCCCTAGTGCATACACATAAAGGCCCTTCAGGACTTGTAGACATCCATTAGCAGAGATATGAGAAAAGGAGGCTGCAGAAGGACCAACACAATGATGCATTAGGAGTTCAGATCCTTATGCAAATGCACTTTAGCAGGACTTGGAAAGTAACTCACATCTTTGCAGTGAGTATATAATGTTTTTACTCTGTAATTGAAACTTTTACTCTGGCTTAAATTGTTTTGCAGACCAAAGGAAAAATTAGTTTCACTCCTGTTGAGACGAGGTATGACTTCAAAGTGACTGCTATTAAGAGCAAATGCTCACAGATACAGTACATACATCAACTATTGAGGCCTAGCTGTTGGTTTGTCTAACTGAGACTCCTGCAGTTCTTGAGAGTCTTGACAGATTTCTTTAATATAACTTACACAGAGTCTTTACTGCAGGAGTAAGGATTTAAAATACATTAATCATTATAGTTTCATTTTGTAGTGTCTGAAATGCCAACAGAAGTAAGTCAGACCATCACAAACCAGTTCATTTAAGAAAAACATCATGATACTGGTTAAGACTCGAGTGAAAGATGCTGTGTTTAGACTCCTGCCCTCAGGTTCCCTTCGCCCTGTGAGCCTGGTTTCTCTGACTTGTTTACAGGTCAACTCTGTGGTAATTGAGCAGTTCAGGCTCTATGCCATGTTTTCAACAACTCTTTATTCAATCTGACCTCTACACTCTCCAGTGGGTTGCTAACACAAGCTGTCCCTTGACCATTACAGCACACAGGCATCCACTGTGTTGAAGCTCCTGAATCCAATACATGAAAGTCCAACCTAACTGTGTTAACATGGACACAAATTACTGGAATAAGTGCTCGCTTAGAAAGAAAAATACATTATTTTACATGTCAATCAGAGGTTTGGATCCAAGTAACTAATTAAAAAAAAAAACAAGTTCTTATGAGTGGGGTGGTTGAGACTGATCACTTTTACAAATGGCAATAATGTAAACACTCATTCTGAACAGCTCTTTCTGGTTCTATCTCCCTCCTCTCCCTTTTTTATCCTGTGCATGTTTAAAGCTACTAAGACATGCACAGTTGAAGAGTAGCAATTTAGTTTCCCCCTGCTGGCTGCTGTGGGCTGAGTTAGTCACCTTTAACCTTTGAGTTGATCAGTGGAGATCAGGAGAAAATAATGCTTGCACATTACAGGTGGTGTTGATTTTTTTTTAAGACATCCAAAATGGATACAATACAATCTCTGCCCCTCCATGAGGGAAGACTAGTGCACAACAGCAGTGTTTTTTGGAGGAGTCGGTGACTGTGTCGTTCATAGTTTAGCTGAATTTTTAACGTATTGTCATTAGTTAAAAGCCTCATACTTTCTAAATACATATTTCACATTTTCATAAAGATTGCATAGTGATCAAAATCTGATTTTTACAAGTTAGATCATCTTTTCTTTTGTTTTAACGGAGAGGAACAGTTGCCTTTTCTGCTGTCCCAAAGTTTAGACCTTGGGGACAGCTTTGCTCATACCCAAAGCTTGGTTTAACATATGGTGCATGTGCACACATCATATGATTTGAGTGTGTCTACATTTCTGGTGGATTTGCTGGTTCCAGTTGGCATTAATTCAGTAAGATTGATGAAAAATTACATGTTAACATAGCTTTTGCCACAAATTTTCCATGTTGGCCATAAAAAGTATCTAGGTTTAAGCTCAATGTTGAACAAAATTAAACCTGCTATCACTAATCTACCTGATTGACAAAACAACACATGTGAATTGAAGCCAAAAATGCTCAATTAAGCAGGTTTGTTCTCATGTTACACTTACGATTTGTTCTTTGTCTATGACCAGGAGAATACTCTGGTCCTCCTCTGGGACCTCTGAGTCTCATAGGTTACTGTAGTGATATGTGCAGGAGGCAGCTATTTGTCCTATTTGATCTGAGTTGGCAGGGCGTTAGTTATCTACATGGAAAACAGCCCCTGGTGAAAATGACTTTCCATTACTTGTGACCCCATCTATAAATTGCATTCTCTGCTGATTGGATAATTTGCTGCCTTACATATAAACCAGATCATTTTTTTTGTTCGTAGAACAGTGGAGGCACATACTGAGAAGAACCCACCATGAAGAAATCTTACCCTAAAAATAGAATAATGTATTCGTCTTTGTTTCAGGATGTAGGGATGATGGATGATGTTCAGGGCAGCTGTGTGCCTCTAAAGCCTCACGGATAAAACATTGCCATCTCTTGGTAGTAATCAAGTCACATTTGTTTTTATTATGCCTCTGTGTCTGCAGCAGCCAATGCTGAAGGCACTGGCCATTTTGGGTTGTCTGTACAGCTGCCAATCAGACAGGCATCCATCTTCCATCTGTTTCTTGAGAAGACAGCATCTCAAGAACAATGAAAGAAATTTTTAGGTTGTGAGGTAATTTACAACCTGGATCTTTCTGAGTTCTGAGTACAATCGAACGCAACATTAATCTTGCCATTCACATTAGAATCGACCCTTTGTCAAGTCCCACCTTTTCCAGGAAGTGATCCTCTTCAAGCTTCACCCCCTTTTATTTGGTTTAATGCATTATTAATTCTCCTGTCACTCATGGATTTAGCTTGAATTTAAGTTTTTCTAAGCAAAGAAGCTCAACAATAAATGTTATACATAGGAACTTTCTGTATGGTGGGTATGTCAACCAATCAGAGGGTGAGTCATTTCATGTTATGTGGCCTTTATTGTTCTTATTCAATTGTTATTGTTTTTATCATGATTATTATTACTTTTGTTATATTTATTATTTTTAATGTATATGTTTACTTTTCATTGCTGCTGTGTTTTCCATAGAGTAATTTCCTCTGCCAGGAGGTTATGTGCTCGCTGGTGTCTGTTTAGTTTTTTCGTTTTTTGTATGTTTGTTTCCCTGTTTGCAACATAACACAAAAAGTTATGGACGGATTTCAATGAAATTTTTAGGGAATGTCTGAATTGATACAAGGAACAATGATTTGATTTTGGGAGTGATCTGGATCACCGTCTGGATAGGCCATGACAAAAAATGTAATTTTTATGAATAACTGCTGCACTAAAATAGACATCATTATGAATCCAATTGCTAATGGTATGTTTTCATGGTCAAGGAATCTAAATATTTAGATGCAATAATTTAGGACTAATATTTATGGTGAAAATCACAATATGGGTGAGGACTGTCGCTGGCGGAGGTCTGTGCTCTCAGAGTGCTTTTCTAGTTTTATTCTTGTACCGAGGCAAAGATTCATTTTTAATTGACCGTATCAGATAGGGTGGTGATCTGAGGGTCTACCTTTTGCATTTCTTTGACATCTAGCATCTGTCATAAACAAGTCCTGGAATCTTCAAGGTTTTTTTGTGATTTCAAGCATATCTTATTTGAATGACAGGCCTGTTTTTGTATCTCAACATTTGATTTCAAATATAATTACAAGAGGGCCTTCGCCGACCCTTCGGGTCGGGCTCGGGCCCTAAATATAGGCCTACAAAACATTATTTAAAAGAAAGGGCAGAAAAAGTTTAACAGGCAGACTGGTAACCGCATTAACTCACATATGCCTAAGCGTGTAGTAAATGGTAAATGAACTTGAGTTTATATAGCGCTTTTCTAGTCTTTAACTACTCAAAGCTGCTTTACACCTCAGGACACACTTATCCATTCACAGCTAATCACTTTTACATTCACTCACTGATGGTTCTGAGTTTCTATGTTAGTTATCCATCAGTATCACTAACACATTCAGGCCCTTTCATGTCCATTTTTACATGCTACTGATGCATCGGTGGGAGCAACTTGGGATTAAGTGTTTTGCCCAAGGACACGTCGCCATGTGTCGCCCAGAGCAGGGTCAGAAGGAGAGAGAGACCGTTGACAGAAATAACATTATGCTTGGTAGACATGGTAATGAAATAAGAAAACGACAAACTTCCATTTATTTTCTGTGATAAAATCCCACCTCAGGTCACAGTTTTGCAGCCTTCATTATCTCACTTCGTTTCTCTTGTCTTTTGTCGAGGTTTATTGTGCCAGCACACCTTCATTTTAAATAGTTTGACTCTTCCACTGCATTACAACAGAAGCTGTCGTTTACTAATTAAATGAGTGCATTAAAACATTGGCTTAATTAGCTGCACAAAATGTTTAAAATGAAGGCACGAGAGGGGTCACTTTCAGTACACCTGAAGATGCAGCCACATCTCACTCCATTTTCAAGCAGCTGCATGTCACACAGATGCAACTGGAGGCATAAAACATAACGCATGTTTAAGTTCAAGACCAGCTGTGAGTTGCTGACCCCCACCCCCAGACTACACCTTTGAGATAATACCATCATTTCTTGTATATAACATACAGGTTTTTTCTCTTGAATAAGGTCCTATTTTCGGCTGCATGCTGTACACAAGCACAAGCAAAATATGTAAAATGTTTCTTCTCACCAGCATCACGATTACGACACATCTCATGCAAAAAGCCGAATCTTCTCTTTCTTTTCCTGTGAGACATTACCTCCAAACTAGTGTAATTCTTGTAAAACAGACTGTTAAACTGTTCTAATCAAATATTATGGGTTGTAATTTGTTTACTTTTGTGTAATGATCATGTTATTCTCAATTGTTACAGTACCACTCACATGTAAACACAGGACGCTGCCATCTTGTGAGCAAGGGGCCCAAAAATTGCTGCGCTGTAATTGGTCAAAGCCATTGGCATGTTGATAGCTGCTTTCTGATTGTTTGGAACACTATGGCTGTGCATGCTCTGGCAGAAATTGAGTTAGTAAGCATGCATGAAGCACAAAGTGTTTCCCCATCTGATTTGGAGAGAAAACCATGTACTGTATTTGTTTTGAAAATACTGGAATTTCATTGATTAAAACTTTGAATAAAGGACACTTTTGAGTTGTCAAAAAAAATAGGATTTGGGCAAAATGTAGGTCCATGATATGTTTTAAGTCAGGGTTTTTCCTGGAAAAAAGTACAAACAAATGGGGTATGTAAATTCAATGCGAATGTATTATATATGACAAATTACATTTGGTCAAAGATCAAGATCATTTAGTCTCGTCAGTGCTTATGAACTCTGTACCT